>VZRZ01000586.1:1375167-1393955 GCA_013398175.1 Climacteris rufus
GGCACAAGGATGGCTTCTGTGTTTGAACCTTCCACCATGTCCAGCAGAGCCAGTCCCTTATGGCTCTGAGGATGGACGTGGTGCTGGCCATGGCTGGGCCAATTAGAAATGGAGGTAATGCCTCTGTGATAACAGATTTAAGAAGAAATCAAAACAAAGTTGGTTGCACAGTTTTAATTCCAGTTAGACAAAGAGGAGGAGTGAGAACATGTGAAAGAAACAACAATGGAGACACCAAGGTCAGTGAAGAATAAGGATGACGAGTATGTGCTACAGACACCAGAGCTAGAACATCCCTGTAGCCTGTGGAGAGGAACATGGTAAAGCAGCATCCCCCTGCAACCCTGGAGACCCACGGAGATGGAGAGATCCACCCACAGTCTGTGGGAGAGGTGCCCACGCCAGAGCAGGGGGATGCCCAGAAGGGCTGTGGTCTGGTGGGAGTTGTCATGGATAAAGAGGCCTTGCTCCTGACTTGGACCAGCCCGTCCTTGGAAGGACTGCATCCCATGGCAGAGTGACCTACAGCAGCAGTATTGGGCATGCTGTTTGATGGTGGGACGGATCCATATGGATCAGCAGTTTTGGAGGACTGCTGCTCTTGAGGTTTGGACCCAAACTGGAGCAGTTCATGGCGATCTGTGCCCTGTGGGAAGGGGATGCCACAGTGCTTGCAGTGAACGGATACCCTCCCTAAGCAGTGAAAGAAAAATCCCAGGTGATGAACTGACCAAAATCCCCACCCCTGTCCCCCTGCATGGTTCAGTGGGAAAGAGGGAAGGGCTGGCAGAAAAACGTGTTTAAGGGCTCATTTTACTTCTCATTATCTTCCTCTGATTTTGTCAGCAATAAATTCACTTAATATCCCCAAGTTGAGCCTGTTTTGCTCTTGATGGTAATTGGTTAGTGTTTTCTCCCGGTCCTTATCTCAACTCCATGAACTCTTCATTAAAATTTTCTCTCCTCTGTCCAGCTGTGGAGCAAGGGAGGGTGAGTGAGCGGCTGTTCGTGGGTGCCTGGCATTTGGGCAGCCTCAAACCATGACAAAGGACCTCATCTAGGACCTCTGTTTATAGGGTCACAAAAGAGAGGGCTTTAGTCATAGCAATTTTCCATTCTGACTGTAATTCACATTGGTAAATTTATTTGAATGTTCAACACCAAAAATACTATTCTACTTCAGTTGTTATTCAGGTAAGAAAAATAAGTTTCCAAGGCCGTTCAGTAAAAAACAGGTGCTCCTTGGATACCTGTTAGTTTCTGGGAACAGACAGTGCTTCTGATAAGCTCAAGACATGCTCAGCTCAGGTGCTGTTCTGCAAGACCAAGGCCTAATGAGCATTTCTCAGACCAAAGTGCGGCCACAGAGAGAATGGCAGGAGGGGGAATGCACCACCACAATCCACCCCACAAATAAAATCAGCTTCTCTGGACCTCTATACCTTTGAGTTAGCTCTTACTAGTCAGAAAAGAGAACCACCAGTTTAAATTCTCTGAAAAATTCCTATTCAATGATTGACTACCACATGAAATATTTTTTTTTTCAAAAAGAAACAAAGACTCATAAAACAAACAAAGAGTCATAAAACAAACACACACACACACACACAAATAATAACAAAGTTAGAAAAGAAATGGACAGGAGAAGCATCATTATCTTAGTGAATAAAATAATACTGCAACCACATACAAAAATATTAGTTTCCTTTAATTCTAATATTCCTGAACTAAATGTCTTAGAAGGACCACGGGCCTGATGCAGAATATCTCTCTGGTTTTGCCCTCTTATATACTAAGATGTCCCAAAGAAATTCTGAAACAAGTATTGAATACATGTACTCGGAGAAGGCTGGTAGAATATCTGCATCTTAACATGAGTGTGACACCAAACCAGAAAAACAGTCATCTGTGTAACGAAGTTAATACTCGTGTAGTGCACTTCAGCTCTCACCAATAGTTTACCATTTTATATATGTTTTACATTTAGGTGTGGAACATAGTTTCCTAGATTTACATGATGTAAAATACGATCCATTTGTTTCCTTTATTTTTAATATCAAATTACACTAATAATGATTTAATTATTTAAAGAATATTAAATTATTTAGTGATTTAATAATTATTTTAATGATTTAATGATTTAATAACGGTTCTTTCCATTATGTCTTTGTTTTGTTTAAGAAAAATGAAAAACTCTCTTATTAATTTATTTATTCTGCTCTTTCATTTATTGAAGCACTTCATATTCAATTTATTTAATTTCCCAAGTTTTCTTTAGAAAGACTGGCATCTTAAATGTTTTCAAATACTGATGCTCTTAACTGCCCAGTACCTGTTTCTAGTTTGTGATTGTTCATCCCTCAAAACTCCTTTTTTTTCTTATTTTCTAGACCTGTTTCACTACTTAACATAATTTTCTGTCAACCATTTGCTTACTTTAGACAATTCTTTCTTCCTGTGTTCTCTCATTGTATGTACTACCCTCTTGTGTCTTCACTTCCTTTCCCATTCGTTAAAGACTACTTGCACAGATTCCAGCTATCATTTAATTCATTAAAACTGCCATTATTTTCATTTAGCTATTTCCCTCAAAAAAATTCAAGCAATTCCTCAGCCACGTTGCCTGTAATTCCCTTCAGTGCAGCACCTTTATTTTACTCATGCTGGTCCAACATTCACTTAATTAAAAAAAAAAAAAAAAAAAAAAACAAAAAGAAAAATATTTACTTCCTTCTCTATTAAAGACAGAAGCATCAGCAAAAGTATTTCTACCACATGCATTATTTTGTGGTTGCTTGGTGCTGTTGCTGTTTAGCAGGGCTCTTAAGGGCCCTGCAGGAATCCCAGCTCTACATTGTTTACAAACACAAAAGAGAATTACAATCCTGGCTGAAAATGACTTGCAGTCTACAGGAATCAACAGATGGAAAGAGTCAGATGAAGCAGTATAGGCAACAAAGATACTGTCTTATCATCTTAAGTAATACCCTGTATATCAGTATAACTATTGCATAAGATTTTTTAAGCATCACAGACAAAAAAAATAAATGCATTTAGCTGGAGATAGAGGCATTCTTATCTCAGGAATCTTCTCCCAAATGCAAGTAGCAGGACTGAAAAAGATTCAGTCAACAGTCAACAATGGGATGATGGCAGCCTGGAGCATGCAAAGGTGGGAAGAAGCTCCCAAACTGTAAAAAGGATAAAATAACTGATAAATCGATGTAAGACAGTGCAGGTGTACCAGTCTGCTGTTCTAGCAGCTGGAACTCAAATGCCTAATGACCAACTCATATCATACTGCTTTTCTTCTAGAGGATTTAAGTGCTAGTTTTATAAGTAAGGTAATTATTAGATATGCTCTTGACACTTCATATGTTCCAGATCCAGTTGTGGCTATAGAGTTCTTGAAGAATTCAGCTGTACATAAATTTAATGCATACATCAGAAAGGCAGAAACAGCACTAGCAAATAACACTGAGCTCATCACAGTCCAGTGCTGCATGCTATGAAAAGAGAAGTCTCCAGATTGCAGCATTTTCTTTCAGAATACATTTGCTTTCACATGTTTCACACAATATTTGCATGTTTCTCATGTCCACCATTTTCCAGTAAGTGTTTTTATGTTTCCTATTTCTTTGTAAACTGTCTGTCACATTGCAGTATTTTTTTTTTTTTAATCTAAACACAGACATACAATTTTACCTTTCTTGACACATGCTGTGGTGGGCTAACCTTGTCTGGACACCAGGTTCCCACTACAGCTGCTGTATCATTTCACTCCTCAGCTAGACAGAGGAGAGAATATATAACTGAAGTCCAAGGGTCAAGATAAGGACATGGAGAGAATCATTCACCAGCTACCAAAAGAGGCAAACCAGATTCCACTCGGGGAAATTTCATTTAATTTATTACCAATAAACTCAGAGTAGGATAACGAGGAAATAAAAAGTAAATCTTAAAACACCCTCCCTTCCTTCTTCCAGGGCACAACTGTGTTCAGATTTTCTTACTTCCTTCCTCCACACTGGTGCATGGCTACTTGTCCTTGCTGCTTCTTCCTCTTCAGAGAGAGGACTCCTGACACTCTTCATCTGCTTCAACTTGGGGTTTCTTCCCCAGGAGACAGTCCTCTATGAACTTCTATAGTGTGAGTCCCTCCCTTGGGCTGCAGTTTTTCATGAACTACACCAGCATGGGTCCCTTTAACAGACTGCAGTCCTTCAGGAACAGGCTGTTCCAGCATGCCTCCCCCATGGGGTTATAAGCAATGCCAACAAACCTGCTCCAGCAAAATTCCTCTCTCCAAGGGCCCACAGGTTCTCTCAGGAGCCTGCTCCAGCATGCCCTTCCCACAGGTCCTTCATGGGCTGCAGGTGGATCTCTGCTCCATTATGCTTCCTTGTGCTACCAGGGCACAGCTGCCTCACCATGGACTTCACCATAGGCTGCAGGGAAATCTTTGCTCCAGTCTGAAGCACCTCATTCACCTCCCTCTGCACTAACCATGGTGTCTGCAGAGTTATTTCACTTATTCTCATGCCTTGCTTCTGACTGCTGCTGCTGCTGGTATTGCACAGTGGTCCTTTCCCTTTCCTAAATACATTATCCCAGAGGCACTACCACTATCACTGATGGCTCAGCCTTGACCTCTAGCCAAGTTTTGGAGCCAGCTGGCTTTGGCTGTATCAGACACAGGGGAAGTTTCCAGCACTTCTCACAGAAGCCACCCCTGTAGTCCTCCTGCTACCAAAACCTTGCCACACAAATACAGTATGCACACCAAACCATGACTGATTAGGAATAACATGACTATCCTTCATGCTTAGTAAACTGTGAAATATTCTCTATGCAAAGACTTCATATGTACCTGAAAACATTTTCACAAGCTTTAAGTTCATTTGCTGAATCTTTTGCTCACAATGCTATGGTCACTCTACTCATAGCAAATTTTTCTTCCCTTCATCATGACCCCAGTATTAGCAACTAGAGAGCAGCTTGCTGTGTGTGCAGATCACTGTCTGATAAATTGCATCATATGATTTCTCAGACAAATGTCTTTTAGAGAGTTTGAACTGGCAACACTGTTCTGATATTCTAACAATCAGAAACAATTTTCCTGATGACCTGTTTTGTTTTTGTTTTGGGAGGGCCTTGATGTCATTTAACCTTTAAAGCCTACAAGAGACTTCGTTCATAGCAGGAATGTATGTGATTATTCCTGAGGCTTCTCCCCAGGGATAATCTTTTGTACAAGTTTGTTAGGTATCTCCATGTCGGAATGGTTTGCTCTAAAACTGATTGTCTGGGATCACTTTGACATCAGTCTGTAACTGATATTCACAGGAATTTGCTGTGTCCCTGTACAGGAAAGCAAATCTTGCCTCCTCCTCTCCCCGTTTGTAATCACTGAGAAGAACCCTCTAATAGAGTTTGCAGAAATTTCCTTACTCATTATGCTGCTCTGCAAGTTTTCCTGTAGGAGGGGTCTTCAGATTCACATCTCTCTGGTCTTAGTCAAGCCATCTGCAACAATAGCAAAAAGCTGATGAAATAGCTGGGAGTGCGGAATGACGGCTGTTTGTTTAGTTTTCTGGCCTGTTACAGCATTTCCTGCACAACATTAATCTTATGTTTCCAAGATACGTAGCACAGAGCAGCATGGTCATGTAAGCACAGAGATTTTTCCCACAAGATGTTCAGTTGGTATCGGTGTCTTCAAAAGGTCCAGTCCGCATGCTTTCAACTTCTGCTGTGGTTGGTTGGAGATGAAAGAATTCATCACCCTCTAATTCTGCTCACGAAAATCAATACTGCAATAGAGAAGGTCCTGAACAAAAATAAATTTGAACCTCACACCAGTGGATGTCAGAACATGGAAATGGATATGAGATGGCCATATAGCAGCTGTAAACTAGAACTTATTCATCTGATCAGTAATTGTAAAAGGAAGATACTCCACATCCCCAATCTCAAGAGGCTCCAGTTCATTCATTTCACTCCCAGCATTTTTATCTAGAGTCAACCCATAGGATCCCGGGCAAATGTAAATGGGTCTTTCCAAGACTGTTAACTTTTTGTGGACTGGGATCTAAAATATAATATACCACTATGCCAATTCTGGGAATGTGTTTTCTACCACTCTCACACTTTGAAATCCATCCACAAATTTAGGTGCCTTACATGGCCATAGAGAATTGTTTTCTTGTTGCTACCTAAATAGTAAAGTCTTTAGTATCATTCAAAGAGGAATTATAAATAATATTTCTTTCATTTCTGCTCATTTTTCCTTGAGGTCTTTATAAGGCCCAAAAAGTAGAACATTTTGGAGTAAAAAGTACTTTTCTTTTGAAGCTGATTTAATTTTATTATGCTTTTTCCCTTCCTCTTTCTATGACACAGCCTTATTAAACTTGATCTCAGACCTTAAAATAGTGGCTGATGCACTGTTAAGGAGAAAAGTTTTGTTAGAGAGGCATACTATCATGGCAAAAATCAATCTTGCTTATTAAGTCACATTCATTGTCAGAGTTCTGAAGTTCAAAGAAAATGGCTAAACCAAATGCAGCTAAAATCTTGGTAATAAAGTCTATAGCACAGGCTATGAGGAACAGTTTTTCTTGTGCTTTCACAGTTTGAAGTAATCATTTTATAGTATCTACAGAGTTGTCTGAAGAACTACCTTAAGACATCATCTGTTGATGCATTACTACAATAAAACATATGTTTAGTTTATGAAGTAATTCTATTTGTTAGTTTTAGCAGTGTCACACAGTTTAAACACAGTGAACTCACAATACTTAATTTGCCAGCTGCAGTTTGGAGGAAATCTTCTCATGAAAATGAAAGCCATTTCCTGATTACTAAGAAGTGCCTAAGTCTTCCTTCAGTAACGTGGAGTATGTGCAGCACACTGACATCTCTACTGAGAAAATATCTGAGCCAGTTGGAGGCATGTCCTCACTTGCAAAGGTCAGCCAATGTGAAGTGTAACAGCTATTATTTTGGGCTTTCAAAGACTGGGAAGTCTGTACTCTGTTTTTTCCCTTCTCTCCCTAGAGAAAGGATAAATACCAAATGGGCCCAGCTGAGATCTGTAAACTTAACAGCTAGAGATGGGGAATAAACCATCTCAGATCAGTGGTCACCACAGATTTTTGCTGTAAGATTAATATGGGGGCATCTCTACAAGTCAGCCTGTTTTTCTTTCTACTTTTCCCCCCAGGAATATTTGGCCATGGGATTGTATGTGGCCCCTTGCCCTGCATTTAATATCATCTGTCTCTTTTTGAAAGTAGCTTTAAATTCTTTTTATATCTCCATTGCAGCCTTGTTTGTAGAAGCTTTCTGGCCACTATAGTGAATTAGCACATCTTATACTGCAATCAAAGCCAGAGTCTGTCCTCAGTCTGGATCTGTGGCATCCATGACTGCTCTCAAGGCTGTGTACATCAGAACACAAGATGTGTCCTCTTAAATTCAGGCTGTACGTAATCCTATGATATATTGAGACTTTGAGGGCTTGGGGCATTAGGTAAATCTTGAAGGGTGGGTGATTTTCATTACTCTCTTACTACTCAAGAAAAATGCTACAGTAGGTGGTCCTGAGTCATCATTTTATGAGAGGTTGATACTCTCATAACAAATGCAATAGTAATTTGTTATGAAGATATTATTTTAGCAGCACATTTGCTTGTAAACTCAGGTAAATGTGTCTAATGCAAAACCAGGTTTGCCATCAGGATAGAGAGTTCTTGTGTTTTTCCAGATGGGTAAAAAAGTCACATGCAGAACATTAATTTCTGTTTTATTTAGATAAAATTTCCAAGAAAATTAATAAAAAATTAAGATTTAGCTGTGTAAACAACAGCTCCGAGATCCAACAAAGTGCCCTAAAGCAAAAATCAAGCCATTATACTAGATAAACAAGGTATATTCAGTCTGAATGAATAAATACATTAATGATTTTAGGCTGCTGCCAATATTCCCATTTAGCTGTGTCCACAATGCTCCAAATTGGAGACTGACTTGCAGCACAGCTTCGTTTTATTCTATATATTTGCAAGTATTGAAATAAAGGATCTTCTTAAGGTCTGACCTTCAAACTCATCCCTTTGCCAGTACTGACATGAAGAAAACACATTTCAAGGAAGGTATTCACAAAAGAGAAAAAAACCTTACCTTTCAGCCTACAACGGAAATGTTGTTCCTGATTTACAGGCTTAAAACTAAGTTTTTCATTAAATTCTTCAACATTCTGCCAGTATAGTACTGCCCACTTGAGACTTTTAACTGTAAAATTCCTGTATGACATGAAGAATATTGTTGTCTTAGTAGAAATACCAATATACTTCATATTGTGCCTATGAATCAGTGTTGTGTTGGGCAGGGACCTACCTTAGTATCCTAGCATTTGACGATAAGCTTTCAATCAGAATTCCACAAGGGTAGAGGTAAGCTAACTTAACTGCTATTTGCTTATGGCATGGAATTCTACCCTATGGCACCAAGCTGCGATTTCATTCCATTTCTTGCCACACAGACCACTCAGTGACTTTGATCTGGAAGCCATTGCATAAAAGAAATTTCTTCGGGGAATGTCATCACTTGAAGAAGTAGAGGTTATTGCTGTTAGCAGAGACAGGTTCCAAAGGAGCAGGAGAGATAGACAGCTGTGGATTTCCAAATCCCTCACAATCATCCCTGAAACTGTTTGACATGTTGAGGGGAAAGGCATGCACTTTTCAAAGGCACAAAGACTCTCATCCTGCAGCAGTGAAAAATTTCTGTCTACTTACTGCACAGGTAGTCATTATAAAGCCAAATACTCATAATAGCTTCATAAAACAATTACACTGTGTTATTGCTACCAAGTGATTCAAGGATTGCAAAGAAGAAAGAAAAAAAACTTACTCGAATGCAAGCTTAATCACTTTTTATTACAAAAAGCACCATGCCATTTGTATTCATATGTATTTTTCACCTGTCATTCCTTCAGCTTGATAGATGTCAGAATACTACATTTTTAGTAGACTTGCAATTGCTGGAGAACTTAAATACACCCTATGATTATATGTTGCAGGGCCGACAGCTGAAATGTCAAATGGTCATTGCAATGCTCCTGGCAACGCTCTTCTCCTTTTGTGGCAGAAATTCAGGTGCTTTTCTTTAGCTGCAATTAGCATTTGATGTTTGGAATAGGCCTTGGATTATCTTTTCCTCCCTCTCCCCTTTTTTCTCTCTCTTTTCAGGCCTATTGAGACAGTCAGAAAACCGCATAAATTATCTTCTCAGTGAGGTGAGAAAGCAGGTTTCCTACTACTTTTTTTGATATTATGAAATTGCTGATCCTTTTGCTAATGACAAAGAGTATGGCAAACTTTTCAAACTCACAATCTTATAAGGATATCCAGGAAGAACATGCAGTGCATAAATATGAAAGAGTGAAACTAATATTTAATTGGTTATCAGGGCACCATTATAATTACCAATGATGTCATGACTAAAAGTAAAAAGTTGCACAGTCTTAATACCCTAGATTAAATATATATTATAGATATATATTAGAGATATAATGAAAAGGACAACTGCTTTTTACTTGCAACTACTGCAAGTTAATACATAGAATATCTACAGAAAAAAAAAACAACTAATTTTTGTTCTTTATAAGTAAAAAGAGGACCAGTAGATGGCAAAATAAGCATCTATTTCTATCTTTGTACGTAGAGCTATTACATGAACCCTGGTACCTGAATAAATAAGCAATCTTCCTTTGATTTTCAGCTTAATTCCTTGGAAATACATAAACTGCATTCTGGGGTACATGGAGCTGACATGACACTTCAGGGTGACCAGAAATGTCATCTGCAGCTCTTCTGGATGAGCTACTTTGTGCTGCAGTGATGTATAGAACAAGGTATACCATGCCCAAAGATGTTAGAGCTGTTCAGTTGCCATTTGGACAGACACTAATGAACTCTAGAAAACCACTCAAAATCTTGTGCACATTCTGGGAATTTTTATATCCCATATCAAATGACTAAAACCTGAACAATATCCATTACATACCTAATTCTGTATGAGTCACCTAATCAGATTAGGCAAACATGTCTAATAAGGAACTGAGCAGTGTTTTACTGTTTGCTGGTCTGACAGTAGGTCTAGAATAATTTAGTGCCCTGGGAGCACCTGCTAATGGTGGGAACTAATCATTTCCCAAATCTAGGAAAACCCCAATAGGTTTAATACCATTTTGATTTCTTCGCCACATCCATTCTCACTTTATTTTTAACGGAAAAGCTAAAGTAAGAAAAGAATGCTGTACAGAGAGTGTTTAAAATACAGCTGTCAGCAGTAAAGCAGAGACTACTAACATTAACAATGAGTTTTAAGATGTGTTCAGACACATACAGTCAAGTAGATTTGAACAGACTGATACACCAATCTTCTGTAGTTTTATGTATCCCAGTTTGAATCAGTTGGTTTTGATTAGAGATTGGACAGTGACAGGGAATCAATGGAGCACTGGTCTGATTTAGCATGATGGTTCCCACATTCATTTTTCTGGTTTACTGAGAGGATGAGAATAAAAATTGTAATGTTCCTATGGATCTGTATAAAAACAAACACAATTATATACAACATGACAAATCAGCGTCCCTTCTAACATTTCAAAAACAATTGCTTTAGAGTAATTTTTCTTACAGAGTAGGATTCCTGTGAAGAATAAAAGCAATACACTTACTTGGAAAAAAGAAAGTAAAAAAGGTGAAAAAAGTGCAATAAAGTAATAGCAGTGGGCTAGCATTGGCATTGGATTAGCAAGAACCATTTTTTGTTAGAAATCCCTGTTAAAATGGATGTCAGTTTGAATAAGGACCACTTAATTAATAATAGTTCCACTACATTTAGTCTTTTAGATATGCAGTGTGCATCAATATGAAGCCTAGATGTATTCCACAGTTGCCCAAGCCACTCCTTTTCCAGATGTTCTTTATTCTAAACCATATTCAAGGTTGCAAATAACTAGTTAATCAAGTAAAGTCGAGAGACCAATAACTATTTGTGTCCTACCTGTCATCTCCAGCATTCACATTTTCATGGAATGTTTAACAGAATTCCTGAATAAACTCTTTCTGTGAACAAAACACAAATTAAGAGGAAATAAAACCTTACCAATGGTTAAAACAGTACCTGAAAATCCTACACCAATTTGGCTCCTGCATTTTTCCACAGAAAGGTCTGCTGCTGCCCATGGCTTGCATAAGCATCTTGGTGTATAACAACAGGTTTGGGAGGGAAATATCTAAGTTATATTTTCTACAAAAGTCAGGACTGTCCCCTCATGGCCACTGAGGAACTCCTTATCAAAATAAAGACAGTTAAAGACAAAAGAAGAATCCATCATACTATTCCTTTATGTAGTTTCATACCTGTATTTTCTTTGTGTTCCCAGGAAAAGAAACTCAAATTCATATCCAAGTACTTTCCTGCATCAAGGCACATGATGGGGTTGCAATTGGTGCACTACGGGGGTTTAAAAATAAGGGCAGAATACTGAGTAAGCCAGGTTGACATACACACATTCTGAAACACACTCAAGTGCAGTTTTAGGTAGACACCTCAGTGCCCTCACTTCCATTCCAGGGTAATGCAATGCTATTGAAGCGCCATTCTGCTTTTTTATTTGGTTTGGGTTGGGTTTTAAATTTATAACTCAGAAAGTTTCTTGCAACAGTTAAAGAGGAAGAACAAACTATTGTTACTGCAGCTTCTCTAATGTAAAGTGTGGAAGAAAGTCAGTTAAGAGTAAGCATACTTCTGAATTCCTTTCTGCTATAATTTGCAGAGAAACTGAAATGAAAAGTAATAACTGGGTTTTGCTGTTTACAATACAGGTCTCCATCTTTACGTTACACTTAAATTCATTTCTGAATGAGACAAATTTTCATGTGGCTGCACTGAGAAAAAGTCTAAAAATCCCATGAATTTCCAGTTATTTTAATAAGATTTAAAACAGGTACCAAGAACATGAAAGTGCGGACAGGCCATTGCATTAAACAAACACACAGCATGCCAGACAGTTAACATAAATTTTGCTCTTAGCATAGTGATACCTCTTAGCACAGTGAAAATAATTGGCCTCATCACATAGTTTGTGTACTATTTCCCACCAACACAGATTTCCAAACATCTCATTTTTACTCTAACATCAGTCAAGATTCTAGGAAGTAGTGCTATTCAGTAGTATTAAAGACAGTAAAAATTATTCAGATTCTCTGGATTAGGATAATAGCTGACTCTGTCTCTTAGTCAAGAAAAATTTACATGAAACATAAGACCAAAATATTTTCATGAATTCTAGGCAATTGGTGATTCTTTTCCTCCTTGACTGGAAATGCCTAATAGGTTCATGTTAATTTGTTAACTCACACTTCTCTTCCATTCCTCTTAATGCTGAATTTATAGCATTACAAGAGATGAGCACAATCCTAAATTTCCAGAGTAGGTATTATCTCCCTTATAGCATCACTTTTCTCTACCCTTCCTTTCCTTCCCATTTTTAAAATGTAAGCACATAGTCTTTGGATCCATCATGGTGCAAAATTTACCCTTTGTGTTGATCTGCTGATCTCTTCAAAGCCCAGATAATACTGAACAATTGTATTCATATACACATATATAATATTATACATAACACATTTCAAAAGGTAATAGAGGACACTAATTGTCTTTGTGTGCTTATTCCGGCTGGTGTGCAAAGCTCATTATGTGTGAAAAAAAGGTGACACTACTTATTTTGTAGTGACTAGCAGACTATGAAGAAAAGTTAACAAAAATTCTGAGATTCCCATGTCAAATATTTAAATTAAGCCTTTGCTATTCCTCTTCTTATCTATCAATCTGCTTAAATAGTTTGATATTTGAATGACTTTATCCACTATAAATCAAAAATCGCTAAATCTACTACTGGTATATGTCTTGTAGACGGAAATTTCTTTTATGTCCAAAATATATTTCTCTACTAAGGACAATATTTAGGGGACATGTGCTTAAAAGAATTTACTGTCCAGCTGGTGAATAGCTTCTCATCACTCTTATATTTGTTCTTTTTCCCCAGGGTGTAAATGGTTTTCTTCTACAAGAAGTCCATCAGTGTTCTCGTCTCTGTGTTAGCACTACAGTACCCAGCTGACTGTAAGGTCTTATAGACCAATCTTATGTTCAGCTTGCCACAAAGTGCAGCAGAGAAAACATAGAGAAAGACCCTCAAGGACTTTCTGGCAATCACTACTCTTCCACATCAGGAAGACATCTCAGCTTCTGCTTTAAAGAAGTTCTGCTGTTGCTCTATGTAGTCATGAAGTCATAGAATGGAGATCTGACCCAAAAGACAGGTGATCTGACCCTTCTTAAGCAGGATAGTTTGAAGAATAGACAGTTTGAAGATATTGACTTCTGTTCCTCAGAGTGATTCCAGCTATGAAACTTTAAGTAAGGAGTCTTTTCTGATGCAGAGCAATATATATATTTTCCATTGAACGCTAAAACAAATTCCATTTTCTAGTTTTGTGATGTGGCAATAGCTATTGTAACACCCAATAGAATCCCCTGGTCTTATGCTTTCCAACTAATAAAAGCCAAGAAGCACTCGTAAAAAAATTTAGCATTTCCTACAGTCTATGTATTGTTACTGAATCCACGTTTATACATGTGTATTGCTGTTTAAAAACTTTGATAATGGTCTACCTGAACAGACTTAGTCTCCTGCTCAGCAGTGCAGTATTTTTATACAAGTAGCTGGAAGGTGTCCAGGAAGTTCTGGAGGTGAGCAGGAGACTGGGAATGTCTGTGAGAGTTTTAGCAGTTTGGAACATTTCAATGGAAGTCAGGGTAAAGAACAGAGCTGGGAAAGGTTGGGGAGACTCTGGGTGCTCAAGATACTGATAAGGGACAGCACAATTTCAGAATATCTCCCTAGAAGGATGGGGAAGAGCAAAAATGACCACATTAGAGTTTCAGAACAAAGTGGGCTTTGTTAGGAGTGTCAGAGAATGCTGCACTCATCATTCAGTGTTCAGCATTACTCTCCTCTGCCTTAGTCTGTCCCTAGGTTATACATGAACAAACATAATTGGGTAACACACTAGTATGAGCAGTAACTCAGAAAACTAATGTTGGTGTTTGAGACATTTCCAAAGTTGTTTTCCTAATGTATTTGTTGCTCATACTGAAAGCGAACATCACCTGGAAAGTGAGCATGCAAACTCATTGATTTCATAACTGAGGCGAAAGGAAAACGAAGCTCTATGCAAAAATGAAAACAATGAAGTAATGAAAAATATCATTGTTTATAAAAGCCAACTCTCCTGCTAGGAACCAAAACAAGAGTTAGTACAAGTCAGCAGGCATTCACAGTTACATTGTATTCCTCTCTTAAGTTACAGGCTTGATCCAAAAGACAGGTTGTGCCAGTGGTGAAGGAAGGGAACAGATTCCCCAGTTGTTAGCAACATTGGTTTCAGGCCTACTATATTGTTTGATTTTTCTGGGAATTCACTGTCAGCAGAGAGTGAAGAATAAATACTGCAAGGAAAAGAAGTTTTGTTACTCTTTTGTTTTATCTGGAGACATATTCAGATTTTCACAGCAGAACTGGAAAGAAACAAACCCACAGGGTTCATCAATCAATATACTCCCCATTAATGTCACTGATGATTAAAGTTGACTAAGAAACTGGCCTGAGACCACCTAGAAGCATCTAAAATATTTGACTTGCTATAGACATTGTCGATATCGTAACAGTAGTGATAACAGTTATTTTCCTTAATTGATCTAGTGGATTGTTGTTCCCTAACTCTCTGCTTCGTTGCCATCAATATTTTAAATCACATTATGTATTATTGTATCCCAAGTAGTATACCTATGTTTTTAAGCAGCTAAAAATAAATTATACTTGTATTAAAACAAACAAACAAACAAACAAACACAAAAACAACTGCTCAGCATTCAGTACTAAATCTCACAATCCAGCCCATGTGAGCTGTCATTATTTTTATTTGCAGCAATATTCCTGCTCTGGTTAAAAGACGTCATCCTTCTGACAGATCAAAGCATTCCTGCCACACAGTCCACATACTGGGCTTTTTTTGTTTGGTTTGGTTTGCTGGTTTGGTTTTTTCTGTTTTACAGGGCCTCTGGGCTCTGAAGCTTCCCTGGGCCCAGAAAGAAAGTATTACTGTTTCTCCCAGCAGACTCGCACATGTGCCTTTACAGAATAGGGACTCCACAGCCCTCGATCAGTGAGTGCCTCCTTACTCAACTGGAACATGGCCTTTTTCATACAGTCCACCATGTCAGCATTTTACACTTAGAATTTACTAAACAGGGGCATAGGGTAGTTATGCATCATATTTCATTCAGGCTTTTAAAACAAATTTAATTACCCTTTAATTTCCATTTTAAAAAAGCTCTCATGGTAAGCCATTTCTCTGCTCTCTTTCCCTACCACTCTAAAAAGAAATTTAGTGGGGGGGGAAAGCATTAAAAAACCCAGCTGAGCAATCTGTTGTGGGCAGGATGACACCACACATATGCCATGTCCCCAAAACTCTGTGTCCCTCCCCTCTCTCTTTCTCCCTCACTTACTTTCTGCCTCCCTCCTGACTCCCCTCACACACACACACCACAGTCCTCCCCCATCCCAATGTGTTATTCCTTGGCTCTTCATCTGTTAGTGGAAGAATTTCTGCACAGTTACATCATATAACAGTCCCACTTCTTCCTGATTATAAGGCTTAATGATTAATATTTGTAGGCACAAATAACAGTCTCGTCAGTTCATAGTAGGTTCAGACACTGAAGCACTTTGTAATATCTCTGTGTCATATCAGTCAAAAACTCCTGACAGAATTCTTGAAGTGTAACAGGTTACTTTAGGCTAAAGGGCAAAGGATGGAACCAGTATTCATCTCTGAGCTGAAGGAGAGACAAAGATGGGACAGCCTTTCCCAGAAGTACACCCATACCTGTAAGTACAGCAAAAATGTTGCAACATAGACTCAATCCACAGGAATGGACCAGGGCTGCATCGCTATTTGCACAATTGCTGTCCACAGGCTTGGTACATGCACAATTTCACATGGGAGTCAAAACACTCTCTCCTTTACTCAAAACACTTTCCTTTATTCAGAATGGTATTTCCTTGACAAAGATATCTGGTAAATGACAGAGTGCTTTATATTTTTATTTTATGTTAAATCTAGCTAAACAAGAAACAGCCTGGCTGATCCTTTAGCTTCTGATCTGTTTCCTTGGGAGGTAAATCCTAGATTTATGATTTCTTCTCGTAAAATTGCCCTCTGGTTTCATCAGCAATATCTAGAGCTATGTATCACGGACTGAAAAGTTTAACAATATTATGAGAAGGAAGTTGGTAAAACAGAGATTACTTCTTTGTTTCAAGTTACTCCACAAACTTGGGAGGCAAATATAAATGGTACTTTGCATATTTCAACATTTAGTACTTGTATTCTTCACTAAAACTATGCTGCCTGCCCTGACAGGTAATTTCAAAAACACACTTAATTACAGCTTCCATCATTCCAACACATGTTGTGTTATTCTGTCAATGTCCTGCCAGAAATAAAATTGAGTGTTAAAACAGCAACACAAAAAACCCTAGCAAGTATATTACTCTCAGGATAAACAGAGAGGAATCAGAATCCTGCATTACAAGGTTATTGCATACAGAGAACTCCAGCAAGCTTACTTTCTCGGTTCTTCTTCCAGCAACCAATTTTTAAATGCAAATGACAGTTTTGTGGTACATATCTCTCAATTAGCTCATGGTGAACATGGGTCAGGCAGCTGTTGTATCAGTTCTGTCCACTACTAGATCACATGGCAACTCAAATCTGGTCAGAACTGCACAGATAGCAAAATCAATCAGTCCTGTCTCTTAGAGGAGTTGCCATCTCTCCTGGTACTCAGACTGCTTCTTGTTGAGAGTGCCTACAGCAAGAAGTGAAGTATAAAGTTCAGAATTGGAGACATCCCAAATAAAAATTCTACTTCCATTATCTTCTTCCTCACTCTCTACCTTCTCAGTGCACCTGCATCAGCAGTAGTATAGCCTTGTCTATGTATTGTACCTGCAGAAGGCAGGGTCTTTGTGGAATTGGAGCAGTCTGTTACAGTGGAAGGCACAGGTCTACTCTGTCTGCAAGCTCTGCCTGCTTTCTTTGTGTCTGACATAGGGTTCTCCCCAAGACATGCTCTGGTATTTCCTGGTTCCTTCAGGTTCTAGGCTGGTGGGATAAGAAATCACATTTTTGGAGTGACCATGCATAAAATCTCTGGAAAGAAGGTAATTGGGTGTGATAGTTCTCAAGGTCCTGTATACTTTGGCATGCTGCATTTTTGCCCATAGCTATCAACCCCAATCCTAAAGCCAAAGCTTAGTGAAGCAATCAGAAGAGCAAAGACTACAAAAGTGGTAAGACCACCAGAGTGGGAAAAACTAAGGGAGAGGAGATGTGTCATTTGAAGATTGTCCCTAAGCACTCTCTTTACTCAAAGGGGCATGAAACCAACATGTCAATGGGCACTAAAAAGGTGATTTATCACTCAAGATCTGGCAACCCATATTCATCCCTCTTCATCACAAGTTCATTTGGGGTCAAATGGTTGACAGTGAGAATCACAGTTAAAAAATAACCTCTGGTATTTGGATATTCTTAATTCAGGACGACTGTGACTTATGATGCTTCCCTCTGTGTTGGTTTTCCAGGGCCTGGTTTTTGTTAATGGGGGGGCCACAGAGTTGGCTTCTGTGCAAAGCTGCTAGAAACAACAATGGAGATGGCAAACTCATTGTAGAAGTAAGGGGAGGAGGTGCTCCAGGAACCGAAGCTGAAATGTCCCTGCAGCCTGTGGTGAGGACCATGGGGAAGTGGGTTGGCCCCTCTGCAGCCCATGGAGGCCCATGGGGATGCAGAGATCCACTCACAGCCCGTGGGGAGGTGCCCACGCTGGAGTGGGGGGATGCCCAGCGGGGCTGTGGCCCAGAGGGAACCCCATGGAGAGAGAGGCCTTGGTCCTGGGTTGGAATAGCCCATCCTTGGAAGGCCTGTACCCCGTGGCAGAGAGACCCACACTGCAGCAGTTTTGGGTAGACTGTTTGCCTGTGTGAGGTATTCACATTGCAGCAGTTTTGGGAGGACTGCTGCTTGTGAGATTGGAGCGATGTCAGAGAAGCTCACAGAGAACTCTCTGCCATGGGATGGGACACCACAGTGCAGCAGGGAAACAACTTCTCCCCTGAGCAGTGGAAGAAAATCCCCAGTGACGAACTGACCAAAACCCCCATCTCTGTCCCCGTGTGCTGCCGGTGGGAAGGAGGGAGGGGTTGGGGGGGNCCTTTGTGAAGGAGGTAGAGTTTGGGGGGGGAAGCAAACGTGTTTTAAGGGTTTATTTTTACTTCTCATTATCCTTTTCTGATTTTGTTAGTAACAAATTCACTTAATATCTTTAAGTTGAGACTGTTTTGCCCTTGGAGTGTTTTCTCCGGGTCCTTATCTCAGCACATGAACTCTTCATTAATTTTCTCTCCTCTGTCCAGCTGAGGAGCAGGGGGAGTTGAGTAAGCAACTTTTCGTGGCTGCCTGGCATCCGGCCAGCATCAAACTACAACACCCTGATAGATAAATTCTGCTTTGTGTCATCCAAAACCATCTCTGGTTCCACTTGCTCCTTTCAACTTGCTATTCTGTGATCTTGACATTATA
>VZRZ01000586.1:1394321-1422828 GCA_013398175.1 Climacteris rufus
AAAGTTCAGAATTGGAGACATCCCAAATAAAAATTCTACTTCCATTATCTTCTTCCTCACTCTCTACCTTCTCAGTGCACCTGCATCAGCAGTAGTATAGCCTTGTCTATGTATTGTACCTGCAGAAGGCAGGGTCTTTGTGGAATTGGAGCAGTCTGTTACAGTGGAAGGCACAGGTCTACTCTGTCTGCAAGCTCTGCCTGCTTTCTTTGTGTCTGACATAGGGTTCTCCCCAAGACATGCTCTGGTATTTCCTGGTTCCTTCAGGTTCTAGGCTGGTGGGATAAGAAATCACATTTTTGGAGTGACCATGCATAAAATCTCTGGAAAGAAGGTAATTGGGTGTGATAGTTCTCAAGGTCCTGTATACTTTGGCATGCTGCATTTTTGCCCATAGCTATCAACCCCAATCCTAAAGCCAAAGCTTAGTGAAGCAATCAGAAGAGCAAAGACTACAAAAGTGGTAAGACCACCAGAGTGGGAAAAACTAAGGGAGAGGAGATGTGTCATTTGAAGATTGTCCCTAAGCACTCTCTTTACTCAAAGGGGCATGAAACCAACATGTCAATGGGCACTAAAAAGGTGATTTATCACTCAAGATCTGGCAACCCATATTCATCCCTCTTCATCACAAGTTCATTTGGGGTCAAATGGTTGACAGTGAGAATCACAGTTAAAAAATAACCTCTGGTATTTGGATATTCTTAATTCAGGACGACTGTGACTTATGATGCTTCCCTCTGTGTTGGTTTTCCAGGGCCTGGTTTTTGTTAATGGGGGGGCCACAGAGTTGGCTTCTGTGCAAAGCTGCTAGAAACAACAATGGAGATGGCAAACTCATTGTAGAAGTAAGGGGAGGAGGTGCTCCAGGAACCGAAGCTGAAATGTCCCTGCAGCCTGTGGTGAGGACCATGGGGAAGTGGGTTGGCCCCTCTGCAGCCCATGGAGGCCCATGGGGATGCAGAGATCCACTCACAGCCCGTGGGGAGGTGCCCACGCTGGAGTGGGGGGATGCCCAGCGGGGCTGTGGCCCAGAGGGAACCCCATGGAGAGAGAGGCCTTGGTCCTGGGTTGGAATAGCCCATCCTTGGAAGGCCTGTACCCCGTGGCAGAGAGACCCACACTGCAGCAGTTTTGGGTAGACTGTTTGCCTGTGTGAGGTATTCACATTGCAGCAGTTTTGGGAGGACTGCTGCTTGTGAGATTGGAGCGATGTCAGAGAAGCTCACAGAGAACTCTCTGCCATGGGATGGGACACCACAGTGCAGCAGGGAAACAACTTCTCCCCTGAGCAGTGGAAGAAAATCCCCAGTGACGAACTGACCAAAACCCCCATCTCTGTCCCCGTGTGCTGCCGGTGGGAAGGAGGGAGGGGTTGGGGGGGGAAGCAAACGTGTTTTAAGGGTTTATTTTTACTTCTCATTATCCTTTTCTGATTTTGTTAGTAACAAATTCACTTAATATCTTTAAGTTGAGACTGTTTTGCCCTTGGAGTGTTTTCTCCGGGTCCTTATCTCAGCACATGAACTCTTCATTAATTTTCTCTCCTCTGTCCAGCTGAGGAGCAGGGGGAGTTGAGTAAGCAACTTTTCGTGGCTGCCTGGCATCCGGCCAGCATCAAACTACAACACCCTGATAGATAAATTCTGCTTTGTGTCATCCAAAACCATCTCTGGTTCCACTTGCTCCTTTCAACTTGCTATTCTGTGATCTTGACATTATAGCAGAGGTGACTAGAAGAGCTCCAGGAAGCACAATGCAAACAATGACTGACAAAGTTCTGGATTTTTCAAAGCTCCAAGATTTTCCAAGGCTAAAAGCACATTCCCAATTTACAAAAAAAAAAAAAAAAGTTTAATAGTAATAATCTACCATAAATCTGAAAAAAAAAAAAAAAAAGAACCAGCTAAAACATGAAATGGAGAGAGAGAAGGATGTGTCCTTAGAAATATTTTTTGTGGCAGTCAGCATCTTTCATAAGATTCTTGGCTCCCAGAAGTTCTCTTCGTGCCTCTTCCCTAGACTTCATTCCTTTTGACTCTTCTACTACAGAGACTGATCATTGTAGTTTTCTTCAGTACTCCCAGCATGAAAACTGGTCTCAGAGATCACCCAACAATCTTCTTCACAGAAGCACTGGGGTACTCCACCCTCCCAGATGTAGCTGCCCATTAAGGTGGATGGGCTTCTTTCGACTTCTGACTGTTCATTATAGCCTCCAATTTTCCTCTCAACACGGGGCCTGAAATGAATCAGATAACTAATAACTCCAAAAGACACTATTTCATTTAGACAAAATCACATGTGTTCCTAAAAATAATTTTCCATCCAGATATTCCTGCCCACATTGAATTATATCTATAGTCCCCAGCTGGGATGAGAAAAACACTTGGGAAATGCAAAACGCAACTTACTATTTTGCAGTGTCAGACTTAAGCTCAAAATAATGTGTACTTATTTAAAATAAGGAGCAGTGTGTTTCTGCCAGCAGCATTTAATCCAACTGTTGCAGTATGAGAGACTGGAAGGATTGCTAGCTTGAAACATTTTGGGAAAGGATGGGGGACCAGGGCAGGTTGGGCTCTGGTGAGGTGATGAACTGCCCCATACAGTCCGCTCCCCCCTGGGAACATATGCCAGTCCCTGCAGTATCTGCCAACCACTGACACAACAGAGGCAATGCTCCACACCCCACCTTTGGAGCCCCTAACTCAGCTCCTAAGTGGCCACCAGACCAGAAGTCCCACCTAGGGAAAGGGCCCAGGAAAGAAAAAGGATATTTAACCTGAGACACGAGTCAAGCACAGGTCTTGAACATACCTCCTCTTGGAATTTCTATCAGCTAAGCACCACTGGAACCAAGAGTGGTAGTTACGTTTGGTCTATATCTTTTCTATCTTTCTCCTTCTAATGCCGTCTTCTTGGTATTTTGTGTAATTTAAAATAAGACAGGCTTAGAACAAGCTGAGTTAAAGCTTTGAGAAGTGTTTCGTGTTGACCGAATGTTGCTCTAAGCTTTTTGCCACAGTTCTTTGATTTTCCAAACTTGCCAGGAAAGTCTTCTTTGTTGTTTTGATCTCTTGAGAATATCTTGTCGGTATTTCTCCTGGGCATCTAACTCAGAGGTTTTTTTAAGTATCTTGTTGAGTGAGGATTTTGGGGCCTTACATGCAGCTGTTTATTAGTTGTACAGAGGTGCACAATAGCCAGAATCAAACAAACAGAAGGCTCTTCCACATGCACGTCCTAGTGAAGATGTAGGATAAAAGCACTCAGAACAGAAGTGGTGCTTTGGGGCAACATATCACAGGAATTCTCATGGGGCAAGGAAAAGTCATATAGTCAAACGATGAAACAGNCCCAGATGTAGCTGCCCATTAAGGTGGATGGGCTTCTTTCGACTTCTGACTGTTCATTATAGCCTCCAATTTTCCTCTCAACACGGGGCCTGAAATGAATCAGATAACTAATAACTCCAAAAGACACTATTTCATTTAGACAAAATCACATGTGTTCCTAAAAATAATTTTCCATCCAGATATTCCTGCCCACATTGAATTATATCTATAGTCCCCAGCTGGGATGAGAAAAACACTTGGGAAATGCAAAACGCAACTTACTATTTTGCAGTGTCAGACTTAAGCTCAAAATAATGTGTACTTATTTAAAATAAGGAGCAGTGTGTTTCTGCCAGCAGCATTTAATCCAACTGTTGCAGTATGAGAGACTGGAAGGATTGCTAGCTTGAAACATTTTGGGAAAGGATGGGGGACCAGGGCAGGTTGGGCTCTGGTGAGGTGATGAACTGCCCCATACAGTCCGCTCCCCCCTGGGAACATATGCCAGTCCCTGCAGTATCTGCCAACCACTGACACAACAGAGGCAATGCTCCACACCCCACCTTTGGAGCCCCTAACTCAGCTCCTAAGTGGCCACCAGACCAGAAGTCCCACCTAGGGAAAGGGCCCAGGAAAGACAAAGGATATTTAACCTGAGACACGAGTCAAGCACAGGTCTTGAACATACCTCCTCTTGGAATTTCTATCAGCTAAGCACCACTGGAACCAAGAGTGGTAGTTACGTTTGGTCTATATCTTTTCTATCTTTCTCCTTCTAATGCCGTCTTCTTGGTATTTTGTGTAATTTAAAATAAGACAGGCTTAGAACAAGCTGAGTTAAAGCTTTGAGAAGTGTTTCGTGTTGACCGAATGTTGCTCTAAGCTTTTTGCCACAGTTCTTTGATTTTCCAAACTTGCCAGGAAAGTCTTCTTTGTTGTTTTGATCTCTTGAGAATATCTTGTCGGTATTTCTCCTGGGCATCTAACTCAGAGGTTTTTTTAAGTATCTTGTTGAGTGAGGATTTTGGGGCCTTACATGCAGCTGTTTATTAGTTGTACAGAGGTGCACAATAGCCAGAATCAAACAAACAGAAGGCTCTTCCACATGCACGTCCTAGTGAAGATGTAGGATAAAAGCACTCAGAACAGAAGTGGTGCTTTGGGGCAACATATCACAGGAATTCTCATGGGGCAAGGAAAAGTCATATAGTCAAACGATGAAACAGGACATTAATCTAAGCCAATCTATAAACGTGTGACACCCTAAAAAGAGAGTACTTAGCTACAGCTTTATTGTTTCATCCTTCATAAGCTCCAAGATGAAATTTATAGACAATGAAATTAATTTTGTTCTGATACCTAAGCACCACATAAATTCAATTTTCAGTTAACATGATGTTATAACCTTCATAGCCACCTAAAGAAAACATTTCAGATGTATCCCATCACCTATAATTTTGCCCTCACCCTTAAAAACAGATATAATCTTGTTGGACAGAAGTTAACAGGAGTCAAGTCACATTGTAAATTGTTTTGTGTCTTTTGAATGAAAACAACAATATATAAAATTCTTTGTAGCAAAGTCAAAAAACGGTGTCAGAATGTGAGAAAATCTGGTTTAAAATCCAGAAATTTTAAAATGTTAAGTGCTTTAATAATCATAATTTAATTATTTATTTGTATCTGATATAGATATAAGCTACAAAAACCACTTTATATTTGGAGTTCAGTCACGCATCTTTGATTACTAAAAATGTACATATTTAAGCAAAAAAAATTCAACTCTTCTGAAAGGACTACTTGCATAAGCAAGAAGCAATTCTTCCAAGTATAAATGCTGTGAAAAAAGTATTTTTTAATTACACAACAGAAAAGACAAGGAAGTATATTGTTGAAAGCTTGAAGGCCAAATGGTCTTTTCCACAATAACATTGCAAAATTAGCTTCATCTCTTATGAACCTTCTTGTAAAAAGGAACTAGAGGTCGTTACTTGACTCAGCAAAGAGGATTTCCATGCTGCAGTCAGCAGTCATTAGTCAGCAAAAATGTTCTTGTTGCTTTTAAATTCATATGCTATTTCAAATTATTTTTTAAGCATGTCAGTATTTTCAAATACACAGAAAGAGATTCTTGAATTATTATTACAATTCTCTAGAATAAAATCCACTTATGCCTGAAACAAAGTCTCTTATTAGCACAGACATGCTTCTAAGGATGTAACTTAACAGGAAGACCCAAGGCTGGTGGTTCCATTGTTTAACATTCAAACTTTTAGCAACATTGGCAAAAATAACACAACTAATTCTTAATGGTTTATGGGGTTTGTATGGATTTGGAGTTTTTTTAAGCCAAAAATTTAAAAATGCACACACACACACACACACAGAAAAAAAGGGAGTCAAAACAACAATAAAAAGGTACCTGTAATTTTGCATTGCAGTGGTCCTTAAAACCACTGGAATTTCCTATCAAGCACCAGAAGAAATTGTCAGGTAATCATCAGCCAAGCTGTTGATTTTTAAAGAAGTCCACCTAAAACTGTAGCAGCCAATGTGAGCTATTGAAATAAAACCTAAAGCATTTGCAGCAGTATTACAACAGAAACTGACACAGCTTCTGAACATGAGGTACAGACCACACTTGGTTTTCAGAGTGGAAGCAAAGAGTGATTTCCTGAAAGAAATACTGTCTATGACGCCAGGCATGAATCCCTGTTAATATTAAGTCAGAAACAGAGTTTTCCACCCTGTTGGGTGAGAACCCTCACAAGTGGGGATTAATCTCTGAAATGTGCATTTTTTTCTGAATATTCACAAAAATTACTGGAGGTTTGTCAGAGACTCTAAAGACCCATGAGCTTGTGATGAATCACTGCGCTCCAGTCAGAGTGATGTGATGCACACATGAACAGGAGTTTCTTACTATATAGTTCTCTATGGAACCATTCACAGAGTAAGTAAGAAAGGATTTACCAATCTAAAAATAATATTGTAGCAGAGCTGTTGACAGTTTTCAAGGAAGAGAAAGGACATGGCTGTCTCCAATAAGAGCCCAGCTGCTCTGAGTACAATTCCTCTAAAGGAACAGGATTAGTCTGGAGGCAATATTTACATGTGAAACAGACTCCTTTCCTGAAGACAAGGAAAAGATTCTCATTCTTAAGTTATAATAGTGGCTAGAACTTTGGGGTGCAAGTAATCTTACCAAGTGCAGCCATCTATATGTCAGATGACTTCTAAAATTCACTATTTTAGCTCCTTCTGCATTCACTTCCAAGAGAGAACTACTTGACGACATAGGTCCTCTTAACTACTATTGTAAGATGGTAAGAATCAGTTTCTAAAGAAACTCTCTCTCTTTTTCAACAATAGTGGAAGCCAAAAAATAGCTTCCACCACATTCTCAGATGTCAAAAATTGGACACAATCAAGCCCATTTTTGGCTAACATACATAGAATCTTAGAATCTCAGAATTATTTCTGTTGAAAAACACCTCTAAGATCACTGACAAGTGCGCCACTTGAATCATATCTCTAATATAACATAGAAACATTGACCCAGTTGAAGATGAACAAACCTGAGCATTAAGGAATGTATTTTATCATGTCAATGTCAGAAAAAACTCTTCAGATCTATGCAAGCACTGAAACAGAAAAGCCAATATTGCAAATTCTTATCTCAAATGAGGAAATTCCTTTAATTCCAGTTCAGATTTCCTGCTTAGCCGCTTGAAAACCTCTCAAGGTCTCCTACAGCACATCATTCTAGGGCAGTCCAGATTCTAACCACCCACAGATTAAATTATAGTTGCAGGCAAAACCTCAGCAGGTACACTTTTTTTCTCATTTTATCTTCCATACGTTGGCCCAGCTAGAAACATACCATCAGATAAGACCACTGGTTTTACTTCATAAATCATTGCTGATCTCCTACTAAAGGACAAGCAATGAAATATCTTTTTGTATCCCTGACAAATGAAGTGCCTGGGAAAAGGTGCAAAACATTTTTATCCTGAATTTTCAAATGCGCAGTTAATCATACAGAGCTTTTTTAGTGGTTAACAGAATCTGTTGTATCATTTCAAGAACTTACCACATTGTTTATTTTGGATGGGAGTTTCACTCACATTGTGTTAAAATCATGTTAGTTTATTCAAGGTCAGGTATTGTTTAGCTACTTTCACTTCCAACTTAATTAACTTGAACAAAAAGAAACACACCCAAACTATTGAACAATTTCCAATAAAACACTGATCAAATTTGATAGTGAAAAAAGGATTTGATGAGGTGGAAAAAAAAGTGCTCCAAATCCATGGAACTAGAGGTGGAAGAAACAAGCAATAAAGGAAAATGCACATACATATCAAGTTATGATCTAGCTGATACTAGATGATACCTTCTTCATAATAACAATGGTAATACTTCCACATAATACATAGACATAGAAAGATAACAGAGGACAGGCTTCACTTTTATCCTTCACAACAGAGGATAGGCCCCTACTTTTAACCATTTAAATGTTATATTCTTAGACGAAGTTGGCAGTTACGCTCCTTCTAGAGTTGATGGGGAAAAAAAGAAGGTACAAGAGAGCTACTCTTGCTGTTCTAAGAAAAGTAGATTGAATATGGCTATGGGAGAACTTCATTTCACTGACTGTACACAGAGCCTGGACAAATAGCTCAGATTAGACAAACACATTTTAAATGCAGAAGATGTATCTTACCACAAAATTCCATGGCATGACTTATTAAGGAATCCTCAGCAGTACTGAATTTAATAGTCTGAGCTGTTTAGAAATGTAAGAGAAATTAAGATCAACAATTCTGTAACTGATATGCAATGCATTGGCACTAGATTTCATCCAAGGAATGAAATTTGTGCCCACTTTTCAGATTTTACCTCCCTTTTCAGACTTCAAAGGAACATATTTTTATTTCAGTTGGTTGCTTATGAGAAATCTCTTGCCAGATAATTGTATGATGCCAGATAAAAATTAACCTTAATAAGATTTTATAACAATCAAATAATGCGTGTTTTAGATATACTGTTTATTATAAGGCAAATAATTACCTCAACTGTTCAACAGAATGAGGGTTTTAAAAAGCTAAACTTTTTTTGTCATATTAGGGAAATAAGAAAAAATATGCATCTGTCTCAGTAAAAAACAATGCCAGGAAAACTTCATTGAATTTATTTTATCTCTTATAGGAAAGATTGTGCAAACTTAATTCAGGAAAACAGTTTTTATATTCCAAGCAGTGCGAAAAACTTGCACAGTCCAGCATATAAGGAGCATGAGATGCAAATATGCGTGCTCAGTGTTCCGTTCCAAGGAAGCAAATTCCACCACACTTCAAGGCACACTCTGAGCTGACTTCTACACTTTGAGCTGGCTTCTACACATTGTTTTAAATCCAACTGTCTTTCATGTAATACTCCTCAGCGATTTTTATTTAAACAAGAAAGACTAAACCTTGGCTCTCCATTTGTCTAAGATAACTATAAACCTTGTAAGTGTTAGACGTAGGATAAAGAACTGTGGTTTCAGAGATATCATACAATGCATTGTCAGGAAAAGGCGTGGATAGCTTGCATACGAAATTTCCTGAACACTATGTTTACAAGGAATTTGCTTTGTTATAAAGCTTTTAATGTCCACTTCTTACCAAACACTGTTCTTTTGAGAATATGCATCTCTCAATATTTTTACTTCCTACAGCAAGATATAGTATATGGTTTTCCCTCCAGTATTTCTGTTCTAGATAGAAGTTAAGCCAGTATGAAAATTTCCACGGCCATTCATAGGTGGGAAAATACTATCTATTCATTATTATAGCATCTGCTTTTATACTGACCCCTGTAACAGGAAATAGAGCACAAATGGCCCAGTAAAGTTGGTGATAAAAAATATAAATAACATCTTGCCTTCTAGCTATTGTGTTTGCATTTCTGCATTTCTGGACGTCCTGTGTCTTCATATAACTCACAAAGTTGTGCTGCAGAAAGACACTGGAGAAAATCTGCATGGTTTGGGGCAAATTGCTGGGAAAAAAAAGCTGCTAACCTGCATATAAGAGTTACTTTTAGAAAACTACTTCATTAGCTTATTTTGATAAGCAAATAGTATACAAATATTGTTTAGAAATAAAATATAACTCTTCTTAGCATATACATAACTATGTATTTGACTCATAAAAAATATGTATTACACTTAAAACCCAAAGTATAGGTGTTGTATTTCAATAGTAAAAGTAATTTTAATTCAAATTGTGTATCTATTTTTAAAAATCATACTACAGTCATACTGTTAAAGTTATCATAGATATTCTCTTGCATTATTTGACTTTACAGAGTTTTGCTTCCTTTCTCAAGGTGAAAAAAAAAACCAAAAGGGATAAAATTATGTATTATTCATCAATTAATTCCTGTCATTTTAAAATATAATCTTCTAAATCTTTTTCTATTAAATGGAGCATTCAAAACATCTGATTCTTTTTCAACATGGCATGCCTAAATAGGAGGTGTATATCTCTTCAAATGTTGGAATTTATCCTTATTTTCCACAACAGTGGCTGGAAAGTCACAATACCTTTTTTCGATTAATTTACTAAACTGTTTGGGAACTTTGAACTGATATGTCCAGTTAGTTGGTAAAGATTTCCATTACATTTTTACTGGGTTTCTTATAAAAGGAACAAGTTTTTCTCCCTTTCAGTCTCTAACCCAAAGTTGACTTAAGACCAAAATAAATTTTAATTACATTTTTAATTATAAATGAGGTGAATCATTTGCAATTTGAAAAATATACTCCGAATAAGAAAGAAAAAAAAAAAAAGACTATTTTTTTGTGAGTTTGCCTTGCAAAGCTCTTCATCTACTGTTACTTCTTTTTTCTTGCCTTCACCCACATCTATCAAACACCTTTCCCCATGCATGTGACAACAATGCTGTTGCTATGCTGAACTTCTAAGCATAATTAGCTGTCTGGTATTATATATGCTGCTTGATTGAGGCTCTAACATCATCCCACAGGGAAACTGGTGGAAAAGATGAGTCACTAATTCAACACTATTTGACCACCCTTACCCAGATTTCTGAGACCATACTCAGTCCTCTGTTTCTCCCTCAAACAGAATCACCTGAAACTGACTGCTAGGTTCAAAGATTACTTGGGAAAATGGCACATATGCGATAGAACTGATAAGCTGACAGCATAATTGCACAATCTTCAATTCTAGAAGGGTGATTAAAATCAGCAAATTAAAAGCTGAATAGAGAATATGTTTGTTATCTTTTGAAAACACCATTTCCTTGACCAAACGGGGTCACCACTGTTACTCAAAATTATTCTCTTGCGTTTTTAGCAGGGCCCCTGCAAGGACAAAAGAAGAAAATAGAAAAATATCTCCTCCAAGGGATATAACAAAAGACTAGGCACTGTGACTGTGAATTCTCTGTGTGTCATGTGTTCCAGCCTATCAATAAAGACAAATAAACATTTGAGAGAAGTTGAAAGGAAAATCTATTTAGTGGACTTCCAATGCCTTTTCCATATCATGAGACCCTTTAATCCTCTTCATTATTCATTCTCTTGCTTATTCTCTTTCTCCTGCTGTGACAGGAGAGCTCACTTAAAAACAACATTTGACCAATACCCACGTAATCCAAACAATGAACTGATACTATCAGCCATCACAAAGATATGTGAAAACAGTGGGGGTTTCGTAGTCTGTCTTAAAGAAAGTGGAGGTTTTTCTGCCTTCCTAATTATGCTGACAAATCTTCCTTTGTCATCAACAGATGTAGAAGAGATTGGTGACTACTATAGATACACATTGAGAACATTTACCTCTCTGAAAATGCCTGCTGACATTCTTTGAATAAATCAGGTCAGAAGTAGTTTTCTATCTTTTCATGATTCTTTGAGCAAGGAAATCTCCACCTTTTTTATCCTATGGACCACAATGCAATTTAAAGATGTTCTCCCTACCAATGAACACACAGTTAGCAGTTACATCTATCATGTAGGTGGAAAATCAGAAAAACAGTGTTTGCAGTCCTAACTACCATCTATATAATGTGTACATTCCTTTCAGAACACATGTTGACATTCTGTCCCTAATGAAGCTATCAAAAGATTAGCCATGGATTTTTCTAAATTAAGGATTTAATTTTCAGGATGAATTCAACTCTTTAGTTTATATATCTACAGTGTAGACTTCTACCTCATAGCTGTCCACCAGAATACATTCTAGGCAACAGAGAGGAAAAGGGTGTTTCACGTCATTAGTTATCCAATATTTTTCAGACCTCTTATGATATATCTTTCACACACTGGAAAAGCCTGATTCTCTTCACTGGCTATTAGAAAAAGTCTAATATGACCAGCTCAGGTGAAGATATCTCCAGTTACTTCAATGAATTTTACTCCTAGGAGTTAACTTCACTTGGAGGTAAAGACGGCGGTACTAATGCGTGTTTTTGTGAACTACAAGTACCTTCTGTCAATGTAAAGTGTATACTTTGCAGATAGTTTTCCTTTCTTCAGGCAAAAGGGTTACACTTTTCTTCTTGCAAAACCATTTAACTGTCATCCCCAAGTAAAATTTCTCATTCAATCAAACCAATAAACCAAAAAGAAAATAGAATTCTAATTCACAGTTACTAAAAAGAATCCTTTCTGTTGGTTGGTATGACTATGTAAAGGCTCAGATTCAATTTTTTAGGAACTCAATTTGTGAAGTCATAACAAGAGAAAATTTTAAAATTATACAATGTCTGCTATGCATGTCTGCTGCCCAATTTCCTCAGCTGCTTTAATAGGACTCACTTACAAGTGGAATTCTAATAAACATTAACAGCTTAAGTTAATGTTTACAGTTATAGTAGGTGTTTTTTGTTTGGTTTGGGATTTTTTTATGTACTGGAGAGTGGATAGAAAACAGTTTGTTAACAGGAAACTCAGTGGAGTTCATAATAGACTTGGGACTACGATGTTACTATTTACAGCTTAACTCTTTACCTCCTGCTACATAAAGTTACACTAATTTCTCCCTCTCTCCATAATATATTTTGAAGATATTGCAAAACTTACCCTCTAAGCACCTCTCACTTTCCCTCTTGAAATCCCCAAGACCTAACCAAATCCAATCAACTCACACTTGTAAACCAAAACACAGTTTCATCATTATATATGTAAATTCTGGGTTTGCATCATACATCCTAAACCTAGGCAAAATATATTCATGGCTGAACTCAGTTTTTAATAGCATGAAACACACTGAGCTAGATTAAGGGCTGGTTGGAGTATTTTCATGTCAGAAGCTGCATTTCATTAATGACATACTATGCTTTGTTATACTTTAAGCACGTATTCACTCTCATAAACTGGCTGATGCTTGTCTAATGAAATCCATTAAAAAGTTGAAAAACAGACCTAAGTTCAGCTTAACCACTGCCTGCTTACACGAAAGTTATTGGCAATCTTAAAAGCAAGGAAAATCCTTGCTTTACCATAAGCAAGTATCAGTTCTAAAGCTGTTCCTTTTCTTTGTTTCTCTAATTTCTCCCACAATCTTACTGACTTAAAGACCCACCTGAAGATTCTAAACACTGTTGGAAAAGGCAGTAATTGAAAGGTTTGATAGATCTGAGAAAAGAGAATTTAAATTTGTTTCTTAAACTGGTGGAATGGTATTTTGTCTAATATTATATAAATGTACACTTTTATCTGACCTAAACAGAATATTTAAATGAGAACTCTGCATTTTACAGTAAGTTGGATTAAACAACTGTAACAACTATAATAATTCCCTTGGCCTTAGAGTCTGTTCACTCTAAAATAAATTTATGGCCATACCACTGGAAATACCTTCACTGTGACAGGTTATCTTGCATATTTTCCAGGCCTAAAGACTTGGAGAAAGTCAGTAAAATAAGTCTTGAAACACATGCAGTAACTTACCTTTTTGTAATGTAAAATCTCAGCACCAAGGACAAGATGATATGCAAAGTATCAAATCAAACTGGTGGCACAGCTTGGGTTATTTTAAAATAATATTTTTTTAAATTTTGAATTGATTAAAGAAAGAACAAAACTGAGCATTTATCTGAATTTAAAAGTTTATTTTTCCTCCAAATAGTCCAAACAGTAGTGAAATAATGTAAACAATTAATCTAATATAATTTATCAAGAAGGGTTAAATAAAATTATAAGAAGCCAGTTTTATTTTTCAAGATTATTATCACAATGTTTGTATCATTATATATCTTACATCATTATATAATTATTCTAATTTCATTTCTACAAAATATATGAATTTACTATCAATCTGCATCATAAAACAATCCCTTACAAATTTGTCAATCACATTCTCTATTACAAACAAATTTTGGAAAAGAAAATAACTAAAAAATGATCAAGTTCAGAGTATCCTTGAGATACATTCATAGCTTTAGTGTTTTACAAAATACCACATACTGATACCATGTGCAAAATTTCAAATAGTAAATTGGGTTTCCTTCACTTGAATGTGCAGAAGAAAATGTAGAAAATGTTTGTTTGTAGAAAATCTTACTATGTACTTATACTACTACATAATTTCCTGCATAAATTCTTTGGCATTGTATGTAAGAGTAAACACAGTAAAAAAAATTTGATCTCAAAGTGTCTTTCTCTTTTGAGTGACTTTGTTTTGAAAACCAGAAATCCCGTAACTTTTCAAAACTCACTTCTCCCTAGTCTTGTTATTTCCCATGTGAAATATGCAATTCTGGTTCAGCATTGTAATCACTACTGGAAATCTTGTTGCCATAGCTGCAGCCAAGATGGCTGACTTATCTTAAACTAGATACTATAAGGCACTTATCAGTGTGGTCTAAACTTGCCTATTTCTGTACCCCTTCCTTTATCTTGCTACTTGGAAAGGTCTTCATGCTGCTCTGTGTACTACATGACCCAAACACACAAATCGAGCTAGTTTAAATGTAACTATAAAACTAGCTACAAAATAATTCCAAATGTTTCTACATGAATTATAGGAATGGCTATTTATTGATCACATATAATTTACGTATGTTCCTTTTCCAGGTAAAGTACAGGTGTCCCACCCACCCTGGCCAAAACTAGTAGAATTTTGTCCCAGATCTAAGGTATGTGACGTGTCATGATATGATTCCACTCCTATCCCTATGTACCATTCAGGCCTGGTGTTAGCTGGATTGTGGCTGCCTGGTGTTCACAGCATCCACTAAAATTTTATTTTGAATTAAGATGATACAACAGTACATGCATTACTCATGAACACATGTACAATATCTACAGAAGTAAGAAGTTCTCTGGTGGCCAGGGGCCATGCTGTCTTCTCTTGTCTCAATCTGGAGAGACCAAAGGTCTTCAAAATTCATAATTTCCATGGTAACACTTCTCCCATGCTCCAAGGGGAAAAGCCCATGAATACAATGTCTACCACATTTGTTAGTTCCTGCATGTATTTGTGAAGATGTTGATATTTGTTCACTTTTTCCATTGCAGCCTCTTCTACAGATGTATCAGTAAACTCATGTCACACAGTCACATCCACCACAAATGCCTAGTTCTTCTTCACAAATTAGGTCCAGTTTGTACAACTCATTGTTGGCATCTCTTATATGTGGTTTCTGAAACATTGTGCAATCTTTCTTTTTAGCTTCCTTTGTTAACGTTTCACAGATGTAATTGTGCCTTTTAATTCCTGCATCCTGTATGACTGGGCAGTTCCTGATGATAGAGGAGCATGTTTCATTCTCAGCCTGGCAGTGCCTGAAAGATTTGATGTACCTTTCTTGTCTACCCCTTACCAGGAACTCTCTTGTGGGGTAAACATTGACAGTGGAATCTACTCAGATGGATGAGAAAAGGTGATTTTTATCCTGTATAAATTCTTCTTTTGCAACTTGCCACCCAGTTTGTATCCACTCCAAAGCAAGAGAAACCAAGAGAGACCAGCTCGTATCTTCACACTACTGCAGGCCTCACTTTCCTAATTAGCACAGTGTATCTAGCAGCCTGCATGCATCTATGTACACCAGTATTCATATCATTCAAGCAACTATAAACCTGGAAACTCAGATCAATGTTTTCAGCTTCTTGCCAGACCAGGGACCCAGGAAACACATTTGGTAAGGTGTCCTGAATCTACAAAATACTCTTCCTGGAACTTTATGATCACTGTTCCCAAATCAGCTTATAAAGTCGGCTGCAAATGTCAGGTGGACAAGCTGGTGAAATACCAACTTTGGAAATACCAACTTTCTTCATTCCTGAAAAAATCACGACATTGTTTGACAAATACTTCAAAATCTCAGCAAAGACCTTCCAAATATATTTTGGGGAAAAAAATTACTTTTTTTAAGCAGCTTTAAAGCAATGATAATTATTTAGCTGAATAGTGAGCAAAGAGATTACTAGAAGAAAGAATTTTTATGAGATAGAGATATGTATTCCTTCCTGGCTGAGTAAAATACTTTCAGAAAAGGCCATAATAAAAGACTTCATAAAAAATACTCAAAAAAAGGAAATTAAATGGGACTGAGGACAAATATGATCAATGATATGATCATTCTTATTCTAATAAGAGCTCTCAAAGAGCACTCTTGACAGCAAACAAATCCGGTTCTTCTAGCAGTCAAAGTTCAACTACGTTCTGGTGACACAAGACCTTCCATTAGAGCCTGGAAAACTTATAAAGAGGTTAAAGACATCAGGCAGATAATCATGCATGTTAGCTGCACATGTATTTGATGAAGGTGCCAGACTGAATTAATCAAGAAGCTGCAACTTATGAGCTCTGGACAAGGTCAAAAAGGCTTGTTTGGCTGCAGAGTTTGGGGAAAATATTGTCCTGAATTGCTCCACAGGAAGTTATTTGGATTGTTGAGCTAGCTTTAAAGCCTCTGCAAAAGGCGCTGACTTGAACCAAGGTCCTGGCTCTGAGCCCAACCCTATTGTAGAAATAAGATTTCCATAGACAGTAAACACAAATTAATCCAGGCATTACACTCACATCCACTGCCTCATCAATTAGCACCCTATCACTAATAAAATTAACTCTGGCATATATATCGGTTATTTTAACAACCCCACCATGGTCAATGAATACTTGGACTCTGATATACTCTGATAAGAAACTCTGATGAAGGTAACACAATCTCTTAGAGAGAAAACATACTAATTACATAGACTGAAGAAACACATTGAATTGTTCATGCTTATTACCCTGGAGAATATCTTGCAGATGAAGAAAAATTGTTTCCTTAGATGTTATGTAATAAGACCTGTACGATTTTTTTTTTTTTTAATCTATCTGTGTACAAAACCCAGGTCACTCTGAAACTGCCTCTACCAATGCTTTATCACCTGAATAAATGCTACCCCGCAGCAGAACCCAGAGTAAAACACTGTCGGGTTTATCACAGTGTTAACCATGAATTCTGAAAACTTCTTTGCAACAGATAACTTGCCTCTTGACTTTTGAGTTCATTCTGGTCTCTAAAACCAGAATTTCACATGAACTGGAGAAAATATCTGCACCTTTATTTTTTCAGATTATACTTTTACAACATACAGAAAACATTTAGACATGCCAATATTTAGGCACATTTAAACACGTCAAATGGCATAGCTGTGACACGTATAGTATCAGTTCTATTGATTTCTAACTCAGTAGCTGAGAAACTAAAAAGGAGAATAATACAGCAGGAGCAACATTGTTGTGTTTCATAGAGAAAGAATTTTCAGATTAAGAAAAAGCTACTGATCACAAACTCCTATTGTCAGAGCAGAACTTCCTCTTTCATTATGACTATATAATTTAAAAATTTCTAGGAAGTGCTAAAGCTATATTTGTTATACTCAAGTATCATTTTGCAGAAATGGAACACAGCTTCCTGGGGTTATCAGCAAATATTGCCACCATTTGATTAAAATACTACTAGAAATCTCTCTTTTTAAATTAAAAAATTAACCCAAGGTTATGTATGTCCCATGATCTAGATCTACTGCTGCTGTTAAGAAATTCCTAATTTAAACTACATCTTTAAATTCAAAATTTTGATCTAAAATTTTTTATATGACTTCTTCTCTGAACTTAGAGTTAACTATTTTGTTTGGATGCTGACGTGTAGAATAAGGTTCTCCAGACATTTATTATTTTCTGCATGCTAGAACTGTGCTTCCAAAGTAGTGTGGTGTCTGTGTGAAACCTCCAGATCAGACACTCTTCTTTTCAATTTCACTTAAGACCCTAATGCTGTAGATGCAGTCAGAGCATGCTCAGCATAAATTGATTCACTGTGAATTACATTGCAAGGGAAATGTCCTTTGGAGTCCTTTGGCAAGAAGGTTGTCATTCTGATGCTGAGCCCTGATCTCCGATTCCTTCTTCTAAGACAATATGCATTCTATATGATGCTCATGGGACGTTCCTATGTAAGTGAACTAAACTAAAATGACTGAGTGTATCCAGGTCACCAGAACAATTCGGTCACATTAAAGACTCTCCTCCTGGCCACTTAAAGGCTTATTGTGTATGGTAATGGAATAGACAGTATTGTCCTGGTATAGATTGTTTTGGCAGCATTGCCTTTTTTCAGCCCTTTTCCTGAATTCCTGGCAGCACCTCGCTCATACACAGACATACACACGCCTATCATATCTAAAAGGGCTAATATGCAAAAGCACAAAGTCATGGAATATCTGTATAGGACTCATCTGACGCAGTTTATCCATGTGCATTCAGTCAGGTGACAGACATGTTAATATACTGGTTACTTGAGGAGAGCACATCTCATTACATAAAGAGCTACACAACTCAGTCTGCATGGAGAAAAAAGGCTCATTGCAGCAATTTCCAGAGTTACAGTTTTGCAGACTGCTTCTGGCCTTAATTCTCCAGTACACACTATTAGTTTCAACAGAACACTACAGTTAGTTAGGCAAAAGTTTGCTGGTTTTGACATCACTATGGAAAATTGGAGATTTTTTTAAAAGATCTTTCCATATGAAAAAGAACAGCCATTTATAATTCTGACTTTGAAGTTGAGTGCTTTATTAATCTTCTAACAAAATTATGCATAATACCTTCTCAGTCAGCTCTCCACTATTTCAATACGGCCCAGATTCAGACAGCTCCAGGCTTCCAGACCACAAAACCAAATTATTTATATAGACAGGTGGACGGAGCAGTGGGATCTGAACTACAGGTCTCTGTAGGTAAATATTATTGTAGCACCCCTGAAACAATGAGTTACTGCAATCTACAGGAGTTTGAATCCCAGCAGGAGCCTGGTTTGCAACTTCACTAAAAAGCAGCAATGTGGTCCTCATTGTAAATCACATAGTTAAAAAATAAAAAGGTAATTATTGCACAATCTGAAGTTTCTGCACTACAGGGATATTTTTCTTTCTTATGTGTGTGCTGTCTCACTGGTGGGAATTGTTTATTTGGTTTTGGTGTGGGTTGTGTATGTTTGTTTGTGCTATGTTTTCTTATGAGCTTTTTGTGAGTTTGTTTTGTTTGTTGTTTTTCTGGGTTTTCGGGGGTTTTGGTTAGTTGGTTTTTGTTGTGTTTTTGTTTGATTGGGGGTTTTTTAATATAGGCCATGAAACACGGACTGGCATCATGACCAGGTTTGTGTTCCTGCAAAAAAGCAAGATTTTTTTCCTGATTAAGATTAAAGGAAAGCTTGGGAGTGATCTATATTTAAACATTGTGTTTGCACTAACAGAAAAATAATAGAAATGGGAAAAGAATGTGTGCATCAAGGAAAAAAGAGAGAGTTAATGTTTTTATCCATTAGGAATAGAAAGAAAAAAAGAAATAGAATAAAATGAGTTTTCACAGTGTTATTACAATCAAAGATACCTTTTTTTCTCTAACCAAACACTAATAAGTAATTATATTATACAGACCAGCTGTGAAGGTACCGAATGTAATGCAATGAAATACAATGTAAGATTCTGCAGACTATGTAATTATTTTGAGAAATTAGTGTCATCAATTAGCCTCCCTTCACAGCTTGCTCTCAGTAATTATTCTTTTATACAGTTTCATAATAGAAATCTATCTGAACAATAAATAACATTGGTTACACAACAAACCTAGAGCAGCATGTTAAAAAAAAAAAGACCCTTAATTGTTAAGAAGCAGTAATGAAAAGAAAAAGCAATATGTGTAGACTGCAGAAAGCCCAAGGTATTAATGAGAATAAATTAATCCCCTACTCCTAAATTCTGGCTTCATCGCAAATCTTTGTATAATTCAGCGGAGCTAATGCACTCATGGACCAACACCATCTGGGATATTATGTGTACCTTCCGTCAAAAATCTTATAAAAAAACTGCGATTTCAAGTTCAGGCCCTTGATTTTGTACAATAAAATACTAATTTCCTCTTTTCATCTCCCCACACTTGAAGTTACCAGTTCCTTTCCCCTCAGACTCAATGGCATAGCTACAGTGATTTCAATGCTGCACAAATAGTGCTCTTGCACAAAAAGAGTTGAAATACTCAGACCAGAGAAATCAGTACCTCATTCATGTTGAATAGGTTGTGTTCTGTAGTGTATACTTTGAAGAAACAGATATTCATGTTAAAGTTCAGTAATATACTACAAAGCTCAAAGACAATTTGCAAATAGGTTCATAGGTAAGTAAATAAGCAGGCAGAAAATCTCCATCTTGCAGGAAAAAATTGGTAATCAGGACTTAATTTGTAAGAAACTTACTCAAAGGAAATAGAAATAGCATAAGAAATTATGAAAAGCATTGAGATATCACCTGCAAGAGTCTTTAAATTCTGTTCTAATATAAAAATCCTTCTACCTAAGTTTAAAGCAACAATCAAAAATTAAAGAGATTGGTGGAAGATGTGTAGCAGTAAATGATCCTGTACAAACTCATCTCTGTCTGGTCTTCCTGTATTTTTGTGGTATAACTGATTTTGATCTCTGCAAATTTATAATGTATATTTAAAACTTTGCACCTAGAGAAAATGCATAAAAGAAAGCATCATGGCTGAGGATGTGAGACACTGTTAAGGGGAAAATCAGAAATTTTATTTCAGTATGAATACAGGCTATATATTAATTTGGTTCACAATACATTATGATATTTGATACATAATCCAAAAAAAACCCAAAAAGAAATAAAATATATTGTAGGGAATAAATTTAACACTGAACACAAAAGGCATTTTGCATAACATTTCCTACCAACATTAATTAAACTAACACAATCTGCAAAACAAATTTTTTATGAAGATCCTATTGTAGAGCAAAAAGGATTTTTGGCACATTTGTACCACTGGTTAAGATAGATGGAGCTGAAACATGGGCATTCTCCAAGAATATCAAGTATCAGTTAAAAGCTGAGCTGTAAAACATGAAAAGATTTATGCATAGAGTATTGCTGGAACCATACCAAATCCTGCAAGGTCTTAGTTCTGGTACTTGAAGAAGAAGCCCTTGAGTATTTCAGACATAATAAAAATAAGACTACAGACCCACAAGTTCTGCCAAGTGAATTCTAGTATAGTCATAGAATCAGATAGGAAAAAATTGAGACTATGAAAATGAACAACAAAATCATCAAGGTGAAAGACATGCTGGAGACTTTGAATAAGCAAGTGTAAGAAAAAAACATAAATTTAAATTACCACTAATCTACAGCGCAATGTAAAGTATCAGAGTCTATAATAAGAGCTGTCCATGATAAATATTCACTTAGAAGCTATAGGAACATATTGTGTAGTATTTTCCATGCAGTGCATAATGTAGTGTAATAACAACAGTGAACACTGCAGAAATATGTTACATCCCTCTTACAATATTGATGCTTTCATACTATTCCTTTAATGGAAGTTAGACATGCTTCTGGCCATTTGAAGTCAGTCTTGCATTACACATTGTTCTCTTGCGTTAGACGTTAGAGATCCTTTTTACCTAACACCCAAAATACATCGAAATTGCTCATATCCTTTTTTAGACTGGAAGAAAAAATTCCGCAGAAAAATGGGTTCTATGTACATTATAGTCACACTACTTAGAAGACTGCCTGCCCTTGAAACTATTTGAAAAACTTTGGTTCCTCAGCCCTCACCTTGTGTACAGAATGCATTTCCACTGTTTGGGGGTGTTTTGCAGGAATAACACCCTCTAGAAGGGACAACTGTGTCTTTCTGATACTTTTAATTTTTGTTGTCTTTTCAAAATCTAGTTTTTCAAAGTCTTTAAATTAATCTTTAATCACAAGTACTTCCATCAGATTCAATATAACTACTAATGTACTAATTCTATTCTATTCTAGAACCAGTTGCTGAAACTCAGTTAGGAGGCAGAGTTCAAAATCACGTTTAATTTATAGCACTAGAAAAAAATCCTTCCTCAGCATTCTGTGACATCTCAGAAAGACATAAAATATGCAAACCAACAATATTTTTAAACTAATTTCGCTTTTTTTTTAAGCCATCACTAGAGGTAATGATTTTGTATACTAATACAATCCACTGAAACGAATAAGATTTCTTTTCCTCATAATAAAATGAACCTGTATCTTAACTACTTCTGGGCCTCAGTGTGCTTCATCTAGAGATTCCTGCTTAAAATAGATTTGCTTCTTACTGCTAATGTATGAAATTTTAAACTCCAAGAAGATAATTCAGTGACATGCTATGAACATTGCTTGAATTTATGCACGTAAAACAACATGAACTGTGAAAAGGAGGGTTTGCATTTTTTTCTAGTTTGACATCCCAAAACAGATAGGTGTCTATAAGCATGTAATGTATTTTACTTTATTGAATGTGCTCAAATAAATGAGAAATGCTAGCTCAGTCCAGCAATTCATCTTTTCTAATGCTTTCCTTTTGATGTTGTCTGAGGCAAGATGCGTAGGACACCACAAAAAAAATTAATAAATCATAATATCAAGAATAATTTGGTAAAAATTCGGAATAACACTTCATCAGATATGTTACTTTTTATTCTCAAGAGTTCTTATTCTCCAACATGATGTACAGCTCCCACAGATACACCAAATGCTACATAAACTTCAATAGTCTTAAATTTATTATTTTAGTCCAAGAGAAAGTCCTTAGTTCCCATTTCTTCCTCTGATTTTATTGCAAAAATAAATCCTTCACTATGATTTGAAAGCAAGCTCAACTCCTCGATGTGCCTTTAGCTGTAGTATAGTGACAACAGGAATACAAAGGTTTGGTTGGTTGGTGTGGTTGGTTGGTTGGTTTTTATTTTTAAAGAAAATAGAGCAGTCCATCTGCATTAGGTAGGTGGAATATATTATTTTAAAAGGTATAAAAAACCCACCAGTTTTATAACCCAGAGGGTCCTGGCTTTTGTGGATTACCACCCAGCACCCAGACTTCCAACTCTGTAATAAACTACAATATCAACTCTGTGTGCAATTGGCTCTAGCATTCCAGGTTACGAACCCTGTTTTGTAATAACAGTAGTAGTAATACAACTGAATGGCAAAAATTAAATTACAGCTTTTCCCATAATCTCAGTCTTCTTTTAGCTTGGATGCTATTTTCATTTCCTTTAATTTTATGCATAAAACCTTTGGAAAAAATGTGTCTAGTCTTTTAAACTGGTACTAACTGAGCAAAGATTCTCATTCAGCAAAAGTTACACATGTGCTGAGCTTCATCAATTTTGAGTAGTTCCACTGAGGATCTTAGCTCTCAAAACCAGCTTTAAAATTGTGCAGTTTTCTAAAATTTCCACCAATCTACAAGTGAAGTACACCGAAAATGTTCTCATGAAATTAAGACAGAAGTTGGAAGATGCAATAAGCTATTATAGTGATTATTAAAAGCTGTAGTTTATTAGTCTCAAAGAAACTTGCCAAAATTCAACTAACTTCCACTTACTTACCAAATCCTTTGCTCCATGTCAAGGAAAAGATTTTTCTAGAAGCACCAGGATCTCCAAATCCTTAAAGAGTATTTTGGTTTGCCTTTTTCTTGCTTGAGGGACCATGGGTTCTCCTGTTTTATAAACAATAAAATTATTTTTCACCAGTCCATTATGAGAACTCATACACTGCTGAAGAGGTGTCACTCCACTTCAGTATCATTCTAGTAGACTCAAAAAGTCCTCCAAAACTGTTCTTTTCCTGAGTGTTCAACAAACCCTAAAAATCCCTACTCACGGGCCTGAATCTGGCTGATTATTACCTTTGCTATTTATTCAGTTATTTATTAAAGTCTTTCTGGGGGCAGGAAAAGAGTGGGAAGGGATGCCATGCAAACGTTCGATAGATGAGGGCAAAGGCAGCTGTCTGGTATTTCCTCTACGCAGCAAACCACGGGAGGAGGACGCAAAGACTAGAGAAAATCGCCCCCTGTCTGAGGAGTTACTGCGTCTCCAGAGCCGCCGAGAATGGGGAGGGGGTGGCTGGCTTCCTCCGGCGGGCAAATGACCGGCCGTAAGAGTGCGTTTTTAAGGGGTGATGTCAGAGAAATTAAACATGAGCAGTCAAACACACCCCCTACCGCAACGACGTGTCTCTCCTGTTGATAAGACAGGAGAGGTGGCCCTGGAGCATACCCAGCTCACTCCTGCCCTACTCGGAGAGGGGCTGGCGGGCCGGAGACACTTATTAATTATGAACGGGGAGATGTCCCTTTAAGGTCTGCTGTGCTCTCCGAGAGCTGCAGCCGGAGTGTTTAAGTGGGGGAGATTTGGCTTTATTTGTACATCCTAACGCCGGGCTAATTCAACAGGGAGGTTTCCAAAGATCAGAGATCTTTGGCGGGGGGGGTGAGTGGGGGGAAAATCGTGTGCGCGGGGAGGGGGAGGAAGCTAAATTCTCCTTGATGCGAAGAAGCAACGTAAAGCCCGAATAACAAACAGGAAATGCCTGACTCGGCGGCGAGACGGACGGGCGGTGCAGAGCGCTGAGCTCCCCCGGCAGCGCCGGCGGCAGGACCGCTCCCGCCACAGCTGCCGTCCGCCCGGGACCCCGGCCCCGGCTCGCAGGAGCCCAGGCATGGCTGCCTCCTGCTGGATGCTGACAGGTGAGCAAAGCCCTCTTTCTTGTCTTGCTTTAAAAAGACTCAGGTCCCTAAAGCAGCCCTGCTCCCAGCTTGAAGCGGGTGAAGCTAGTAGGGACTGGCACCCAAGGGACGGCGTCCTCCCGCCCCGATCCCTGCCTCGGGATTGCCCTTCCCGGAGCTGCCCTCCAGTCGAAGGCCGTGAGGGACCTCCTTAGTTTGCTTATCTCTGGGAATTTGAATCCCTAAACCAGTTTAGAACCTGGGGGGTAAGGGGAGGTTGCTAGGTGAGGATGAATGGCTGAGAAAACATACTATAATTGAATCTGGTTTGGGAAAAGAGGTTTGTTTGGTTTTGTTAGTTTGGTTTGGTTTGGTTTTGGTTGGTTTTTTAACTAGCGTAGCTTTTTTGTGTTCCTCCGTTTGGCTTTTAGACTTCTAACTAGTAAAAGGGTAAGTGAGGAAGCACTTAGCCGCACTCACTTCAGAAAGATGAGTTCATCCGGAGATGGAACATGTAGCATTTCCTTTTAGGGGTTCATTGATTGTTAGTAACTTACTTGCTTTTTTAGAAAAAGGAGCACAGCAAGTAACAATCACCCTGGCTAGTCAGTCTGCAAAAACATTTTGGATCTGAAATCAGGGGAATCCAAGAAGTGGGAAAGACCTTAAGGCAATGCTGGGATTCATGTGCTTGGAAACTTGGACATTGAACTCTCCAGCAGCTCTTGCGCAGGCAAGTAGCACACAGTGAACCTGAGGCAGCACAGGGGAAGAAATCAATTTCATAAGCATTGTCCAAATGCAGGCATCAGCAAGTAGGGAAAAGGCGAAACTCGAATTTTCCCCTTTCCTCTGTGCTTATTGTGCAAGAAAGAACAGACACAGGAAAATGAGAAAATCTCAATGTAGTATTTTGGCATGCCATATTTAGCTGTTGTTCATAACTGTCTTTATCATTATTATATACTGACATACTCCAAAACATGCTTTTGTTTGTGTTCCTTCAAAGGAGGATGCTCTGTAAAGGAGGAACAATTTAGTGTGCCACAACTTCCCCTGAGAGTTGCTAAGTTGCCACGGGTACTGCTGACAGATAAGTCACCAGTAATGACAGAAACACTTACTGTCAAATAGGAAAATGTTTCAAGTGTAGGTCTCATCCAGATTTGCCAAGCGATTACTTTTTTGGTCGTGGTGGCAGGGGGGTTTCTTTTTTAAAAAGTTGGTGTGAAATATAATATATTTAGAAATAAGAGGAGGCATTGCAGATACATAGAGGTGTATGTATATTTCTGTATTTATGTAGACTTCTATTCTTTTTTAATTCAGGTTGGTTTTGATGGGAGCTCTGAGAATGTTGAGCATAGGAAGTCTGACATGCAAACAGAAAAGTGCACAGAGAATTGATCAAACCTGATAAGAGCTGAGGAAAATGACCTATGACAAAAGACTGAATGAGTTAGGCTTGTTTATCTAGTAGCAGAAAAACTAAGGGCAAAGTGTTGAACATTTCAAATACGTCTTTTTATCAAAGTATTACTGCTGAGGATATTATTCAAGATGTCAATGTTTCTTTGTTTTGTGAGAACACTCAGCTGTGACTTTCCATGTCACATATGTTGATTTCCAAGAATATTGATGTATACTTGGTTCCATGTCCAACAAAGGACAAAAGAAAATCAATGTAATTGACTATGCAAAAAAATCAGGGAATATTCAGAATACTTTTATTACTCTTCAGGTAATGAATTGCTAGGCTACCAAAAAAACCTACTCCTGTATTATCTCCTTCACCAGGACTTTTGATGAAGTTGGATGAATAGCTATAAGGAATGGCTGAGTTTACTTCAGCTGGCCTCTGTGTAAGTGGTTTGACTGGGGATCTGCTGAAGTTTTCTCCAGCTTTACATTTCAATAGATGACGAAGGAAGAAGTCAGTCTAAAAAGCTGCAATACTTTTTAATGCTTCTTCACTTAGAGTGTTGAGCAAAGCTGGTTCCCTCCTGGATTTCTCTCCTTATTGATGATGGTCATGTTGTACTTATCTTTATAATAGAAAATATAAAGACAGAACTGTATGCAGAAAATGAAGTGGGGTTTGTTCAGAGCCTGTGCAGGCAGGACAGCCACAGGATAAAGGGAAAGCATGAAAAGAGATGTTTTCCTCAGTTTCCCTCTCCATCTTTCTCTTTTACCTCCCTTTGCTCTTGTAACAGTAAAATCCAACATTTCTCAGCAGACCTCCCACTCTAGTTGAGACTCTTTCCCACTAATTTTTCTTATCCAGGATGTGAGCATGTTGGCATGAATTCTAGATAAAGTGGCTGTAACATGGAGGAGAGGGGATTTCCTATGAACATGACCTTTCCTTGTCTAAAATCTGTACAAAACCCATTTTCATAAAATAGTTGATCAAGAATTGAAGATGTAGGGTGGTAAGTCTCAAATATTTTTAAAGTCATACCCTTAGATAACTAGCATGGCTTCAAAATCCCTATGGATATATGCTATCACCATTTTAATCTTAACTTGCACTGTATTTATAAAGGTCCAACAATGGTTGTCAAATTGCTGCAATTATTAGTACCTATAAATTTGTTTTTAAAAAGTGATTTATTGCAAGAACTGTTAGAACACATAGTCTCAATCCTTTACAAAGACAGGAACAGACTATGAAATTTTGAACTTTTATGTTTAAACTGTATGTAGAGTTTAAAGTACCCACTTGTTTTGGCTCTACTGTGGTCAAATGCATTCCTTTCCCTGTCATTAGTGAAATTAGTATGAACTTAAACTTACAGTTATATGGTTCTTAAGGTTATATGGTTCTTAAATTTTTAGAGATGTTTTATTTTACTGCTCACACTTTGACATACTCAACATAATCAAACAAATAGTGATACCCACTACTTACTTTTTGCCAGAGTAGGCAAAGCATCATCAGTAGTAAATGTTTTCCTTTGTAACTTGACAGTGGTCTTGCTGAGAGTGGATACAAGACTGAAGTTTACAGTTGCCACTAAGTATTTGTGGATCACTGTTCATAACTCTATAAATCTTATCATTTGCTGTTTAAGAAAAGGCCCATTTCAAAATGTCTCACTCTACAAGAGTCACTTTAATATTTTGAGTGGCAACTTTGTTGCACAGTTGTCCTTTCTTTGGTTCTGGTTTTGTTTGTTTGTTTGTTGTGGGGTTTATGTGTGTGTGTGTGTGTGTTGTTCTGTTTTGTTTTTTTTAATGCAGCAAGTCTCCTGATTTCCTGAATTGAATGTTTATTTTCTACTGGATGGTACTGGATGCCAACTTGAAACCTTTATATAAAATGTATTGCATCTCCATTTGAGGCTGCTTGTAAAAAATTGACTGGAACACCTAAGCGCAGAAGAGTTTGTAAATATGCAGCAGTAAAAGAATAAAAAGTAAAATACATTTTAATGTGGAAGGTAAATACGCACCACAACTATTTTTTCTTGCAAGAATAGCATGAGGTCAACCCTTGTGCTTTTATAGTTTCAAAGACTGTGAAGAAGAAAATTTGCCGTAAATTCACCATGCAGCATTTACACAGATGAGTGAAACGAACTCCTAAAGAAAAGTAGAATGCTCTCTCCTAAAGAAAAGCTGAATGCAGAGGCTCTCTGCCTGTTTTTGCATTAAAGTGTTAATACAAAATTATTAGTATGTACAAGCTCAAATTAAACAAACAGTTATTTACACATGTGCTTATGTTCTCTTGGGTGGTCTTGCTTCATTCTGTGAAACTATTCATGCTAACAGGGTTAAGCATGTATACTGACAAGAAAAGAGTCTGAGGTCTGATAACAAAATCTTATTATGTAATATCTGATAAAGTTGTTTTTACACCAGTATCAAGCTTAGGGAAAAGGAACACACATTACTGGGCCAGATCTGAGTTCACTGTCTTGTCACAACTGACTAGAGCTAGATACTTCAGAGAAATTTATAGGTACACAATAATGAGAGATAGGGGATTACTTTTGCTCACAGTAGTCTTGTATCTCATGAAATTCCTCGCTCCAAAGCCATTCCAAGTCAGCAAATTCCATAATCCACAGTGGGTTGTTTTCTTATTTCAAAAAAAAAAAA
>VZRZ01000586.1:1422858-1500690 GCA_013398175.1 Climacteris rufus
AAAAAAAAGGATAGCTAGTGGAAACCAGAAACTCCCTTATAGCCACCTTCTATTCTCATCTGTAAGAGGACATCCTTATGCTTTTATGTTATCAGACTAAGTGTAGTCATTCCAGACTTAATGTGTCTGTTCCAGTTGCACTGACACACTTAGCATGGCACATTAGTGTGCCTACTTTCTCAACTTTTTTTTTATGTAATCATTTCTCATACAAGCATTTTTCTTCTATTCTCCATTGCTTTCCTTGTTCTAAATTTGCAACATTCACTCTGAAATAACATTTTTAGTGTTGTACTTTCAAAAATAAGCATCAGAATTTAGAATCATAGAATCGTAGATATTTAAGGGATTGGATTGGACATTAACGATCGTCTAGTCCCAACCTGCCATGCCACGGGCTGGGACAATTCCCAGGAGACCAGGCCGGTCAAGGCCTCATCCAACCAATGCCAGGGTTGGGGCATCCACACCCTCTCTGGACAACCTGTTCCAGTGTCTAACCATCCTCAAAGTAAAAGATTATGTAACTTAAAATTGGCCTCTTTCAGTTTGTACCCATTACTCCTTATCCTGTCACTAAAGTTCCTGATGAAGAGTCACTCTCCAAGCTTTCTGTCAGTCCCTTTCAGATATTGGAAGGTTACTGTGAGGTCTTCACCCAACCTTCTCTTCTCCAATATTCCTCCCTTCTTGTATAGTGATACAATTTTTTTTTATTTTTGGCTTGTTAAATTTGTCTAGGCTGAAAATTGAGTTGTGTAGTGATCATTCAGGTCTATTTTCTTTTCAACTATCATTGAATTGATGTGTGTTCTTGTAAGGCATCTTACTTCTGTATGGAACACCGAGCTTCGTTTGAAGCGTGCTTATCTGCCTCTCAGGCATCTCAGAGCTGACAGGAAGCCAGCCGGTCCAGATTCAATACATAAGCGTAACTTGCAAATTTAACCAAAACCTTTTAAACTGAGACTCTTTTTAAGAGCAGCGTCCAAGTAGCAGTTCAGGTTCCGCTGTTGCCCGCGTCTGGTTTTCATTTCCACGGTGACGGCCGCCTCGCTCCGCCTCAGTCGGGCGGCAGTGCTGCTGGGGGTGGCACTGCCGCCCCTGGCTCCGAAGCGCTCGCTGAACCAGAACCTGCACCTCTCGCTCCTTTCGCAGTCCGTACCGATAACTATCCACAAATGCTTGGTTTTGGCGGTTTGTTGTGTCTTTTCTCTCTCCTGTTTCGAAACGTGTGGGAGGCTTTAGGAGTTCGGACCGCCGCTTTAAAGCGCAGGAGGGGAAGGACCAGCGCGGGGGCGCCCCCTTCCCGGCGGGGCGCTAGCCGACCTCCAGTGCTCGCAGCACTCGGCAGCAGCGCGGCTGCCTGGCTGTCCCGCCGCCCTCACAGCGCCTCCGAACTTTTCCTTCCGCAGGATGGAGCCTCGGGAGCTGCCGGCAGGTTACCGCGCGTAGCGCGCGCTCTTGGCACCACTCCCGCGCGCGGCCCCCGCGCATGCGCCGGGCCTGCGGTGGCCGANGTGCGCGTGCGCTGTGTCGCCGCTGGGGCGCAGGCCCGAGGTGCGCTGGGAAGGCCGCTCCCGTGCCTGGCCGGCCCGCGGCGAGCGGGGCCCTCCGGCTCCGGCCCTCAGGGTTCCCTCCCGGGACAGGCCTGCTGCCGCCTGCCGCCGCGGCACAGGGGAAGCCGGGGAGCCGCCAGAATGAAGCTGGTGAGGAAGGACCTGGAGAAGGATAATGCGGGGCAGGTGACGCTGATCCCCGAGGAGCCCGAGGACATGTGGCACACCTACAACCTGCTGCAGGTGGGTGACAGCCTGCGCGCCTCCACCATCCGCAAAGTGCAGACCGAATCGTCCACGGGCAGCGTGGGCAGCAACCGCATCCGCACCACCCTCACCCTCTGCGTGGAGACCATCGACTTCGACTCGCAGGCCTGTCAGCTGCGTGTCAAGGGCACGAATATCCAAGAGAACGAGTATGTGAAGATGGGCGCCTACCACACCATCGAGCTGGAGCCCAACCGGCAGTTCACCCTGGCGAAGAAGCAGTGGGACAGCGTGGTGCTGGAGCGCATCGAGCAGGCCTGCGACCCGGCCTGGAGCGCCGATGTGGCAGCCGTGGTCATGCAGGAAGGGCTGGCTCACGTCTGCCTGGTCACCCCGAGCATGACGCTTACTCGTGCCAAGGTGGAGGTGAACATCCCCCGCAAGCGGAAAGGGAACTGCAGTCAGCACGACCGGGCCCTGGAGAGGTTTTACGAGCAGGTGGTGCAAGCCATCCAGAGGCATATCAACTTTGAGGTTGTGAAGTGTGTACTGGTGGCTAGTCCAGGCTTCGTGCGGGAGCAGTTTTGTGAATACATGTTCCAGCAGGCAGTCAAGACTGACAACAAGCTTCTGCTGGAGAACAGGTCCAAGTTCCTACAGGTAAGGATCTACAGAGTGGGTAAAAAGAGGCTTGAGAGTTGTCTGTGGTAATAGGTGGTAATTGCATGGGAAATAAGTCATTAAAGAAAATAAATTTCTGTTTTAGAATTATGAGGATATTAATCTCATGCCCCCCAAACTGTAAGGTAGTTATGCATGGTAGAAGATTGGTTTCCTCCTAGGATACTTAAGGTGGAGTAGTGAAACCATTAGGTATTTTAAACTCCTTAGAAAGGAATATTTCATCTTCAATTAAGTGTGAAGTGTAAGTTGGAAAATACTTTTGACTGCACTGTTACTCTGTCATAATATATAGCATGCATGTTTAATAACAACTTTCTGAAAATGATATTTTGAAAGTACTTGGATGTGGTATAGATGAGTTAATTTTGTTGCTAGTTTTGTACTACATTGTTTTTTCCTGTATCTTAGTCACCTCATTGATTAAACAGGCATATTCAGAGCTTAAAATAAGTTCATTAGGATACTTGTATAATTTTTAGGTTGGAGTAGGCCTGTAATCTATTCTGACAAAAGGCTGCAGGGCAAGTGAAATGCATCCCAGTGCTTGCTGGTCCCGGTGTTTAGGAGGCCCAGTGCACCAAGAAACCTCCTTTTGCATTTGCAGCTAAGAGTGAGAAGTTCTAATGTACTTCATAGCTCTGCAAGCATAATAGTTACAGCTGTGCAAGACTTGATGCTTTTGCACTATATGCCCGCAGTGTTAAGACGCCTTCCTTTTCTTGATTGCTTTGAAAAGGAGAGGCTTGGATCTTAGTTTCTTAGTAGTTTCAAGTAGCCTTACTTTGGGAACTATTGACAGCAGCTTGCATATATAACCCAGGTTTTGACTAAGAGAAACAGTATTCTTGTGCTTTTTGAAAGGCACTTTTAATGCATTTGTTGTAGCCTTTGGGTTGGAAGAGAGATCCCTTAAGAAAAGAATCCTGTATGTTTTAAGGAGGTAACATCCCCAGATAATAATCGAGATGAATGTTACGCATAGTAGAGGATGTTTTTGATTGACTCATTAAGAAAATGGTCCTTTTTCGTTATAAACACCAAACCTTTGACTTTGTTTTTGCTCTAGGTCCACTCTTCCTCAGGACATAAATACGCACTGAAGGAAGCACTCTGTGACCCAGCTGTAACTAGCCGTCTTTCCGACACTAAGGCAGCTGGTGAGGTCAAAGCCTTAGATGACTTCTATAAAATGCTGCAGCACGAGCCTGATCGGGCTTTTTATGGCCTGAAACATGTGGAGAAGGCCAATGAAGCCATGGCCATTGATACCCTGCTGATCAGCGACGAGCTTTTTCGGCACCAGGATGTTGCCACCCGTGCCCGATATGTTAAATTGGTAGACAGCGTACGGGAGAACATGGGCACAGTGCGCATTTTCTCCAGCCTTCATGTGTCTGGAGAGCAGCTGGGCCAGCTGACAGGGGTGGCAGCCATCCTGCGCTTCCCTGTTGCTGAGCTCTCTGACCAGGAAGATGAATCTAGCTCTGAAGAGGATTGATAACAGTGACTTCATTCTGCAGTTTCTTTTCCATGCCATGTTGAAATGACATTAAAGGCTCTCCCCTCCTAAATACTGTGTGCAGACATACCATGACATGGAATTATAAGGTTTTAATAGGAAGCATATACATGCATACATATATATAGCTCTGCTCAGCACACTACTTGATACCTGTTCTATTTATTGGTATGCTGTGCTGAAGCTGGCTGTTTTTGCAAGTTACATCCTGGACCACCAGCAGTACAATTAGTGCAAGTACAAATTTGGCTGCCCAGTGCTGCTTAGTCTGCGTGCTAAGGCAGACTGGTAGCTTTAGTGAAATGTGTGTGACAAAATAGTAATCTAAGAAGGACAAAATCATGTCAGACTGTCTATTCAAATGCTTGAAAAGAGTATTGCAAAGCAAACGTAAACTTCTTCATGGAAGACTTGTCAGAACTGCTTGATCTTCATAGGAACTCCCTGTTCTTCCTAAGATGTGTCAGAGTAATGGGGTCAACATCATCTCTTAGGGCTTTGTGTGCTTTTGTAAGTCTAACTACTTATTTCTCACCAAACTCTCTCAGAGACAAAGCAAACTGATCTTTGGTTGTGGGATGGATTGCTGTTATAGCAGACCAAATTGGTTCCAATTATTGTAATTTAAACCACAAGTTACAAAGAGTTTTTGCTGTGTAAAGCAAGGTTACAATGGCAGTTTTGTGTGTGTAGTAGGAAAAGAAGTGGCCATTTTCTTATGTATTTGTTTTAAGATACAACAGCAAACATGTGCTGAGGAAATGTGATTCGTTTAATTATTTACATAGAATTAAAATTCTGCCATGACTTTATATTTTGTGTATTTTTCTTTTTTTAGCTGTTGCTATCATGTTGTTAAGTCTCTGAAAGAAACACACATGGAATTGCCCATATAGAAGGGTGGGATTTTTTTAATTTTGGTAAGCATTTTTGTAGTAAAATAAGTATACGATAACTATGTATACAAGTGCATCCTGTTTCAGGAAACAGCTTAAGGTCTTGGTATTGAATGTAGGCTGTGTTCAGCAGTTGCAGATGCTTGACCTGGCCAAGTTCCAGGGTTGCTAGTATCTTCTACATTTTAAGGGATTTTGGTTAGTTGAAAAGTCAATATTGACAAAATTGCTTGCTCAGTGCAGACCTTAGTTTGTGTATGTGGGTACTGCTTGCATAGAAGATGCATGCTATCAGCACATCAAAGGACTAAGTACTAGAGCCATGGGAAAATAATGTTTTGTATCTGTTGTTTGGAACTAAACATACATGAACTTTAAAAAAGTGTCTTGAATTGTCTCACTTCGGTTTCTGATTACATTCGTACATAATCCTGTGATTTAGTAGTCTGATTCAACTTAAAATTTTCAATTTTCAAAAAAAATGAAGACATATTGTATAACTTGTTACATTTGGTAGGAAGAAAGCTTTAAAAACTATCATGAAATGAGATTGGTTCTGAACCCTGCTGTGCAATACAATGATTCCAAAAACTTTATTCATTTAGGCCATAAAGCCTATCTTGCAAACTTCTGTTTAGGAGCAGGCCCCAGTTTGTTAGCTCTGTCATCTTTGGCATTTAAATCCACTTATCATATACATTTTTTGTGGTTGGTTATCAACTAAAGTTTGGTGCAAAATGCAAGGTCACCACCAGCTACAGACCAAAATAATCCTACTAATTATAAGGCAAAATAAAAGATAAGTCTTTCAGTAAAATTGTAAAGCATTTAGCAGTATTTGACTACAGAATTCCTACATCCCTCCTCCTGTCTTCACCCTTGTATAAGTAAAATGCTAGTTTGCAATTAGGAATCCTTGTTTATAACCTAAGATTGGTATCCCTACAAGAGAGGTAATAACAATAAAAGGAAGGGATGACTTCACAAAACTACATGTTTATGTGCTTTTTAGATACAGCAAAACTTTAGACTTGATTTTTTTCTTACACTAGTTGCTTTTATCCGTTCCCATCCCCACCCCCCTCTTTTTCCTGAGATAAAATGTTTATTTCAGAATTAAGTTCTTAAAATGTAGAGCTAAGTGTAACTGAGGTGTTTAAGTGGATAACTATTCCCCAAAAAAGTTTCCTCAAGCTGTGCTAAGGTGGGGAATGACACAGATCTGGGAGTCATTCCCTTCTCATTTCATATTCAGTATACAGCTGCAGCTTGTTGCAAAGTGAATGACAAAAGTTTGATTCTGTTAGGACTGAAGATTTCTCTGTTCTGATTTGATTTACCAGATGGTGGGAAGAGAATGGTGACAGGGCATTGCAGTAGATTATTTTCCAGTATCTGTGCTTCTCTTGATTTTAGGGAGTGTTTTACTCAGATTTTGTGTGGGAAAACAGTATTTTGAAAATCCATCATTCTTCAAATTTAGGGTGGAGAAAATGCCTAATCATTTAGGTCTTGTGCTTATTATGAATCTTAATTTATACTCTAACGGGTTTAGCCTGGGTTTTCTCACCAGTGGAAAGAGCAAACATAGGCTGTGAAGCTTCTTACGTGACAGTTGCCCAGAGACTTAGTGAATAAGTGTAATGTTTAGTCCTGCTGTGTTTTTTATACTTGACTCAAGTAGGGCATTGACTTCGATTTGACGATAATTACTTGCATGATACAGAATACAAAGGAAAGAAATGTCTTGAGTGATAACAACCAAACTGTATATTCTCTGTGAACTTCTGAACTTGACTGTTTTAGAAATGCTCTATAGCTTTTCTGTGAAAAAAATGGCTCCTAAGGTGTCTAAACCTAAAATAAAGTGTGAGGAAAAGGTCTCTGAAATCATAGTTGTTCTTTCTGTTGCCTGAAAATAATTCTGCCTTTGTCCTACTTGAGGGCTGTATGAGAAACTGAGGGAACTGATTCCAGGTTCCTTCCAAGTCAGTGTCTTCTGGGAAATGCAACATGAAGCAGCAACTTTCAACCCCTGCCAGCTCTTGTCAGTTTTTGCTATATCAATCTTTAATTTATTGCCCTCTTTTTGGGAAATGCTACATTCACAGCTAATGTAATTGCTGTCATGCTGCTCTAATAATTACTTAGAAATAAAATTAGAGCTTATTGTGGATCCTCTGGCAAAATAGCTGTTCCATTACAGAATGTTAATTAGTTGAAATCAGTCCTCCTTTTTAGGAATGTACATACCAGACATGATGGGAAGTGTTTTCTCTGATCCAAAATGGAATTTCTGGTCAAAGCCAAGCTTGGAATAGCGAAAAAAAGAGTCTAGGGGTTCAAAAAGTCATATGGAACAGAAGATGCAAATCTTAAGACCATTTTCTCTTTCATGGTTAACACTAGGCTAAAGGTGTTCCCTTTTCTGATAGTGTCATTGGTGAGTACAACTCCACAATGAGCAAATAAATATTTTCATATTTTGTCTGATATACCTAAATCACAGCTGGCTCAGGCATGATATCTCTTAGGGGCTCAGGCATGATATCTCTTAGGATGAGGGAGGCAATTTTCAGACTTCTGGCCTAAACATGGCAGGAAAATAATTGAAAGCTGGGATTGTTCCTACTGAACACACTTCATCTCTCATCTTCAGATTTCAGAAAAAAGCCCTATTTAGAGTTCCATGTTTCAAAAATATTTTGGACCTGATAGCTGCTGGTCATTTTGAAGGGAGTCAGAGTCTTTCCCATGCAGCCTTTTTCTTTGATTAGAACACTTTTAGAACACTTTTCACTGAAAGGGTTTGTATACAAAGATGTGTGTGTGTGTGTATGTGTGTGCACACAGTAAGAAAAAAAGCTAACTTGACTCCTAGCTTGTAGTTGCTTTGGAAGCTGAAAGAACATCTCAGGATGCAGGGTTGATAATTGTCTTCCAGACTCAAAGATTTGTTTACTGTAAAAGGAACTTGGTAGCAAGTGATAAACTCAGGATGCCTGATGGTTCTTGAATGCTCATGGACATTTCCTTCAATGGTTTCTGAAGCTCTGAAAGCTACAGCAGGTTTTGCTGAAGAAAATTTCCTTTTCTTTGATCTGCAGTGTTCAGTCTGATGACTTCAAGTGTTTTAGATAGATAGTTTAAACATGAGAGAAGTTAATTAATTGCATTTGTTTATCTTGCCCAAACAGGTGCCCTAAGACCACTTCACTCCCATTTGGTAAAGAGAACTGGTATATCCCGTATAAACTATTCCTCTCCTGAGTGGAAATTGCTGTTCTGAGATAGCTTGCCTAAGAGAAGCTGCAATGGGCTTTGCAGAAACATTGCTGGGTGAGCATCGGCTGTCTGCCAGGACAGTCAAATCTGGGGCAGTGGCTGCCCTTGCTGCAAGGCTGTATGTAGGAGCTACTGGGACAGCAGTGGTGAGAGGCAGAAAAAGAGCAGCTGTCTCATGAGGGAGCTTTTCCAAGTTCCAGAGCTGTGAGGAAAGATGAAAAGCTATCGTTTAATGGAAAACATATGTGACTTCTTCCCCAAAGAGAGACGCAGTGAATGTTTGAAATATCTGTACTCAGTTCTAAAAACTCAGGCTCCATTGAGGGTAAGATGCCAGCTGGTATGATTAAGCTCTGTGTTTCGGAGGGAGAGTAGCCTTGAGCCTGAGCCTGGAGATTTTGAGACCTTGCTAATCCTGTTACTGTGGAGTAATTTCTGACAAGCCTGCTACACAAGTGTCACATGTGGAGTCATTGCTGTATCTGAGGCTTGTGAAAGATAGTCTTTGTTTTCCTTTCATACCTGTCTGAAAGCCACCTTCTTTTTCAAAAATACTGCTCTGTGAAACAAACATCTCACTGTGCTGTGTTGGCAATCTGTGTGATAAGCAAAAGAAAAAAATTCTAGTCAGACATTAAAAGAAACCCAAACCAACAGAAGCTGACTGAAATAAACTTTTCAGAATTTTTTAAGGGGTACCTAGAAAGAAGAAACAGAGAAAGACAGATAAAACAGTATGTAACAAGGTTTGTTGGTGGTTTTTAACAGTTTTTCAGGTCATTTCTACTAAACCCTCATTTTTTAAAATAAACAGACTGGTAAGCCAAATCAGTCAAATGACAAGTTTTTAGACCTTTTCTCTAGAAAACCCCAGAAATTAGTTATTAAAACTCTATTACTACACAGTCAAGCATTGTGATCTTGGTAAATAACTGATTTATGATTGCCTAAGCTGTGGCAAGCTGTCTGCATTTTTTTTATCCAAGCAGAGATTTGTATGATCCTGTGTATTGTTCTTATGGGACAAAATGTTTTGTTGAGACAAAGTTAATTCTTCAGCAAAACAAAATTAATGTCAACAATTCTGACAACTGTGAGTCCAAACTTTGTCCCCTAGTTTAAGCACTTTAATTTTGATACAAGAACTGGCAAGAAATAAATGTGTGTTAGAGAGCAGAAAGTTCCTACTACTGATAAAAATGAGAAATTGGAACAGCCTTCCAGTCAGAAAAGAATCAGTGCAAAAGGTCAGTTTTATATGGAATTTGATGTAGTTGCCAGCAACAGATAGGAATCAATTCAGCAGTCCTGTACCCCATGCTTGGAACAGAAGCAGAGCACTTGCTGTTTTTATTTTAGCAGAGCATTGTGTTGCCTAGTTGATAGCTGTTAAATTCTTAGTAGACGTGTTCACACTGCATCTCGACAATTGCACCAGACTGCACCACAACACTGACCTCCTGTCAGACAGGAATTAGCTGTCTGAGCTAATGATGCAAAAATGCTTAGATTAGGTACCTGATAAGGGTTTAATGAGTACTTTCCTTTCTATCTCTGCCAGTTAGATGTCCTCCAGGAGCTTTAAATGTTATTAAAAAGTAATTTTTGAGTGTTGTATTTGTAAACAGGCATCAGACTGAAGTCATTGATCATTAAACATGTTTCCTTTAGAAAGCATGTTTTCTCCAATAATTCTGAAATGAGCTACTGTGAGTTGGTCCTCTGTATCTCTCAGCACAGCTTGGAAAAATCTGTTCCTTACAAAGGCAACTGTGGTATCCAAAGAACTGTAGACCAAAGAAGAATAAAAATAGCTCAGCATCAGCACTGCTGTGCTGCCTCACAGCTTAACAGGAAGGAAAAGCTGGAAGTGATCTGCCAGTCTTTGCTGCTGAAACTGTAATTGAGGTGCTACTTTCATAAGACTGATGTTATATCTGTGGTAACGTAGCATGTATTGGCAAGAGGAGTGTTGTGGAATATAAGGTGGTGGCACAAGGTTCATTTGTGCCTTTTTAAGAGGTCCTTTTTTAACTCTTGCAGCTCCTGTTCACTTTAGGAGACTGAGTCACTCTTAAATTATCACAAAACTGACCTTAGTTTTGCAAACTTCAGTTTATCTTGGCCAATGTCCTCACTATTAAACTTCCATGATATTTGTATGAAGGTGATGCAGATGTTTGAAAGAAAGAGTAGCAGGTTCCTTATGAAACTCCTGGTGTCATGAGGTTATTTTCAGAACAGGCCTGGTCCAGACAGATATCTTTAAAATCATGGGTGTACTTCAGTACTGTGGGTGGGAAATGTAAGTTATTAGTGCCAGTAATTCTTGTAGAAAACTCTATCTTAAACTGCATCTAAAAAACAGGATGTTTTTCTACCTCTAGAATCTAGCTCTAATTTTTTGGGGGGGAAACAAACCTTCCTTTTATAATCTCTTCACGGCTAGTTCCAAATTTCCCTGAATTGTTTACTGACCATTAAAAAAGAACATTTGCAGTAAGAAGACTGTGGATTAATTTTGCAGTGCTTTCAACTGGTGTACCAGAAAAATCCCTACAGCAACAGTAAAACAAAAGAGGTGTTCATGCTCTTACTGGTGCTTTGGTGCCACAGTCTTTAAAAATTAGTGTGGTTAGTGATGCATTTTATGCTAAAGTTTTCAGTACTTTGCTAATCAGTATTGGTAATTCATGATGATATACTGGATTTTGGAGAATTTATTAACTTTTCCCTTTAAAAACTATCTTGACTATAAAAATATATAAAAATATACCACATAAAAGAATATTAGATTCCTGTAAACCTTTACTGCAATTTTTAACATGGCTTTATTTTCCAACTGCACTGAATGAAATGGCAATGAAATAGTCACCAATCTTGACCATATTCTATTCCAAACATGGCACTCATGATTATTTCAGGGAATAAGTTTCCTGCATACATTAGAGGTGCGTCTTCTGCTCTTATGTCAGCTGAGTGATACCAGTGGGAAGTTGGTATTTTGATTTTGTATTTTTGTCTCATGATCACAGGTGGACACTGTATGCCAATTCCTGACTTACTGGTACAGGAATCCATTTATAGAAAGTTCAGTTTTATCTGTTGCCCGTAAATTATATTTTCCTCACAAGCAAACCAAAGATGAGCTACTATCATATAAAACACTGAGCTTGTGAAAGTCCTTGTGACCTTAGACCATAAAATGAGTTAAGCTGCTTAAGTAAATAAATATCTTTATCAGCAGTCTTACTAATTGCTCAGTGCAGTACCAGTTATTCTTTTGGTTTTCTTTGACCAAATAAAAAAAACCCTTTTTTTTTAGAGCACAACTTCTTTAATAATGTGTCTGTATGGTGGTTTTTGTAGCCTTTACTTGATTAGACAGCTATTTCTACGGTTAAGTTCGTGGAAGATTGGATTTAATGATCACAGTGGTAATTTGCAGTCCCACATTCTTATCTGCCTGCATTTCTCTTGGTTACAAGTGTAAACTTTATGTCATCACAGAGCCATGTTCTTTAAATTGTCCATTGCAATAAAAGATTTCTTATCACACTTAGCAATTCGTAGGTAGAGTGAGTATTATCTTCTCTTTTAGCAGTGAACAGTTGTAAATTTCAAACCAGGAGTGCTCTGTATCTCTTGATAGAGAGGCCCTACTGTGGTTACCCATGCTGGCACATGCTTGAAACAGGCTCAGGATTTTGCTGTGAGCAAGTCAGACCTGACCTGATCTGTGCAAACAGGCAGGGCCTACTCCCTCATGCTCTAGCAGGACATTGCTGGCTTTCCCTGTGGGCATTTGAACACTGTGCAGTTGGGGAAAAACTGCATGGCATGTCCATCGGACCTTGTGTGAGAGTGCTAGGATCTGGGGACCATTCACAGTGAGATTTCAACAATATGTGACTTATTTTCCATTATTGCCTGTAGCAATGTCTTATCAACCATATTCTCACTGTAGTAATTTTTTAGGTTATTAGTAGGAGAAAATGTTTTAAAAAATAAATCTTAAACAATATTGTTGACAGTACATTTGATGCATTGCAAAGAATTAATATGTGCAATAGAACAAAGGAATTGTTTGGATGATGGTTCATATTTTCAGTCCAAGCTCCAGGTCAAGAATTTTTTAACTTTTCAAAATTTGCCTTTAGCAGCAGTAGGTTTTATCCCTTACTTTCCAGTTCTGTTCTCAGAAAACTGCACATATGATTATTTAAATTTAAAAAAAAATAAAACATGGTTTAAAGTTTACTAGGATACTGACATTAGTAAAAGTGTTTTCTGTATTAGACTGTTGTAGAATTTCCCTGTGCCTTTTAAATGGAGTTCAGTTATGTGAATGTTGTTTTGATTTACATTTCTTCTGGAACATGTAGCTGTATATAACAAGTTTGTCAGAAGAATGATCTACGCCTTAGTGCTAAGAAGCAGTTTAAAGTTTAAGAGTTTCCAGGTCTCTTCTGTGTTATGGAAGTACATGTTGTAAATAGGAAAACAGAATTCTATGTTACATAGCCATTACATAAGCTACAGAAATGTAGTGGTTTTCTCCTAGTCTTCTAGAAGATGGCTCAAATAAAAAGAATGAATTTTCTGTTGTGTTACAATGAAAACTATCATAGATGCTTTATCAGAAAAACTAAGTAAGTTGTCTCTATAGTTGACTATAGTTTGCAAGATGATTTTTTATTTTAATATACATGTCTGAGATTTAATTCTGAAGTGTGTCTATGCCCCAGTTGTCCCTCTCATTTTTGTTTGGTCAGGCTTTCTGATAGCTTTTGGGTGTTTGTCCCTCCAAATCACTGCGTAGCAAAGTTGTATAAGACCAAAGGAAAAACTAGATATTTGTAAGATTCCATCTTTTCCTTTCCATTGCACTCTAAAAAAAATTGCATCACAGCTGAATTGATATTGATACATTTTATAGAAATAATCTATCTTTTTGTTGTACTATGTAAAAACCGACTTGGATTTAAGTTCTGTGGTGCTCTAGCCAGCTGAGTGTGAGTGGGTCGTATCAGGATATTTGCACTTCCTTTTGGAGGATTTCTTCTGTTCCTGAAGCCTTGAGTGATTTGGTTGGGAGCATGCCAGCGATTATGCTCAGCCCAAGGCAATGAAAGACAGGAGTTTGTAGTCATTGTGAAGTAAAGAAATTGAAAAAATTGTATTAGCCCTAAGACTTTGAGAAAAATTACCAGACAACCTCTGAAAACAGCTAGGGGTGGGGGAGAATGAAAGAGTAAAGAAACCAAGTCTGATAGGTGAACAAGTAATTATCCTTCATACATGTCACAAATGAACTGATATACTTCACTCATATGAGTGAAACACCCATATATGTTATTGATGTAAAACTGTGAGTTGTCAAAATTCAGTGGTAAATGTGATCACGGTTTAACAATTTTGATGGCAAAGTGCACTTGACTAATTACAACATAGAGGGCAGAGACAGCTAAAGCTGTCAGGGACATCCTCCTGTTGTGTCATCAGGTTCAGAAAGGATACCCTTGCTTTCTAAACACCTCTAAATTCCTCCAGAGAGGAATCTGGGTGAGACCAGGTCCATTCCTGGTCCTAGACTTGGTCAATGTTTATGTCTAGAGGACCGGATCTGTACAATCAACCCTTTGTATCACTTAGATAAGATGTAAAAGTTTAGCACACTGTTAATCACTTACTGAAGATGTGCTGCTGCAAGAGATCCTTCAGTTCCTCAAGGGGTAACCTTGAGAGGTGTCCTTTCTCAGGGACAGAAGAGAGCACACTTGCAGTCCTAGCAGGGTGATAGTAGGATGAATTTCGGTTAGGCATTATTTTTTACATCCGTTCTCAGATAATCACATTTCCCACAACATTTGAAAAGAATTTCTGTCCTGGGTAGTTGGTTTTAAATCTGTTGGGTTGGACTGGGGAAGTGTAGGCTTGTCAAATGAAGTGATTTGTGTGGTTTTGGATTTTTTTGGTGCTATGATTCACATTCACTTAAAGTCTATTTAGACTTTTTCTTATGTAAATAACAGCACAATGGCAATATATCTACCCTCATAAGTGCATTAATTTGCCTGCAGCATTTAGCAGTTTTTTCTGGGTTTTGACAGATTTTTTTTTTTTTCAAAGATAGCTTGCAAGCTGGCAAGGAAAAAAAACCAAATACAAAGCATGGATTCAAAAGAAACTTAAAAATATGTAGACAATGTCATTTGCAATTCACATTCGAACACTGACAAGTAGTAATTTCCTCAAATCAAAGGATTCACCAGTGTCATGAGTATTCAGGACTTTCTTTTTCCTTAGTCCATGTATTAGTATACTAAAATTACGCAAGATGTAGGCCATGTTGCATAATGGAAAAAATCACCAGTCCCTGTCTTCTCAAAGTAAACATCCTTTGAATGGCAAATGATGCTGTTGAACACATATTACACTTGCATCTCTGCCTCAAAATTTCTGACATAATTCTACAACCTTGCATGTGTTTTGCCATAAGCTTCAACTCTGAAGTAAACTCAGTGTTGTAAACTCTGATTTGTAAAATACATCTCTGATTCGAAGATGCAGTTAAGATAAACAATTGCTAACCATAATAAAGTGTCAATATATAAGGATGGTCATAGCATTTTTTTTTAACCAGGTGGTGATGGGTTGACCTTCTTAAGCGTTTGTGCTACCTATTGCACAAGCCAGCTGTATCTTTGAATTGAATCATAGGCATAAAGTTAGAGGAAGTGTTGTTTGAAATGACATGTTTTATGTGGTTTGATAAGATAGAAGAGGTATGGCAGCTACTTGCTTAAGAATGAAAAAGAAAAATTAGGTTTACTTCCTTCCATTAAGCAAGTGTTACAGAATTTAATTTTGTAGGAAATATGAGGTGAATGCTTAGAAATACTTGTTAGTTATTTCACATGAGAAGAACAATAACACTTTTGATACTCTTACCATCATACTTGTTTAAAAGAAACAGTAAGATTCATATTGGATCTACTTACATTGGGGGATTTTTTCAGGCTAAGAGCAACAAAATCAACCTGTAATATATAGAGTAGGCTGGTGTGGAAAAACAGTCCAATTAACAGTGTGAAGTCAAATCAAAAATCACTGTGGAAGAAGTGACTTTGAGGCTTTCTGTCACATGTTTCTCACAGCACGAGGCGTACCTCACCATGCTGGTTTCAATAAGGCTACACAGCAGAAAGCTGCCAGGACATCAGCTAGCAAAACTAGGATTCATCTTAATTGAACAAATGGAAAGCTTGTAGAAAACCAAATGAAATGTCTTACTTGACTATTACTGCTGGGCTTTATTTCAGAAAATAACATACATGTTCATTTTAACTATGGTTTCTGTCTTAAATACGGGCCTTAAACATAAAGCTGTATGGTAGGAAACGAAAGTTCTAGTGGAGTGTTCACAAGGAAACGGTCTTTGATAGCAGAGGAGGTTGGGCATTGAGGGGAACACAAACATCATAGGGACTTGAGGGGAGCCAAATGTTGATGAAAGAACTACATCCAAAAGATGGACTGGAAATCACTAGGGACAAGATGAAACATTTTGTAATTGTTTCATTTTCATCAAGCTGCTAAATTTGCTCTGACTTTGTACATCTGCACAAGTCTAGTAGCAGACCTCACAAAGGTTTCTGTCTGTGACAACGTATTGCTAAGGCTTTTTTCTTTCTTTTGTGAGAAACTGCTAAGTGCTAAGGATTGTGCCGATGAGAGGACCACTTTCCAAGTTTTGAACAAAATGGTTTTATTCTGATGACTGGTGACTGAGTGGGGCACATATTCTTGGTCTCAGCCATTCTATTTCCAAAAGTTTTGCGTGTTGCATTGTGTTATTCATTTGGGACCATATTACAAAGCATTGATTCAGTATATTTTCAGACTTGACACAGCATTATAAAGCTGTTTTCCAGCACAAAATATTTAGTACAAAACCAGCAAAGAGAGCTTTATTTAATAGGTTGTACAAAGCATTTAATTGGTTTTGAAAAGCATGAGGCTACTGAATCTGGAATTACTTCCAAATATATATTTCTTGTTCTTTTGGGATATTTATCTACTTTTAATAAGAAGTGGTTTATTAATTATTCAGTCTCTTTCCAGAAAATTGGTCTTTTGCTCTTCAAAGGTTAAAGATTAAGGAAAAAATGCCAGAGGCAAAATTATACAAAAGTTCTTTGTAGGCCAGAAAAATAAAAGGCTTGATTTAAGTGCTACTGAAAAAGTTTCTGAAGTTGATTTTTATATATATCTATACAGCTTTATTTGAAATATGTTGGTATTTAGCCAGGCAGAACTGAATGCAGCAAGAACTCCTGCCTCAGCCTCCTTGGCCTTCCGCAGTCAGGACAGAGCACTGTGGCCCCTGAACTCACAGACACCAATTGTACCACACTGTCATATTTTCTTCCACTTGGCATGTCAGTAGCTCAATCTCTTTTTCGTAAGACAAGGCTGTGTAATTCTGCAGTGACATTATCACAAGTGAAGCAAAAAAATAAAATGTGTAGATTTGCTGGTCGAGCAAAAAATCCACTGTCATGCGTTTGAGCAATGATTTCAAAAAAAGCATTTCTGTAGGTATATCTTCGCAACTAGATGCATGTTTAATCTTCCTTGCTACCAGCCAGATGCAGTCCAGCCCTGACCCAAGTCCATGATGTTGTGTTGATGCAGCTAAAAGATCCAGCTTTGAGGAGTTTTTATTTCCTGAGGCTCAGTGCTGTGTGTGCTGAAGGACACAGTTTGTTCTCTGCTGCTGGCTGGATGTCAGCTAGCTGAGAGCTGCAGCACAGGCTTGCAGGTGCCAACATGCAGGGGCATCAATTTCCTCAAGTGAAAGCACTCTAACTGCAGAGCATGATGCTGTTTGCCACTGTTTTGAGAAGAAGCTTTTGTGGGAGGCCACAGCAATGCTCCCCCCACTGAGTCACCCCAATTGCATCCTTTTATGCTAATTGTTTCATATGTTTTCTAACATCATGAGACAGGTAGTCTTTGCAACATCGACGTAAAATACTTTGAAAGTCAGTCAGTTGCTATCTTACACATAGGACATCTTCTCTAATATCACTTAGCTTTCAGTACATTTTGATCACGTGCACAGTTCCCTGTTACTTTATTGCACAAGTCTGTTGTTTGCAGGTCTTTGAAATATCTTTACAGCACTGTTGATTGTAATGCATGCTGTACAAACATAAAAGCTTTTTTTTTCATTTATCTTGCAAGAGGCCTAAATATATGAGAACTCCATAAAGCATTTTAGTCTTATTTTAATCTTCAGCTTAAATTTCTGCATCCTCTTCTATATTCCAGGATGGAGGCAGTCTGATTTTTTTAACTTTTCTTTTTAATTTCCCTGTATTTCCTGGTTACACACTCTTATGCAAAACATTTCTACTTGTTTTGGTGTCCTCCTTGATGCATCTAGACCTGCTTTGTTTCACTCTCCTGAAAAATGCAGATGGATTGATAAGGACAACTGACATGCTATAGTGATGTGTGTGAAATGAAACAAAAATAACTTTTTGACCACATGCTGGCATGGAGAAGTCATGCACAGCCAATGTGTTAGCTTTGTTCAATGTTAAGTTTAAGTTTGTCCTTTCTTGTTTTTGAAAGAAAACTTTTGTATTCCTTGGGATAACGTCTGTTTATAGAGGATGCAATTGATATTGGGTAGAAACCATACACAGTTAAAATATCCTAACTCAGTTTACTCTGTTCTCTTGTCTAAGTTGGTCTTCAGGGTGTCATTCATCGTGGTGTCATATTCATCAAAATAGATCACCATTTTTCGTCAGTGAAGAACCAGGTGTTAGGCTTTTTTCTGCAGTTTGAGTAATGTTAATATCTGTCTTTTTAGGAAAATAAGGCTGCCAATTCTGTGTTTTTAAGGTTAGAGTGGCCAACCAGGCAATCTACTTGTGGACAAGTCCCAGAGAAGTCTAGTTTTGCGTGGTTCAGAGACAGAATAACCATCCAGACAGCACAAACATTTAGTTGAAAGAACTCTTTAAATAAAACAGAAAAAAATTTATTAGTGGCTACTGGACAAGTATGAGCTACTACTCTAGGTTTGCAATAGAAATAATATTTGTGTTGTTGTCTTGGTGACGGAGTGTTAACCTTTCATGTATAGGTACAAGCTGTGCTAAGCAAAGAATGGCACACACATCAGCCTGTGTTCTGCTCCGTTTAAATCAATAGTGAGAGGCACATTGTCCCAGGTTTTCTGCAGTGCTTCATTTCTTGTAGAACTTCAAGTTAAAACTGGAACTTCAGTTTTAACCTTTGACAAACATTTATATTTTGCATTTCTGACCTGTGTCATTTTTGATCTTTTAACAGCTGTTAAAAAGATAAACATAAAATGAAATAGTTCAAAATCTTAATTTACCTACATTATTTGTGATTAAGTCAAATAGTACGTACCTTATGAAAAAATGTTTTGTTCTCCTAAATACCCGTAACTCTGAAAAGAATCCCTTCTAACTTTCCTGTAGTTCTCCTTTTTCCACTGCTTCTGCCAATAGTCTTCTTAATTCATACACAAGTTAGCTAGAAACAGTAGAGATTGCATGCCATCTTAGACAGAAACTGGAAGTTTGAAAGAGTTCAAGCTAGATATCGTTATTAATATAATTTTCACAGTCACTTTCAATCAGTGATGTTTTTTAATTATCTGAATCATTAGCTTCTGTGTACAGTGTTCTCTGTACTAAAAAAGAAGTAAAGTCTGAAAGCCAGGTTACCATAAATCAGTAGATTGTTGTTAGTTAGCAGTGTAATGTAGGTCACTGTAAACTCCATTTTTCCTTTTACCATCTGCCGATTTGGACTTCTCTTTGACTCATAAGATTTCCTTTTACAGGATCTATGGAAAATGCAGTAAGCTACCTTTAAATACATTAATTATTTGTAAGTCAATCTTACACTGCTTATCATGATCCTTACTTTAATGCAAAAATATTGTGCTCATGATGTTCCATAGCACACGGAAGACATAGAAGGCCATGCAGTACATTTGCTTATTAAAATATGCCACACAGTTATTAAAATATGCTACAGTGTATGAAGTCAAACTTCAAAGCATCTGACTTCTGGCTAAGATAGAAAGGGAAGATGAGAGAGCTAAAGGACAGCCATGCTGGATCAAATCAAGATCGTGTTTTGTCCGGTATCATGTCTGCAGGAGTACACGTAAGCCGATAGCTAGAGACAAAAGTAACCAAGCAGGCATGTGTAATGTTCCTCTCCCAGATTCCAAGTATTTCCACCTAGAGGGATTTCCTGAACCAGATGTGCATTCTGTGTGGTTTGTAAACTGTGGTGGTTTTGTCTTCCATTAATTTATTCGGATCCCCATTGAGCACATTACATTTAGCATCCAAAACATTCTTTGTCAACAAGGTCTACAGGTCTGTTCTGCTGTATGGAGTCACCACCTCTTTTTTATTTCTGAACATCTAGCTTTTGGTTCTGCTAGCCGTATTTTTTTAGAAGAAAACATTGTTATTATTGATTCTAATTTGACCTCACTCAGAAGCATGAGGATTTGTGTGGTTGGTGGCAAATAGCTGGCATTTTTTAATCCTCTTCTAGTTTGCTTATTTTAGCATTTTATATTTTCATCTGTTATAACTATGAGGATTAGAAGCACATGCATTAAAATTATAAGATTTGAGAATGTTGCATAACCAATTCAGGAAACATCAAGACCATTTCCTATAATGCATTCACAGTAAAAATCACAATAGTTGTCAATACTACATCATAGTGATGAAATTTCTTGTCTATCAGCCAGTGATGGAATTATGGTGGAGGATATCATGGTGAACAGGGCACAGGGTGTGCATGAAGCCTTTGGTTGCTTTGGGAGAAAGTAATGGGATGAAATGAGCTGGAATTTGTGGCCTTTAGTATTTCAGACCATGATATGTATTGAAAATCATCATAAGGTGAGAAAGGAAAAGAACATGCCTCTAAGGACCTCTAGAAGGTTGTGCTGTCCATCTTATTCAGAGGTTAAAGTGAACAGACTTCTGCAGATCAGTAGGAGACAAGTCAGTATGGGTAGATTTTGCCTCTACCTTGCTTTTTTAACTAAATAATGAACTTAGTTACTTTAGCAAGTGATTCATTAGTACTGTTTTCATTATCTAGGAGGTAGGTTGTGAGTCTAAATGACATGGTTGCAATCCCTTATATGGTTTGCAAAGTAATAATAGTAATTGTTTTTACTCTGAAATTTAACAGAAGATTTGAACTAGTGATAACTTGACTGAACTGCTAAACATTGGGTTTGTTCATTTTAATTGCACTTGGATGACCAAGAGTAGGGGAGGAAAACACCTATTGCACATGAACAGTCATATCAGAATTTCTTTAAACATAAATATGTAAGGAAGAAAAATTACTTTCCAACAAACTTTTTCCCATCAGATTGTTAACGATTAATTTTCTCTTATCACTTGTAATGAATAGTTTCTGAAGAATAAAAGTAATCTCTGTTTCAGTTTTTTTCAGTTCTTTATATTTCGTGAGTCTGACTGGAGGAAGATAAACTAAAATGACACAAATTAAACTTTTCCCTTTTTTGCTGTCCAGTGAAACTGGAAATACCTACTGAATGACAAATGGCCTTCTGTGATAATTTTACTGCATTAAGCAGGAAATAAGATGCTGAGAGAGACAGATTAGCATTGACCACTTGGGAGCTTAATTATAGTAACAAACTTTCCATGAGAATTTCATCGACTCAGTGGTGAATAACACAGATGTGTTTTAGTAACTGGGCATTATTTAGATGTTTTGACATGCACCAATTATTATGGAATTTTATGTAACTGTTAAATGTCAGCAAATGTTCATAAAATGCTTCTTTAAAATTAAATGAAACTTGTGTACATTTGTGTTTTTAAGCAGTGTTAGTGTTCTACAAATTCACCTAATTTTTTACTCTTGTGAATTAAATTTATAGCTCTGCAGCAGCGGAGTCAGTCGTTACTTTTGAAACTGACTTACAGGACAAAGATGGAAGAGATCACTGTAAGAAATAATAAAAAAGAAAAGACAGATAGTGTTATTTTTACATATATAAATAGTAATTTTTTGCTTCTTAGTGAGCTTTTCAGTGGGATATAGGTATCACTTCAAGATGGATTTTTACCCTATATGTCACATTTTTCTGAAACTTTCTTTACAGTCATATTTTTACAGTATTTTCCTTGTTGATGATCACTGAACTTTAGGGTAAGGAAAATCAGTCAGAAGAAGCATTTGCTCTCTTGACTGATCTCCTCATAGTCCAGAGTCACCATTGGATTGCAGCTTTTCCTAAATGTGTAAGTGTTGGAGTTCTGCAAATGATCACATATAGGTACTATGTAGGTATCAGCATATGGTTGCATTGAAAATTTATTCTATTCTTTTCCAAATATGAATGGTTTACAGGAATTAAGAGAAAACTATAAACTTTTTTCTTTAATAGAAATTAATATTAAATACACCTGAAAACCTTTCATCATTCTTTTCCGATGTGTCTTTTTTTCTGCTAAATGTTAAAAATTAGTCAATTTAAGTAACCTTGAGAACTACTAAAGTGAATGACAGAAGGAACATTCTGTGTAAAATTCTTGCATTAGAAATTAGTGGAGCAAAAAGGAATAAAAATAACTAAAAAGTTATTTATTCTTAAAGGTAATAATGTTTTACTTAATGTCGTTTGAATTGTGATTTTAAAATGAGTGATGGACTTTAAAAGATATGTTTTGGATACAGAAGTCCAGTTGCTAACATTTCTGAATTTAGCTGTGTATCTACGTATGAGGGAGTACATTTTAAATATCTTACAGGCTGTAATACGTATGCCCCAAATACCTCTTTCAACACATCTTGTACTTTCCATTAAGTCATAATTGAACCTGGTTTTTTTTTAGAAGTGTTGGGTTTATGTGTACTGCTACATACTAATTTTTTTTTTAAATACTGATTTTTTTTAAAGCTCTCTTTCACTTGGTTTGCACTTCCAATGTTGATGTGAAAAATGCAATGACCTTCAGCGGGCCTCTGGAAGACATGTTCGGGTACACTGTCCAACAGTATGAAAATGAGGAAGGGAAATGGTAAGCTCTTTTCTGTTTTGTAAATGAACACTCCAAATTATCAGGTAGTCAGTGACTCAGATGCTGTACTTCTATAATAATTAAGGGTCAGATTCTGTCGGGTATATTTCTTAAACTAATGCACAGTCCTGAGGAAATCTGGAAAGATTTGGAGAGAGAAAGATCCAGATTTTTACCTACAATTATCTCCTCAGAAACATAAATGACTTCACAAAATGGGTAAATTCCCTCATTGGTGGAGCTGAGAAAGTACTGAATTTTGCCTGTTTTTTTCCATTTACCAAATGAAATCTTTTATCTTTTCCTTCTGTTAGTGTGTTTGCAATGAAGTTACTCCTGTGTTACCTAAATAATTTATATTACTTTTTTTTTCCCTACAGTTTTCTGTCAGAGGTTGTCTGAACTGTGTTTTTTAACTGTTTGGAATACTTACCCATCAAAATATTTATTAGTACAGTACTTTCTCTGCCTTCCCTTTTGGAGGGCTAATTACATCTTGCAACTGGTAATATATTTTCTTTTGGGACTTGGAGTCTTTATCTTAACCTTTCTTTTCCTTCCTGTTGTTATAAGTAGAGATTGTATTTTGGCATGTTCACTCATGTTATTGCTTCTTGGTCTTTTGATAGGCACCTGCCTATGCTTTTCCCTTGTTAAAACAAACTCCAGACTGACTGGGCTGGAGGACTGACAAAACAATTGCATGTAGAAAGGTTTGTGAATGAGATCTCTGTCATTCTTTGCAGATTGCTCTGGTTTTTGCAGAGCTTTGTCAATAATTTGCCATCCTTGGTAAACCCAGGGACTCCTGCATCCAGGAATGACAGGCAGAAGAAGGCAGTGTGACAGCCAGGCCAAACTGTTCTGCAGTGCCCAAGCAGTCCCCACTGCAAGTGCTGAGGCTGCCAGACTCTGAGAGTCTGACCACCACTGCAACACAGTGCTCAGAGAAATGAAATTACAGAGCCTGCTTTTGAATGTGCTAGTTCTTGATTGTAGGATGTTTAAATACACATTTGTATGAGGGTCATGAGAGAATAAGAAGAATGACCTTCTTTGGGCTAATTGAGACCTTCAGGAAATGGAATCCATTCTAGGAGCTGGGATTTTGCAAAGTAAGCTGTATTGTTGTAAATTGAACTGAAACCTTTCAAAAGCAAACAATAATATGAGCTGGAAATGGTGGCTCTATCAGTAGCCAGACTAGTGTGCTAGATCTGAACTTCTCTGAAATTGAACTCCAGAACTGCTGTAAATTGTCAAGCTTTCAGCATATCAATATACAGAGCAGAAAACCTGTAGGCTGATAGTTAAAAATAAATTTACATAACAGCCTTGAGAGGATTTATCAACTGCTGTAATGCTACCTGTATAGCACAGATAGAGTTTGTCATCAACAGATGGGCTGAGAACCTGACTGCAGCTGTTTCTCCATAAAACTAAGATCCCCTAAAAAAAATCTCTCATGCAGAAAAGTTAAAATAGCCTTTCAGACCACATAGCTCTGTTGATAGGGCTCTTTCAGTCTGAGAAAGGAACAGCACAGGGACATGAACCTGATGAACATTGATCACGTACCCCCCATGTAATGTCAGGCTCACTCAGTCTCTCTGCATTTTAAAAGTTTCAAATTTCTTTAAAAACACTTTTTATTAATTAGAGAGAAGAATATGTCTTTTACAGTGCTGATGCACATTATTTAAGACTAAATTCTTCTGAGTGCTTGTGAGCCTCTCCTTTGGCATTTGTCTCTGAGCACTGAAAATAGGTTTTCATGGAAGATCTTGTAAAGATCAAGGACATATTAAATAAAGCATATCTTTCCCTCTGTATTACTTCCAATACTTGTAACCTACCCATGAATATTGCTTTTATTTTCCACTGGATTTTTTTAAAATGTTGTTCTATTCTGTAGCTTGGTATACAAGCATATTTCCTTTCTGTGTCCTCGTTATTTCACTTGTATCTGAACTAGCATAATAGATAGTTTTATTTTTCTCCATCCTGTGCTACTAGTGCAGAGCTTGCTGCAGCTGTGCTCTCTCTGTAAGTTTTATTTGCTGACTTTTTTGCCTTATAGGAAAGAAGACATTTCAGGTAACTTATTTAATTTGCAGGGTACTTATTGGTTCACCACTAGTTGGCCAACCTGAGAAAAGAACAGGAGATGTCTACAAATGTCCTGTAGGAAGGGACAGCCAATCACCCTGTGTAAAACTGAACTTACCAGGTATGAAAAGAAATACATCTGTGTCACATGGAGGAACAAGAGAGGTCAGATCTTAGGGGCTTTTTAGCTAGTAAATATGCATTAGCAATGTTTCTCTAGTGAAAATTTACTTGAGGCTCCAGAGCTAAATGGGAAGGAAGTTGTGTTTGTAACATTAAAAATAATTCTATTGTAAGGCTTCTCACTGTCGTGGAAAACACGCTCATTATTTTAGAATGGGCATGTGGTTGTGTTATCAAAGTTTTATTGTGATTTGCATTAATTGACTGTGGTTGGCAGACCTGGCCATAAGGTTTTGGAGCATAATTTCGTGGATTACTCTTTCCAAAGCTCTCTGAAGCCTTCATAAAGCCATGAGTAAGCTTTTGATGAAAATGTAACTAGGCTGGTGCATCTTAATATGACGTGGGTAAATATCAATTTTCCTGCTCAAGTAAAGAGATAGCTGATGTAGACTGGAAGATAATTCCTGTTAATATGAACTTTATTAAATACACCTATTGTGGTATTTTTTATCTCCCCATGTTCCTTGAAAACCTGAATGTCAGTAATGTAACATAACAGTAACAAATATAGCATAGCAGGACAAGGTAAAAATTGAATGTTTTTTTCCAAATTAGCAACATGGTGTGAGTAGTAGTATCTTGCTTTCATTGTGCTGTTATTTTTACTTTTTTTTCTTTTCTTGCAGTTCAAGAAAACTATTTGAGACAGCAACCCAGACATTTTCTGGGATAAAAGCCAGTCTCCAAGTTATTTCTTGATTGTTGCAATTAAGAAGGAGGGGGAAGGGTGCTAAAATATTTGATGAAACCAGTGTCAGTCTGGGTTTTATTTTAGAAGCTGGAAGCTCCACGCTAGGGGATATATAATTTAACATTTTGTTTTCATGTTCCCAAATACTTAACATTTTAATCTATTTATAGCTGCAACTTCAGTTCCTAATGTTGTGGAAGTAAAAGAAAACATGACTCTTGGAACAACCTTAGTGACTAACCCAAAAGGAGGGTTTCTGGTAAGAATGGGCTTTCTACTAATTTTAAAAGTCTGGGGTTTTTTTCGGATATCATAACAAAAACATTTCACCCTTTTTTATTTTTTAAAGGCATGTGGACCACTTTATGCTTATAAATGTGGACGTTTGCATTACACAACTGGAGTTTGTTCTAATGTCAGCTCCACTTTTGAAACCATTGAGGCCATTGCTCCGTCTGTGCAAGGTATGCATGCCACAGGACTTCTCCTGTGTGTCTGAAAATAAGAAGTGCCAAACAAGACAAATGTATACACATAGGCATAGCAAAAAAAATGAACTGCTTAGCTTAGCTACCAGCATTACCAAGTTAAGTAAATGTTTTCATTGTCTGTATATAACCTAAATTCTTCCTACTTCAGGAATTTGTCTCAGTATAAACTGTCATTTCAGTGCTATGTAACATCCAAACACAATTGCTAAAAATAGTTGCTTGTGTTTTTAACTTATGGCCAAGACCTCCTTTTAAACAATTACGGCATATTGAGACCTAATACAAACCCAACTTAGTAAGATACATACAAATCTTAAATACCTGGTCCTTTGAAAAAATTACAGAGGAACAGGTTGGATAAGGTAGGGAGTCACTGGTAAATACTCAGTTATGTCATCTTCTCCCATTCTTAAATTTCTGCTTACGAGGACACCCCTTCCTGATAAAGGTAACAAAGGCCACGTGAAATACAGTGCAAAAGTTGAAGAATCGTAGTTGGCATCAAACATGTCAGTTCAGCCCCACTGCAGAAGGATATACATTTGTTACTAATTACAAAAGTAGCTGGAACTGTGAGATAAGTCTCATCCTTGTTAGTGTCAATTTTTATGTGGTAATTTGTGTTGCAGAGTGTAAAACACAGCTGGACATCGTCATAGTCCTTGATGGATCCAACAGCATTTATCCGTGGGAGAGTGTCACAGCCTTTCTGAACAGCCTGCTGAAAAACATGGATATAGGTCCTCAGCAAACACAGGTAACATAGTACATTTTTTGTGTTTTTTCTGATTTGAGAGGAAAAAATCATTTACAGGAAATGGCATAATGGTGTCATCTATGGACCTCTTCAATTCCAAGAATTTACAGCAGCAGGATACTAAAGTAAAATAGCTGAAACCACAACTAAGTCACTACTCAGTCATCAAGCAGCAATGTCAGGAAGACTGTCCCTTCCCCCCACTGCTCAGGCAGTCTGGAGAAACCAACTTTCTAACTTAGAGACAAAAGTTAAGTGCATTAAGTGAGGCTGCTTGAACACTGTGCTTTCCCACTTCCTTCCTCTCCACAGGCTCTTCTTGTCTTCCTTTGTACTTCATAGCACAAAGGTCATTTCTGCTAGGCACACATGCGAGGTTTGATCAGCCCTTGATTGTAAGCTTTTTGGAGCAGTGTTCTTAGTACTGTGGAACATTGGGCATGCAGCTTTTAAACCCTGAAATCATAATTAACGAGTGGCTGTTTAGCTGCATGTTATTAATGGCAGAAGCTACATTTATATAATAAGTGGAGAGGGCCAAATTCCCAGCTGCTATAAATCAGTGCAGTTCCTTCAGAATTAATGGAACTACAACCAATTACCCCCCTGAGGATCTGGCATATGTCCCGCAGGCTGCTGAACAGATTATGTAAATATCAGTTCTAGGAGAACTCTGGGAAGGGGGAAACACTGACTCTGGCATACATATTAACACAATATATGAACAGCAGGGGAAGAAACTGTTTCTTCCTTTCCTTTCCCTATTTTCGACCTCCAAAAATCAAGGATTTTCCAGGAAATTGTGTAGTTTTTGATATGCTACAGGTCAATGCTTAGCATTTTTGCAATTTTGGATTAGCTCCTAACATTCAGCTCCTGCATTCACAAAGAAGACTCTGAGATGTTGTAAAGGATACCTCTGTCTGCGGAGAATATTACCCCCATAATTTTCCATGTTAATTGGGGTTTTCAAGTTACCATCCAGGTCCTCTGCTGGCTGTGTTGAACTGTGGCTGATAAATTAATTTATAAACTGTCAACTTTGCAATCATGTCCTGTTATTTTAAACACATTTTTCCTCAGGTATTGTGAGGAAGAAGGAAAAACACTTTGTCAAATATAGCAGAAAGGAAAAAAATGTTCCTGGTCCCTTAAACAGATGATTACTCAAACATGTATCATCTTAAAATACTTAAATCTGAACTTCCCAGTACGGGTAAATGGCTGCATGGAAATCATCACTGCCTTCTGCCTGCAGGTCTTCGTGGGAGTGGTACACAGGGCAATCATCTTTACTGCACCCTCACTCCTCTTCGTCACCCAGCAACTCCTGCATTTTTACATTGCCACACCTCTGTTGTGTTCATTTCTGGAATGCTGCCTCATCTGTGGGCTCAGGTCCTGCACAAAAGGTCCCTCACAGGCCTGCACTCCAGCAGCCTCCCATCTCCACCTACAAAATCCCTTGTGCCCACAGTTTGGCACAACTACCCCTCTTCTCACATGTACACATATTCACTTGAGAACGTCAGCTTTGGCATCTGGTTGTTGTAGAGCAGAAACATTTGAGAGGGAGATAAGAATGGGATAAGAAGAGAGGCTGAAAAACTGGAAATGGGAGGCAACGCCTGGGTGGAATGTTTTTGGTCCCTCTCACCTTCCTCCTTCCCCAGAACATATTTCTCTCCTCTCTTCTGAGACCCCTGTTTGGGAACCCTAATACATCTAAAGTTAGTAATGAGTTTATACTCTGTCCTCCACCCACACTGTCTCCTTTCTCAGAAAAAATGTTTAAATTACTATACAATGGGGAAGAGGAGAAACAAGAGTAGGCTTAATTATCCTCTCTCCTCTGGGTGCACAGAAAGCAGCATAGGAAAAATAGTTTACTTTCTGTCCATTTAAACTGATTTTTCCATTTTTATTTTTCATTGCTGAGCATGTAGAAATCAGTGGACTTTCACTGACTTGAGATTGTTTTGCACAGGAAAGGAATGAGGTGATTACAGAATAACTCCTTAGTAGATTGGGTGTGACTCGTTCAAAACTGTGTTTTGATTAGAGGCTTGTGAGATTTATTTTTTTTTCCCACTTACCCATTACATGAACAATGGTTATTAGACTTGTGGCAAGTGAGGAGAGAAATTGCTCAGTGTCCCATGTTTGTCAGGTTTGAAAGTGAAAGCCTGAAGGTTCAAATGCAAAAAGTCAAAGTTTTTGGTAATTTTTTTTTCAGAACTATTTCCTTCCCTTCCTCTTTTCCTTCTTCAAGTAAACTACACCACCATACTGATGATTAAGCTGCATATCTTGAGTTTTAGGGTAAAAGAAGTAAATGGAAAGTGATGATAGAAAAGTGGAAAAAGGAGGAGGAATTATGTAGAAATAGTAAAAGTAGGAAGAAAATCTAAATATTTCTCCTGGCCTTTCTTCTCCTCTTTTCTAAATTTTGTGGAGATAATTGTCTTTTTAATGAGAGGGTGTAGGTTTTTTTAATCCCTTACATATGAGAAATCTTCTGTGGATTTCTCTTATAAGAGGAAGCAGAATATTATAATAAGTTCAATTCCAGCTTTAAAGCTATGCTGGAATGGCCTTCAGAAATATTCAGACAGATTCTGTTTTTCCATTAATATATGGCAAAGGCAGTTAGAGATGTTTGGCCAGTGCCTTATTATGTCTCCAAAGGGACTGTATCAGTACACTAGTAAGTCATGCCGTGTCATATCTTACAATTAGTTTTGTCTTCAAAAGAACAGAAGTGTAGTTAAAAGACTGTGCAAAGATTAAGGATGAAGAAAGATCTTTGCTAGAGTTTACAAGTATCTTCTCTCTTCAAGTAAACAAAATGTGGGAAAATGGATTTTTTTTCTTTTGGTTCAGTTATCTTTACAAAGATCTCCTTATGAGAAAAACTCTTAGCCATTTGTGCTTCCCAATGCACCTCTGCTTTTCTTTTACATTAAGTGTAAGTACATCCAAAAATGTTTCTGATTTTCCTCCACATCCCAATGCTGAAAACCCTAACATATGATTTTATGTACTAAATGATTTTCCTTTCATTTTATTATTTTAGTTGTTGTTTTTGGCCAAATCGATTAGCTTAACAATTTATTGGGAAAGCCTGCATGTACTTTCCAAATAAGGCTCGGTATTCACTTATAGGACAACAATAAATCGTAGCCCTTAGACCTGCTTTGTTCCAAAGTAGAACAGTCCTTCACTTGCCTGTTGTCTTGTACAACACTTCTCACAGGAACTGGGGACAATTAAAGAATTATTCCCTTGTGTAATGCAAAAGCCGTGGAATGCTAGTGAAGGGAACATAAACTTAAGAATTACAAGAATGTTCAATAGATTATGGTCAGTAATGCTGGGAAAAATATTCGGTTCTCTGGAGTAGAGCAGAATTACATCCTTCTGTGTAGTACTATTGTTTTTTCCAGATATAAATTAAACAAGTAAATCAGAACATACGATGCCTTAAACATCATTCTTGGGGGCTTCCTGAAGTCCCATAAAGGCACATTTGCATCACATAAATATGCCACTTACAGTTTTCCCTAAGATGAAAAGGCTACAAAAGCTCAAACCTTCACTGCTATCTAATAGAATATAATTCTAATTTTACAAAGTGAACTTTTTTCTGTGATCATGTAGGAGACTGGAACATGAAGCCTACTAGCATTTTCTGGGAGACTTTTTGTTACCTTTTATTGAGGAGTGGTTCATTTTTGATGCCATGGAATATGTAGAACATGATGATCAGTGTTTTCAAAGCTAATGCTAAGGAAGGGTCCCACATGACAATTGTATCCCATAAGATAACCACATGCCCCCCTTCCTTCCTGATTTACAAGCTATGCAACACAGTGCAACTTTCAGACTCAGATGTTCTTCCTATTCACTTCCTGAGAAGGAAATGCTCAAAATGTGTACTTGCTATGATCATGGACGTTTCCTTTCAAACAGGAAATGATACAAGTCAATGTCAGCCTGTAATCTTTTTTTAGGAAAATGACAACACCAACATGGGTCTCTAGAATCATGAAGGACTGGCAGATACTTTTCACACTGGCAGCAGTCAATAGATGATTTCCTTCTTGGTACCAATAAAATCCTCAAAGCTGCAGATGAATCCACACCAACAAGCTCCCCAGCATATAGTAGTCTCCAGCTATGCTTGGTGCATAGCACTGGCATTCTTAAACCACTACTTCTCCAAAAATCAAGCATGATGAAAATCTCTTGTTCATCACCAATTAATGGCAGTCTTTTTAGAAGATTAACAGCATCCTATTCAGATAATGCTGTATGTCACTTGAGATGCATGCAACAAGATAGTTGCCTTGGAGGGAACAGGTTAAAAATTTAATCCTCAGCTTGTGATTTAGTCAGTGCCAAATGATGTGCTCTGAGTGGTAATACAGAGTGTGCCCTGGCTGGTTCTGCAAACACTGTGCAGAGTTAAAAGGCTGCTGCTCATGAGAACATGCAGCTCTTTATTCTCTCTGCTGCAGATGGAAAAGGGCATGCCTCCAAGTTTATGATTTAAATATCTGAAAGGCAGCAACTTGTCGTAACACTGAATTTCTTCATGGGTTGAAAATAACTCACGAAAAAATTATCTGAAGGTTTATGATCAAGAATAAGGATTTGTGAGAGAAGTATTTTGAGGCAAACACCAGGCTTAGCTTAAAACTAGAAACTGCTTTTATTAACAGAATTAGCAGAAAGATTTAAGTAACAAAACAAGTGTGTAAAGCACTTTTATCTTCTCCCTTCCCATCTACTAAACTACTTTACTAAAAACGCAGGGATACACACATGGAGGAGATTCTTTTTGTTATACTATGGACTGCCTTTTTCTTCAGGGAAATATCACCTTCTTTACCTTGTTTTAGCAGTGTATGAGGTAGCATCCCGCCCAACCTGCTACCACATAAAAACCTCCCATGAATGAATGCAGTCGTCCCAAGAACTGACTCTGTGTGGGCCAGGAGTTCATGGGATACAGTTTTAAGGATGAGTTGCTCTAATGTCAGAAGCAAAGGCTCTTTTTTCCCCCTCTTTTCCTCTGTCTCTAGCATCAAGGGTTTTTGTTCTCTATGTCTTCCGTTTGCCCAGTACATCTCTTGCTCTCTTTATCCCCTTATGCATCTCATGAATTATAAGGAAAACCAGTTCAATTTACTGTAATTTTACCACAGCCTGCAGGAAAGATTCAGTTTTAACGTCTGAGTCTCCCCTCCCCCTCCTCCTTTATCGAACATGGCATCTGCCATGTGGTCCTTCTCTCATGATCGCTTCTTTTTCTCCAAACCAAAGCGAGAAAATAAAAGAGGAAAGAACTTATCCCAATCACCAAAGTTAGTAAGTGTTTACCAGTCTAGGAGAAACTTCCACAAGATCTTTGCAGCATCAAGAAAGTCAATTCAGTTCAGACTTTATGTTGGGGAATTGCTCCATGCTTTTGCTGCTATTCACGTGGCCCCTCTGCCGCTGCCATGCGGCAGTGTCCATTGCTGCAGATGCCACCAGCATCACGCCGGGCACCAAGAGGAAGTTCTGCTTCCACGAGCTCTGCTCCTTCACTTGTAGTTTGGGCAGCTCCAACAGTTCAAGCGGTACCAGGCTTTTTTGACCCTGGCACGGTGGCCGAGGCTCCGGCATGGCGGGTTCCAGTCCTAGTCTGGCCTGTCTTCGCACCGCCCTGGCCCAGCACACCCTGCCATTTCTCCCCCTGGGAGGGTGGGAAACAGCAGATTTTAATGCCTTCTCCGGGTTGTGTCATTGCAAAAAAGCGAAACTTGAGCCGTCCGTTGTGTTTGGGGTATGTCAATCTTTGGAGCTCTACAGGACTGGCTCCTTTTCTAAAGACCTACTCCTAGGGCTCTGCCCCTTCCCTTCCCTTCCCAGTTAGAACCAAAGGAGGAAAAAAGAAACAAAACACCTTGTGTAAACCACCACTTACATAAGTTCTTCCAGATTTGGCTGTGTTTTCCAAAGGATACAGAAGTTCAGTGGGTTAGATTTTGCACATTCCACTATAATTGTAGTCCCATAATCACACATAACTAGCGTTTCATAATGATCATGTTTACTGTGAAATATTTATCCAATTCAACCCTTCTACTACAAGAGAAAGTACTGTGCAGAATCTGAGAGCCTATGAAAGCACCTGAAAAAAAACCTTGTAAAGCAATTTTAAAGTACATACTCAGCCACTTCTAAAATAATGTGATGGCAAAAGCATCCCAGAGGTCTTATTGATCTTCAGTACCTTAATGCTAGAGTGCTTTTAATAATAGATGAGTGAGACATAAATGCCACGTAATATTGCATTATCCTAAATAACACCTATAAATTGCCTTGTGTAACGTAAAATTGAAATATGCTGATGGAAAATTGTGTGGCTTTTTCCCAGTAAAAGCTGTCAGAAACCTGCCAAAATATTAAAACTGACAGAGATGAATGGGGGAAATTAATTAATATTTAGGAATATTGCTCGTCTTTTTATTCCACTCTTGGTTTTGCAGCAGGTTCCCTCAGGCATTTTATAGTTATTGCACAATCCCATGTGTTGATCTTCTGCTAAAAGACCTGTCCAGCTAAGGTCATCCATAGATCTTGCACTACACTCCCCCGTTCCAAAAGCCACCTTTTCATTCATGTTTTGCCCTCTGGTACTTGTCAGGTGATACTTCGACTTACCTCCTGCTGGGAGAACATCGATGTCACTGATGTCCCTGCTGTCTTCACCAAGATAAGAGTAATTGGGTCTTCGTGTTTCTAGGCTAGATTTAGGGTAAATAAATTATTTGATATAGGAATATTATATTTGAGTGGAATGAAGAGAGTTGTGAGTGAGCCATGACCTCATACGCTGTAAGGAAAACAATTTTGAGGAGCTGTGACTGTTGGTTGTGGCATTGGTCTGCCTTTGCCTAGAGGACAGCAGAGCTGCCCTGCAGATTGCCTCAAGCCGGGAAGACCAAGGACTTGAGATGGCTTTTGGCTTTATTCCAGTTTTTAATAAAAGCAATTTAGAAACTTCAAAATGTTTCATGAGACTGTCATATAGCCAGTCTTGCTCAAATGCTTATAGGTGTTTCATACTGAGGGAAACCATGGAGTTCAGTTCTTTTCCTGGCTGTAGGTACAAACAGGTGTTACCCTACTGCAGGAGACAGGGATGTTTTCTTTAAGGGTAGTTGATTTTTAACACAAGCTGTGTGTTTCAGGTTGGAATTGTTCAGTATGGACAGATTGTCGTCCATGAATTTTTCCTGAATACATACTCCACAACAGAAGATGTGATGGCTGCAGCCTCAAGAATACGCCAGCGGGGTGGCACACAGACTATGACAGCCTTCGGAATAGACAGAGCCAGGTACGTGCACAAGAGACTGTCCTGCATGTGGGAGAAACAAACAACAGGTATGGTGATGATGCTGATCTTATATATTAAAAATATGGTGTGGCTAACATCTGACCTCATCTTAGCTAAGAAAACATAATTTGAGAGGAAAGTGGATAAGCATACTCTATCCAGCATCTAGAGCAATTTTGTGTGGGACCCTTGAAAGGCAGCTGTCTTCTGAATGGAGGAATTAGGAAAAGAGAATAGACAAAGAGCAAGGTTGTAGGCCTAAGCAAAGGGCTGACATATCTGATGTCCACACAGAGCAGATAGGAACTGTTTATGCAGAGGGATGAAGAAAATCACATTTTTCAGAGGAAATAGGAAAAAAATAGATTTTTAAATGTTCACTTGTTTTCGCTCTGCAGTTGATTATTACAATGTTTGAGCCCACGCTTGTCAGAAAGTATAGAAATTTTATATCCTAAGTCTTTGAAGGTTCTGAATCATTGGGAGATTAAAGATCTGTTGTAGCAATGGCAATATTTAGAAACGCTTCTTTTATGAGAAAAATGAAATCTGACTTGCATAGAACAGACTGTAAATGCAAAATCTCTCAGAAAAGCTTCAAACTCTACAATGTTGTTCTGGTATCTTTTTCCTTTTCTGCTTTTTTTTCCATCACAAAAGCATGACTTTATTCCGCAAAAGATTTCATTCACTCTTTCCAAACAACCATTTAGTGATCTATGCAACATCCTTCTGATGAACTATTAGATTATCTAACCAAAGTTTTGTTGATGTGACATCTTAAATCCAATTGAATTCTTACTCATTTTCCTTAGATACAAGTAGAAACTTGAGGGAGTCTGAACAAGTTCATGAAAGCAGAGCCAGTTGAGAATTGCCAAGTACTCAGAAACCACAGGTAGTTCAGAAAGCCCCCATGTACCACAAACTACTGCAGGCTTGTGTATACAGAAACTGTCAGCAAAACCTTCATCTGTTCTTGCAGTCATCCCTTTGGTGGTAGATCTCTGCTTTCACTCGTGTGGCCAGTCTTAGAATTCTGTGGTATTTTTCTGAAAAGAGGAAGCCATGCGTACTTCCTTCCTTCCTTCTCCAGAGCCCTAATCCAGCCTTGCCTTGTCAGGTCCAGAGTCTGGGGTAGCAGCTGCCCAAAACCTCAGAGCCTGTTTCCCCATGTGCAGCTGTAGAATTCAGCCGGGTGTCCCAGCCTGCCTCTACCCACCACCACCTATTTCTGCCACATCCCCAATATCCAGTTTTATCATAGATTTGCAGAAGTGTGCTGGTAGCTGAGTAAATGCTTTGACCACTTGAAGTGCTGCTGTAGGGTAGAAATAGGTGAAGGTTTTCTGTATGGCTCTTTGGAATGGGAGGGCATTGTTTGGGTCTTTTCTTAAGATGCCAAAAGCTGTTTTAAGGTGCCAGAATTCTATTTGTAGAGGGGAAGAATTTTTCACTATCCTGCATTTGTTTTCTGCTGTTGCTCTCAAGTGAGTGAATAATGAATGAGTGCTTGTGAAACTTTGGCTGTGAACTGTCATGTAGGTTCCAATTGCAGTTGTTTGTATTTGTTCATGGTTAACATTAATCTCCATTTCCTGCTTCTTAGTTAATGTAATGTCTTTTAGTTTATGGTTGGCTATGCAAATATGATGCATGTGCTAAATGCTGACATTGCCTTTCTCCAAACCACTTTATGCTCCCTTTAGGGAAGAAGCTTTTACTGAGGCTCATGGTGCACGAAGAGGAGTACAAAAAGTAATGGTTATTGTGACTGATGGGGAATCACATGACAACTACAAATTACAAGGAGTGATTGATGATTGTGAAGATGAAAACATTCAGAGATTTGCTATTGCTGTAAGTGAAATTTAATGGGAAAATTCAGAATCTTAAAAGCATGTTTCATCTTCTAAATGTAATTTCTGTTTTAGAAGTTCATTTCAACAAATCTTTATGGAAATACAATTATTTCAGAGAGGAATAAAGGGAAAAGCTGGAAAAAACATTAAAAATTTGCTTTCTGATTTTATAGCATATAAAAAAAGCAATCTGTCTAACTTCCTGGAGATGACAGTTGTGTGTCTGTGTGAAGAAAAAGGAGAAAAGATTTGAGGGACAGTTTTAAATCAAATCCTTTTTATTAAAGCAACATTGAGCAGAGTGGACAAATTCAATATCCTAAGCAATTTCTATAGACACATCAACTATTAAAAAAAAAAAAAAGCAAGTGTAAACCATCAAGAAAATACACATTCATTACGGCTGTGCTCTATGCTTACATTCTAGAGCTGTCATTTTCATGTTAAGCAAACTTAGTAGCTGAATGAGAAGTTAGAGGTAAACCCATATCAAGAAACAAGAAGGCATTAATTATAAATTTAGTTTTAATATTCCACTATATTTGTGTATATTATACGCAAATCATCTGTTTTCTGTTGCTAAATTTGGAGGGACATTGGATTGTTACCTCTTTGTTGCTATCTTTCTTTGTTTTGGTAAAATAAGGTGGTACAAAGCCATAAAACTTCAAGGAAGATGTTATACTTAATTTAAAGAAAGACAAGTTGAGTCCAGCAGCACACAGATTTTCAGTGGTTTTCTTCATAAAGTTAGAGATAACTAAAGAAAAAGTTGTCCATGATGCTGCAACAACTTTTAGCAATAAAATCCCTGTTTAAAACCAAATTTTAATTGCTCCAGTGGGCAGAGTTGCTACAACATGGGGATTTGTTTTTTATCTCCCTCTCAAATCAAGTTAAGTGTATAGATCCCTTTTCCGTATGAAAAATAGCTGTTTGTCTGGGAATTAGTGAAGTGAGGTGTTTTTCCTGAGGTATCCTGAATTGTTACTGCAGCGGTGTTAAAACTACAAACCAAATCCAAAGTCCTGTAATGTGTTGAGTTGTTAATTTCAACAACTGCAAGTGTTGTTTTATGTATTAATAAGGCAAATCTTCACAGAATAAAGAACTATTCTATGCCTAGACAATCTTTCATTAATTTCATATATAGTGTGTTATGATAAGAAGTGGTGGTTATGCAGCAGCCAATGGAGTTGTGTACGCTGGTTTGGGAAGTGTTTTGTTGGTTTTTTCCTAAATTATGGCTACTTCAACAAACCATAGAATAAATTATTAGAATTTTGTGAAGAAGGGGAAAAAGGTACAGTTGAGGATAGCAGACATCACAGTCTGCTGTAACTGTGGACTGATAGCAGACATCACAGACATAACAGTAACCATACAGTTACTTTGTTTGCTGTCAAATGGTATTTTCAAGAAAACAACTGAGCCCTCATATAGTTCTGTCCTCCTTGAAAAATAATGGTTTCAAATCAATTTGACTGTCGTTTTAACAGAGAAAATTAAAATTAGATATGATTTTCCACCATTGTCTGACAACTTACCTCAATGGCATCTTTTTAAGCAGATTATGAAATGTACATTTGACTTCTGTTGTTTTGTTGTCTGTTGTTTGGTTTTTTTTTATTCTCTTAGATTCTTGGCAGCTACAGCAGAGGAAATTTAAGTACTGAGAAATTTGTAGAGGAAATAAAATCAATTGCCAGTAAGCCTACTGAAAAGCATTTTTTCAATGTCTCAGATGAATTAGCTCTTTTAACCATTGTTGAAGCACTTGGAGAAAGAATATTTGCCCTGGAAGGTATGGCATTATTTAAAATTTTACTTTATGCCTGCATTACATCTGAAACAAATAAAAGAACACCTGCTTTTATCTGCCTTTGAAATGCATTGTGTTGCGTAAAATTTATTATGGAGGTATTTTTTCCATGCTGATAATAAAAATATTTTATAATAGGCATCAAAATTGTAGATAAATATATGAATATATTCAGAGGAGTTAGAGCCCTTGGAGACAAAAGCCTGAAAGGGTAACTGGCTTGAATAGGAAGTTGCCCTCTTTTAGGTAAAAAACATGGTCACCTGTTTTTCTATCTAAACCTTTGGTTAGTTATTATTTACAGTATATTACTTTGCTGTACAAGTCAACTTGTGTATAGAGTGAACAAGATATAATTTTCCTTTGGAAAGGTTCACAATACTCAGATTCCCTCCTAATGTCTGCTTACATTCTCCATCCAAATGAGGCAACACAGTCCAAACCACTGTTTGTTTCAAGTACACTACTGGTAACAGGATACAGAATTTATTGGTTATAAATTATACTGGCCAACTCTGAAGGGATTCATGTCATACAAAGAAAAATCCATCTATTTGGACTATTTTTTTCAACACTTCAGCTTTCCAAGTATGTGGAATAGAGTAGTTTACAACTGGAGCAAAAGAAAATATTGACGTCAATGTCAATAAATAGTACAAAATTGAAAGAGTATTTGCAAGTTTTTTACATTGGAACTGTGTTTCTCATACATGTGTAGGTAGGGGTTTTTTAGGGTGTCATTTAGTTTGATCAAATCTTACCATTTTCAGCTATTACTAAATATTTTCAGTAATAAACATAGTTTGTTAAAATATAGTTTATATGTTCTTGTCTTTTTACTTCTGGATGATTTAGTTTCCTCAGCTTTGAAAAAAAATAATTTGAGGAGAATTTAATTTCTCTAAAGCCCAAAGTTTAGCCTACTTACGCTCACTGTGTACTTCAAAGTTCATTGAATAGGGTGCTCTTTTCTTAGTCCCTGTTTACTAGGGAGAATACTCTTTCAGTGGAAATGTAGTTGTTAAAACAGAAATTGAAAAATTGGTCTTGAATTTGTGCTTTATACTTCTAAAAAAGTGAGAAAAATATTTGCATTTTATTATCTGAATAAAATATTAGTTGCACCTCTTAGTTATAATGAATATAAAATGAAAACGTAATTAACATAACAACAGGTGAAAGATGTAAGACCTAACACAAGTGAATATCTGGAAATCTTTGTGCTCAAAGTCAGGGTTTTGTGCCATAGCTCAAGCCTTTGAAGAGCAAGATACCACTGGAGGAGACAGGCCCAATTTGTCACACTTCTCCTTTTGTCAGTCAGTAGCCATCAGGTGTTAGGTAATGCTTGTCTGTCACATGAAACCCCTGCCTCCAAGTAGTGAAGTAGCTTGTGGTGGCTTGAACTCCATGCTGATGGGGAATGCTTTATGTAGTGAGCTCTAACCCTTCCATTGACTGTAGTAATTAATTCCTCTCATAATAAGAAAGAAATACAAAGCATTTGAGCATTAAACAAGTCCTTCAGCTTAATAAAATATCCAAACAAATCTAGTTATGTTGATGGTGACGAAACTGAATCTTTGATTAATTTGTGTAAATTTTATGTGTTTGTATCATAGTCGGCTCTTGAGATGACAAGTCCTTGTCTTCATGTTCTTCAGTATTTTGGTACATAAGGCATATTGTAGCTCTTTAAGTATCAACAAGTTCTGCAGTATTTCTTGAATTAAATTTTAATTTTCTGCAAATGATGCACTAACAAATATGTGTTTCTTGGATATTGTTACTTTTTATTTAGCATAAACTTACTGTAAAATGTTTGGATATTTATGCCTTCATATGTTTGCCTTATTTACAATTTTTGTTTTATATCGACTTCACTGTATTGCAAAAAAGTACATATTTGAAATGAAAAATGTGGAAAAATACCTTAATCCACACCATAAGAGACCAGCTAATTAATTTCATCCCTGCCAAAAGGCTTCTTGGTTTCCAGATTTCCTGTAGGAACTCAGAGGTGCACTAAAATTTCAATGCAAGACATCTGCAATGTGACAAAGGAAATACCGCATATTCTGCCTAATTCCCAGAAATCATGCAATCTGTCTGCAAGAGAATCAGAATAGAAACTGAAGATGGGATTTTAGCTTTTTGTCGAAACATGACAAGAGTGAGCTGCTCCAATGGGTTGGAGATAGAGGATGCTGACTAAGTCAGTTTTTGCTGATTCTTTAGGCATAGTTTCCTGTCCTATCTTATAGCCTTTCAGTTGTATTCTGGATTCACAACTGTATCCATCTAGCTTTCTGGTGATAGAAAAAAACAGATTAATCCTGTCCCATGTAGCTTTCTGGTGGCAAGCCAGTTTATTGGATGTGTTTAATTGGAGATGAATTAGCTCTGTACATTGTAGCTTCTGTGCATGACAAGAACCTTAATTATTGAAATCCTGTATCTGAATCTGTTTAAATTCTCAATCTAAATTGCTTCTTGCTACTAGAGTAGTACATTTTTTTTTTCTTGGATTTGTTGTTTTCATTTTGGTTTTGTTCTCTAAAAAAAATCAGAGGACAATTGAGAGAGCTGAAAAATCAAATCCAACAAAAACCGATACTTGACAGCCAGTGGATTTTTACACGTAATCTTTTTCATATGCCTCTGTGTCTCATGGCATGGACATTGCTTTTAACAGCAGTTTCATGTTTTATCCAACCCGTAGGCAGGCACAAATGTTTTTTCACAAAATATCCTTTGTAAGATGCCTGACAGTTTGAAACTGAATGGAATGTTAGGCTAAGGGCCATTATCTAAGCAGCATTCAGAGCTGCACACGCCAACAGTACCAACACTGTCCTCTGCCTCAGGCTGTGAGAGTCCTGTCTTTCTCAGCTCATTAAGGGGCATCCTTTACTGCATGAAAATACTGTTTATCAGCAGATGTGCAGCTTAAGAGTTTTATGCTTAAAAATTACTTTTTAAGACTTATCAACACAGCTACATCTTACGAAACATGGCAGTCTTCGTTTGTACATCAAGCACTTTGTATTTGAGATCGTGTCTTCTTCCTGTGACTGGCTGCAAATCCCAACAATTAGCAGACATCATGTCCCAGGGAGCAACCTCTGTGGTTTAGTTGCAGAGTATCAGAAGTTCAGTATTATTTAATAGTCCAGATGCCTGAAATTCATGCAGCCATGGCTTCTATGGCTCAGTTTCATTCACACAGTTGAAGGTTTGCTTCAGCACTCAACTCATAGCAAACTGTGAACTATTCCTGGACGAGCATCAGAGCAGATTTCATAGTTCCCTTCTACTGCCTGTTACCATACCTTGCTCTCAAGGAAGAATCAACATGCAGAATATACTTCCCTTACTTGGCCACTTAGAGTGGCAAAATAGCCCTTGACTATTAAGGGCTACTTATCTTTGTTTAAGTAGAGAAAAAGGCAGAACTTTTTCTTCCCTGATGATATTTCAAGTTTACCATGGAGCAAAACAGCCCATCAGAGTTGAATAACTAGAATATGACTACTTGACAAGATACTGAATCTGGTACAAAATCACCCAATACCTTATTTATACAAAGTCACTTAAGAGAATCAGTAAGATCTTCATGTAATTTTCTGAGCAGGATTAACATTCCCAAGCCCTTTGCTGAGGCTTATGAAGCTTGGACAGCAGAGATTTTCCTATGTTGTTTTTGCAAATGTTCATACAAACATCAAGTGTTTTTCATTTAAAGTTCCTCCAGCTGCCTGCAAAATTTTAGTTGCTTGAATACAAGGCCAGGGTTACATGGCTGGTGTTTTATTGTTCACGTAGCTCAAGTGGAAAATGGCTTAACGATATTAATCAAACATTCCAAACATATTTTTCATCAGCCTGAGTTCAAATCTGGTCAGTTTTAGCCCAGAAACTTTGTTGGACATGTTCTGAGATGTGATCTTAAAATGGAAACTCTCATACTTAATAGTGGCATTTAACATAGATCTTTGTTTCTGTATTTATGATAAAAAACTATGGAAAATTATATTCATTGAACAGTTTAATTAATTATGCTATCCTTTACTATCATATCAGCATTTTCATTATACTCTTCAGTTACTTTTTCATATTGAAACAAATTTATTTTAAAACTTCATTTTTTCTGTTTAATAGCAACAACAGACCAGCAGGCATCTTCATTTGAGATGGAAATGTCTCAAGCTGGTTTCAGTGCTCATTATTCCCAGGTAAACAAACTATTTGGAAATGGAAGTTATTTTACAAAGCAGATTTTGCTGGTGATTCTGTGAATTTAGAATAAGTGTCTCAGACTTCTTCATGTAGTTATGTTTGCTGTTGGAAGTTTTGGAGTATCCTGTAGTCCAGTTATCTCTTTTTGTGAAATATTTGTAAAGAACATTTATGAACAATGAAAGCTGGAGAGAGTACATATATACTTCACATGAACTCTAAACTTAATGCTTCCATAGCACTTTCTATCACGAGAATACCTGAAAATATGTTAAGAAAGATGGAGAAAGACTTTACCAGAGCCTCTAGTGACAGGACAAGGAACAATATTTTAACTTGAAAGATAGTTCCAGAGCAGGGCCACAAAGATGATCCAGAGGGCTGGAGCACCTATCCTATGAAGACCTTAGAGCAGCCTTCTAGTCCTTAAAGGGGGCTTATTAAAAAGAGAGAGAGTGTGATTTTTTACATGGGCAGTCAGTGATAGGACAAGGGGGAATGGTTTTTAACTATAAGAGCAGAAGTTTAGATTAGATGTTAGGAAGAAATTCTTTACATAGAGCAAAGTAGGGCACTGGAAGAGATTGTCCAGAGAAGCTGTGGATGTCCCATCCCTGGAAACATTCAAAGCTAGGTTGAATGGGGCCCTGAACAGACACTGGTCTAGTTAGTGGCATCCCTGCCCATGGCAAGGGGGAATGGAACTGGATGATCTTTCAGGTAATTTCCAACCCCGGCCTTTCTATGATCCTATGATTGTAGTGTCCATACCATAGTAGGAAAAGCAAGGCTAAATATCTAGGTATACAGGAAGCATTACCCAGTTGTGAGCATCCTGAACCATGAATGTCTAAAGATGATTCACATACAGAAGAGATGATTCACATAGAGAACCGGCTTTTTGTTTTACTCTTCTTAAGGACTGGATCATGCTTGGAGCAGTTGGAGCATATGACTGGAATGGCACAGTGCTCATGGTGAAAGACAATGGTATTTCAATGCCAACTAATGACACCTTTCGTGACAGGCTTACGGAAAGAAATGAACCTCTTGCAGCCTATCTAGGTAAGAGAAATAGCCCATCTTACAACACTTGTCACCAAATGCTACAAGACATCTCTCAAAGCACTTTTGAAAGGAGTATCTTACAGAATATTTTGTTCTAGGGCCCTGGGAACAAGTCTACTCTATGATTTTCTTGTTCTTGTTAAAAAAATTAATTAGAGCTTCTACAGTCAGAAAACTAGTCCAAACATGGACCTAAGTATATCTAGACTTTCCCAGCAGAGATGTTTAATCGGTTCAAAGATGACTTCAGAGATTCCTCTAGTATTCTTATCAAGTGTTTCTATGTCTTGATAGTTAAAAAGTCTTACACAATATTCAGTCTAAATATTTGGTTAAAATTCAGCTGTTTTCTGTCAGTCAATGAACAAGACCAACATCTTTTTTAATAACAATGTTTTGCATAGTGGCAGGTTACTTTTTCTACCAAAGCTTTAGTTGCCTTGCTTTCTCCTCTAGGTCTTGCTTTCTACACGTCATGGTTCTGTTTGCTCTGTTATCTCATTTAAGTCACATTTTCACTGATCAAAGCTAGAATATTTTAATTTTTTTTAAGTACACTTTCTTCATTGCTGAGTGCCTTTAGCTGCCTTTTTTAATAACTCAATTTGGTAAAGTCATTTGAAATTTAGATCCTATCCTCCACAATACTTGCAATTCTTCCACAATTATGATTTCACTGCAATTTTTTTAAGTCTTCCTTCACTAGAGTTGTTAAATTTTTGTTAATGTTAAACAGAAGTAGGTTCAAAATGCCCCCGAGAAACACTTTTGGAAGACTTCATCAGTTTGACAGTGAGCAGGTGACAACTGTTCTTTGAAAGTAGCTTTTCAACCAGCTATTCATGAGTTATTTCTTACACTGTGTGAGAATGGCAAAGCGAACATGGCTCACCAGCCTGTGAACAGGTTTAATAACACAGTGGTGCTCGTGACTCTGAGACTGTAGACAAGCAAAAAAGGCCTTTTAATTACTGCTGTTGCTGTGTAGTGTGAATATGTGAGTAGTTCTAAACATCTAGTTGTAGAATAAACCTTACAAAGACTCTGAATCACAGCAAGTGTTTCTGATGCATCTGTGTGTACTGCATCTTGACTTCTTTCTGCTGCCTAGGATATACTGTGAATTCAGCAGTGACACCTGGAGGTGTACTGTACATAGCAGGACAGCCACGATACAATCACACTGGCCAAGTTATCATTTATAAGATGGAAAGAAAAGAGGTGCAAGTAATTCAGAGGTTAAATGGAGAACAAGTAAGTATGCATTCACAATTAACCTACAAGGGGAATATAGCAATAAAAATAAAAATCAGTGTTTCAAATGAGAACTCATTGGAAGAGCAAATGAAACTGGGAGCTGTAAGCAAAATCAGAAGGAAAAGTCAGGCAGATACTCTGGTATAATTAGCAATGGAAAGTGGACTATACAAGTGAGAGAGATCCTTGGAAATTTTGTTTTTGAGTGTTAAACCCTCACGAATGTCAAAGTGGTTGTTGCCATCTCTGAATGTGCAATTTTCTGTCTGCTGAGTGGAAGAGCTCATCACTGTCAGGAATGAATTGTGACAAGCAAGGTTCTGTGCAAGAGCATCTTCTGGCATAGAATGAAATATTGAATGGTTGCTTCTTACACTGAATAGCAGCTCACTGAAAGCTGTTGATGCAGGAAGAAAAAAACCCACGTAATTGCATAATTAAGGATGGTATTATTAAGATTATATTATGCTTTTGAGAATTGAAAGACCTACCCACTCTGATCTTCCCAGGCTGCAGTACCACCTTCTTTCAGGAGCATTCAAGTTACCTGATTTTCACCTATAGCTGATGTCTGCAACTCAGCTAATCAATCAATCAAACATTTTAGAGTCAATGAACTAAAGTAGGTATCAGGGAACTGGGCCTGTTCAGCCTCGATAAGATACAAATGAGAGGGGACGTTATCAGCGTCTATCAGTGTCTGAAGGGAGGGTCTCAGAGGATGGACCAGCGTCTGCTCGGTGGTGCTGAGCAACAGGACAAGAGGCAATGGGCAGAACCTGATGTACAGGAAGTTCCGCCTGAACATGCGGGAAAACTTCTTTACTGTGTGGGTGACTGTGCACTGGAACAGATTGTCCAGGGAAGCTGTGGAGTCTCCCTAACTGGAGGTATTCAAGAACCATCTATGCACAACCCTGTGCATTGTGCTCTGGGATGACCCTGGACCAATGAGTCTGGACCCAATGACCCACTGTGGTCCCTTACAACATGGACCATTCTATGATTGTGTGATTTTTAAGGTTTGAGATGTCTGGACTACTGGAAGCATCTCTGTGAGAGGAGATGCATCATGCACTAGAAGAGGCTGCTTCTCCTGTTAAGTATATAGGAAATGAAGGGTATCTTGCTTATCTGTGAAGTGAATGTAATAGATAAATCCTGTAGCTTGCACCCAGTCTATGAATGTATCCATCTCTTCATGTAGATTTTGTTCCTGTGCTGATAATGACAGCTTAGTAATTTTGAAGACATCTGCACTGAGTTGTCTCAGAGCTTTTGTCCAAGCTTTTTTGTTTATTTTTTGAAGAGAAAACTAGCTTCTGTAAGAAACTTTTATGCAGATGTTCAGATGCTTTCTTAAGAGGTCCCCACAGCTGGTAAAAAGCACCATTTATACCTTTCAGACTCAGAAGAGTTGAAAGTTGAATGGATCACTGTTAAATAAAAAAATCAGACAGCAAACACTAAAGCTTCAAAGGCAAACAGACCAAAAAAATTTAGGTAGTAAAGAAAATTTCTACCTAATGGTTAACATTTGTCGTTGTTGTAAGCAAGCAGTAGGTGTCTGAAAAGAAAATGTTGCATGATGTTCCTGACTCCTACTCTGATGAATACTTTATGTCTTCCTACAGATTGGGTCATACTTTGGGGGTGTTATTACCACAGTCGACATCGATAGGGACTCATTTACAGACCTTCTTCTGGTTGGAGCTCCTATGTATATGGGAACTGAGAAGGAGGAGCAAGGGAAGGTATATGTTTATAGTCTAAACAAGGTAAGGCTGATGTTTATTGACCAGGATTAGACCCTACTCTTTACTGTCTTCATATCCATATTTTAATGCGATATGATAATTTGAACTGGGGAAGATGACCTGTTGAAAATAGAGAAACATGATTTTGACATGAATTGAGGTTATAGTGCAGCTTAATTTAAAACTTTATCCTCAAACTCTTGTTTCAGAATGGAGTCTGTTGTGTAGGTAAGTACTGTAAGTGTGTAAGTACTGTATCCTTTAAGCTGCAGTCTGGCATAGATACAAATTTATAGGATTACTCCTCTATCACATTTTTTTTGCTTTCATGGGCTAGGGAACATTGAGGCTCATCCATCCTAAAACTGTCATCTCCAGTATCCTTGTGACTTGCTTAGCAACCTAGAGCTAAACCGCATATATCCAGCAGCTTTTAAATATGTCTGACTAGATTGAGGATTATACTAGCTACACCTCAGTTTCTTAGTTTGATAATTCTCTCCTTCCAATGTCTATGTATGCTTTTTCGTCCGTTTTTTTCTTCTTTTAGTCCAGTACCATTGTGTGTTGTTAAATATATCTTAACAATGATGATCTCTTAAAATGCTATTTCAAGAAAAGGACCTGGAGAGACTGGATATATTTGATGAGGAATTCTTCCAATCTCTACATGCATGTTGCTAACAACAAATTGCTTGTGAATAGGGTTGGTGAGAGAACAAGAATTCCATGTCCTCCAGTGTTGTGGGGTTTGAAATTTGGTTTTCCTGTGCTTTCTTTTATCTAGCTCCAAATAAAGGAGATGCAGCAACTGCTTGCTACTGCTAATTTCTAACATGAAACTCTTAGGAAAGATTGGTTACGTACCCTAATGTCTCTGTGGTTTTGGTCTAGGATGTACACTGAATCAGAATATGTATGTCAGGCCATGTTGTATAATTCTACTGAGGCCAAAATTCAGTCTATGTAAAAGAAATGCTATCTTATGTTCTGTAATAGCAGTATTGCCATCTGTGTTTCATCAGAAACTTGGCTAACTTTGCAAATTAAGAGAATGCCTTTAGAAAAACTCTTTACACTATCTAAAGAATGAAGTGGTTTACTTACAATAACATCCAAATGTTGTTATGATACTGTGCTTTCCTGTGAACCTCTAACTTCAGGAAATGCAGAAGTATTAGATGCAGAAAGAGAGGGAGCAAGAATGTCTTCACCACACACTGCTCAGAAAGAACACTTGAATTGCAGTTGTAGAATCACAGTTTCTACAATGCACTCAATCACTAGGAATAGTTTGCAATTGTTTTGTTTAATTCATCCATTTGTTTTCCTGGACAGAAGTCCTTAAAAGTCTGCATTGCTAAAATGCTGATGGAAATTCACAAACTCTGAATGTGCTCTTTCACAGACAAAGTTTGAATACCAGATGAGTCTCGAACCAGTGAAGCAGACGTGCTGCTCACCGTTAAAGCAGGACACCTGCCAAGTGCTTAAGAACGAGCCATGCGGCGCACGCTTCGGGACTGCGATTGCTGCCGTGAAGGACCTCAACCTGGACGGGTACAATGACATTGTGATAGGCTCTCCCTTAGAGGATGACCATCGGGGAGCTGTATATATCTACCATGGCCGTGGCAAAGCAATCAGTAAAAAATATTCACAGGTATGAAGTAAAACTTTGCAGGTTGCCAGCTGCTCTAATGTGTGTAACGTATATAATCCTGTCTTCCCAACATAGTATGAGAGTGTGACTGGACCACTTGTAACAGCTTCTTTTTAAAATTACTCTATACTTTTAAACTCATACTGATTTAACTGAATCTGAGTCTTAATATTGTTAGAAAATATATTTGCATAGTTTATTATAAACCTTCTGACATGTTCTGTACAGCCAGAAAACAGGATATTTTGCAATCTGAAAATTTATAATGTGTTCATCACCATGGTAACTGTTTTGGGAGTATTGTAATGAAAATGTAATGTAGTTAAAGAGCCTGAACCCCATCTCACTGCTGTCAAATGCATCTTGACTGTTACAAAACCCTTCAAAGTGCACTGCATTAACCTCTTTATGCATTTCACAGCGTATTGCATCAGGTGGAGATGGAGAAAAAGTGAAGTTTTTTGGCCAGAGTGTGCATGGAGAAATGGATTTAAACGATGACGGGCTGATTGATGTTACCATTGGAGGCCTTGGTGGGGCTGCCCTCTTCTGGTACGGAGATGCTCAGCAGCTGTCAGGACAGAAAATAACTTTTGCTTGGGGTACCAGTGTAACTTGCATGCATGACTGTTTGGACTTTGTAAGGTTACTGGTCTCATCCCATATTTTGACACTGACTGCTAATACTCCTCTTCATGTCTTTCTAGAGGAATGAACATAAAACTTAATGTATACAGTTGTAAATAGAGGAATATTATGGAAATCTTGCTATCTGGTTATGAAGAACTTGTCCTCTTAGACCATCTTCAAAATAGAAACTGATTCCATTTGTTTTACTAAGTAAAATAGGAAAAAGCCAAATTGTTCTCTTTTTCACAGTGTATTGCATATTATCTTATTAAAAATATCAAGAACAAGTTCAAATGTAAAGGGGTCACTGAGAAAACTGGGTTTGTTTCCTAACAGGAAAACTGCAGTTTGACTCCGTACAGAAAACATGAAAAGTTAAAATAAGCTTTCTTCTTAAGAGTGAATTTATTGTCTTTATATAAAAATGTGATTCAGGTATAATAGTGAGTGATATAATTTTTAAGGGAGAAGAGTAATAAACAATGTGACATTAAATCCCTCATTTCTAAAGCTCAACTAAAGCTGTTTCTGTCTCTGGTAAGGAAATTGCTAATCCAGCTCCTTGCTTTCCCTGTCCCGCTGTTTCACCCAACTCACCTGGTAGGTGATCAAGTTTGTGAAGGCTTGCTACTGTCCTCAAGCTCCTGGCTTCTCCTGAACTTCACCTAGTAGTTTTTTTTTCTGAAAGTTCCATGTGTGAGCACAGTGTGTTGCCCTTCACTACATTGCTGAGATTGCAATTCTGAAGAAAGTTACTTTGCCAGGCTAAATTTCCTGCTGGTTTAGTACACTGATATGATGCGTCTTGTGGCCAAAAGGGAACTGAATCAGAGCAAGGGACGAGACAGGAATGCATTTTGGGGCGAAAGAAAGTTAAAGTGAAAGAAACTGAGGGCAAATCTTAGCCTGTTTATCTACCCACAGCATAAGAGATGAGACAATACCTTCCAGCTCATGTAGTATTTTGTTCACCTGAGATGCTCTCAGTGATGCGTCTGGGCCTTCCGTCTTTTTGAAAATGGGTCTAGATCTGTAGAGTTGCTTGAATGCTTTTGGAAATGTTTCACCTGGTGTCTGTTCTGAAACAAGTACAGCACTGCGGAGAAACCCTGTGACTGTTTCCTCTGTAATTTCTCTTTTACTGGTACTATGTATAGGATATATAGTTAATTACTCTTCTAGACCATTACGTTGCTCTTGTCCACAAGTCTTTGGGTGCTTTCGCTCCTGATTGTTTGTTAGGCTTTCAAAAGTGCTCTAGTGCTTTATGGGTTTTGGCTTCTAAGGACATTTCTTTCTCTCCTGTTTCTGTTGCTTACTTTATTGTATTCTGTGTGATGAGTTCTCTTTGTGATGGCAATTAACAGCCATGCTATAATCTGTGTAAATGGAGAAAGGCAAATGCAGACTGAAAATGTGCCAGAGAAGTGCATTGCAACTGCCAGTTGTTTTCACAGCATCACATAGTCAAGGCAGAGGACATGAAATAGTATATGGCCTCTTAATTGGCATAACATGGCCAATGCTGTGTCTGCTACTGTACTGCAGCACAGTACCATTAACATGTGCCACAGGAATCTTGTTTCAGTTGTGGCTTTTATGCTTCTGTTATTTTCCAAAGAACATTAAGGGATTTTCTTTCTTTTTAGCTGTAAGCCTTTTGACAGTTGGGCTCCATGATCTTAAAAGTCTTTTCTGACCTAAATTCTGTGATTCTGTGTCTGTATTTGGATGTTGAATGTTGTATATTTCATAAGTTCATTCTTAAGTTTAAAAAAGTTGCTGCTCTTATTTCCAAGCACTTTCTTTGTGGTTTTTTTAAGGTCTCGTGATGTGGCTGAAGTAAATGTTTCCATGCAATTTATGCCTAAAAGCATCAATATTCAACAACAAAATTGTCAGATAAATAAAAGGAAAACAATATGCATAGATGCCACAATTTGTTTTAAGACCAGACTTAAGTCAAAAGAAGATACTTTTGAATCCAGTAAGTAGATAAGTCCTAAGCTATGGAAGCTTTAAGCTATAAAACTCCTACTCTCCCATGCATTTATTAATTAAAAAATGGAATGCAGCTTTTCTAAATTCAGTATTCAAAGTGCATCCAAGATGTTTTGGGAAAAAAGAATGTGTAGAGACAAAGTGTTTCATAACATTCATCTCAACCTCCTTTTCAGGTCTGCAGTATTGGGTTACTCTTGACGCACAAAGACAAATATCTCGAAGCTTGTTCACAGAAAGCCATGAGAGGAAAATGCAAAAAAATATAACAATCAAAGGGTCAGAATGTACGAAACATAACTTCTACATGTTGGCAAGTAAATCATTTAAAGTATTTTCCTCATGTTGATACTATAGTAACCCAAATATGTATTCCAGTAAGTGCAAATTGGACAGGAAAATCTGTGTTCAGAATTAATCTGAAGAAGCGTACATAAGATTTGTTTAATACTTAGATTTATTTATTTATACACATATAAACTATTTGCTTATATGTACAGTCTTTCTAGCTATGTCTCTGTGTCTCTCTTAAGAAAGAGCACACCACTCTTCGTGGAACCAAGCATGGGTCATGGCTGGTAGTCTAGGTGCACTCAAATTCGGCAGGAGCATGTGAGCTAGAATTTTTGTTACTGGTGCACTTCCTCCTAATAAAATATGGTAAAAAATCTTATAGGTTTGGAAAAGAGAATGTTTATTCACTGCAAAACAGAAGCATAATTAGCAACTGTGAGTATGAATTTGCCCAGGTTGTACCTAACCTGCAGAGGGAATGGAGTTGTGTGTTGTAAGATACCCACATTTAAAATGTTTGGTGACTTCACAGCTGTATCATAATGCAAAACTAATGATAGTGATGCCCGTAATTTTCTTGTCCAAACAGCAGGCCTGAGTTTGACTTCACAAAAGGTGATGTTGCAGATGTTTATCTTACTGTACCTTGGAGCACAACTAAAAGAGGAAAGTCTGTGAGTCAACAGTTGAGATATTCTTAAATGAAACTGTGGTGTCGCAGTAACAACACGAAGGAAGAGACGAGGGACACCTGTTACCAGCAAGGAGGAAAGAGAAGGAAGGGGCGAGCAAACCCGCCTTGTTTATTTTATATACATGTAGAAATCACTGTTCATTGGAGGAATGAGTCTGTCGTCCCTCAATCACAGTGGTCAAAGGAAATGTCCATCAAACTTTTGTGTCCAGGAGAAAGGAATGTAAATTATAAGATACTGTTACAATAACATGGCTGTGTTTACATAGAAGAATGTGAGAAACTAGGTACAAAAGAATGACAACATCCAGAACTGTGGAAGTTAGGGCAACACTGTGGGACATGCTCAGGTGGTGTGAAATTTTAAGATAAGATACACAAAAACATTAGTAGGTATTTTTAAGGAATGCCTGGCATGTTAGATGTTTTATCATCAATTCTGATAAAAGCATTCAGATGCTTCTGTAGCAAGAATGGCAACAGTGTGATGGACAAATATTTTACCTCAGCATTATTGAGTGATTTTTAACCTGCTTAGATACTAAAGTGAATTTCCATAACAGCAGTTTTGTTTTCTTTATGTTCTAGGATAAGCCTGACTTTCAGGACTCTGTAAAGGTTTTGCTGGAGTTCAATTTTTCTGATCCGGAGAGTGGACCTGTTCTTGATAGCAACTTGCCAAATTCAATAGCAGAATATGTAAGTCAGAAAGATTCTATAAAAATAACCAAAGTATTTAAGGTAAAAATCACAGCCCACACAAGAGCTGAAACTATTGCCCACAGATTACCTAAAGAGAGGGAGTCATTGAGCCTTTCCAGGAGATGTTCCATCTAAATGAGTATTCAGGAATAAAAAGCTTGATTCAATGTTCTTGTGAACTAACCTGAGGTTTTACAGCTGTCCATAACTGACTAAAGATAGAAGACAGTGCCAACAATTTTATTGTCAGTTTTTAAGTAGATGGAGCAGAGGAGTGTTATCCATTTACTTTGGTGGTACTTGGCAACATTCATACTTCTATTAATGCCTCTTTTCAGAATCTAGGTGTATCACTCAGAAGGGAATGATGAGAAAGCTTATCTCACCCAAGCATTTTACAGATACTGGCATGTTTAACTGGTTAATATTAGAGGAGACTTATTCAATTATCAAATAGATGTTACATAAAATTAGAGAATGCGTTAAAATGCAAGTATTTGACAATAAATGTAATAAAAGTAAGAATAAACATACTATTTTTGCAGATTCCTTTCACAAAAGATTGTGGAGCCAAAAATAAATGCATTTCAGATCTTGTTCTGATTGTAAAAGCAAGCATAGCTGGAGACAGGTAACTACACTGTGTTTATTGTATCACTTGATTGTACAAAGTTTCTATGTAAATTATAAATTCTGTAGTCTAATAAAATAATGCTGGGGCATCCTTTCCAATTCAGAAACAAGTTAGTCTGGAAGAAGTTCCTCTTTATGTTAAAAACAAATTCAATAATTAAGGTGCCCAACATTCTTGCTTTATTTTACAGCTCTTCTCCATTCGTTGTAAAGTCACGCAATGATAAGTTCACCATCCAGCTCTCTGTGAAGAACAAAAAAGACAGTGCCTATAATACCAGGGTTTTGGTTCAATATTCTCCAAATATTATTTTTGCTGGCATTGAGGTAGGATTTTTTTCACATTATCACATTTTTCATAACTTATATTGCTAGAGATATCCAAGGAAGCCTTTTTATTAAACCTGAATTTGACTGCTTGGGCATCATCTTAGTTGACTGAAAGAGATTCCCCAGGGCAGCTCTCATCAGTTACCCCTCTAACAGAGTGCATTTATTTTGACATGAGTGGACTCTTGCCTAACCTTGTCCATAAAATACAGACACAAGTTTCACAATGGCACTTAGACAAAGTGCCTGCATCTTAGACAAACATCAGCACTATGAATCATGTTTAAATCTGTAGAGGCAGAAATGCCCTGTTATTCATCTGTATAATTCCTGAGCCTCTAGAATTCCCATTTTGCACGTGTATAGAGAGTCTTGGTAGGACAGGATAGCTCAGTGCCTGCATCTTCCCTACTGCAGACAGCATTTCCAAAAGTGGCTGCTTTTATTCCCGCCTCAACAGATATACTATGAATACATCTCATTTCAGATGGGAAACATTTGGAACAGTTTGTTTGCTGTCAACAGCCCTGATGCTGCACATTAGAAGAAGTCAGAGATCTAGAGTACTGTTGCTGACCCTGAGGCAGTAATTGATGGAGTGTGAATGTCACTTTTATTGCAACGTTAGGAACACATTTACAAAATTTTCAAACTGTGTAATTATAAATATGTTGATTGCTAGACCCCATGACTAATTTGCATGATGTCCATTAGGCATACAATTGTGAATGTTCTAGACACTGTCATTGGGAAGGAATAATGGCAAGTAATGGATGTCGATGTCCATAGGTGAAAATTGTCTTGTAGAATTTGTGGCTTCCTGTTTTTGTTCTAGTTCAGTTAAGGCTTTGACTCTTACAATATTTTGAGAATGAAAAGCAGCAATGGTATAAGTGTTCAATAGGTCCATGATGCTTAGTCAAAATTTAAAAAGAGTTTGCACAAGACCCTGCTTTCACTTTCTTTTTCCCTTTAGGATATACAGAAAGATAGCTGTGAATCTAATCACAACATCACCTGTAAAGTGGGATATCCATTTCTAAAACCTGCAGAAGAGGTAAAAAGTATCCCTGCATGCAAGTTCTCCTTGACTCGTGTTGTTCTAAAGCCCTGTCACCTCTGAAGTTCTTTTTTCTTGTGTTCATCCCAAAAACTGTACATGCATGTTTCCCAAGTTATCCTTGATGTCAACAGCACAGAACAGATAAGAAACCATCAGATATTCAGTACCTGAGCAGTCATCTGTGGTTTGTGAGGAGATAATAGATGCATATTGCCATCCCTGACACTGTCAGAAGGCAAGTGACACACAAGTGGCACACCTGGCCAGAAGTATCTGTCTCCAGACAGCCTGGAGCCTATATATTTAGTTCTTTCATATACAAAATTTAGTCCCTCGGTTGAAGAGAGAATAAGATGGTATGTGGAAATGCTAGCCCAGGTTTGCCAAAGTCAGGTGTCAAGACTTCACCTCTGCTCCTTGGGGAATGAGAGGCCTTTCCAGCAAGTAGTCCACTTAAAATCAAACTCCATCTTGAACAGCTCCAGTGATGTCTGTATGGAATGTATTGGAATGCAGAGGGAGCTTTAGCTAAACTGAGCCTTTAAAAAGCTGAATTTGGATGTTGATCTGGAATTGGGAAATACCACTTAGCATACAAATAAGATTGTCTTTCCTGTCAGTTTCTTGTTTGCTCCCCTGTCATGCACAGCGAGGATTGTGAGACATTTCTTCTTACATTGCCTCCCACAAATATGTTCCAGCCTTTGTCTTGGACTTGTAGGGATTAAGTCAGCTGTTTCGTTCTTGCAGCCAAATAAGTATATTGTCCCATGCCTCTGCCCACAGTGTTCCATTCCCAGCTTTACTAGATTTTCACGTTTTCATTTCATACTTAGCTTGTTAGTTTGTCTGTAGCTATAGAGCCCTAAATTTAGAAATTTCACACTTGTCTTTCCATTCAGAAATCAGATAATTTCTGATTCACTGGTAAACATCCCTAATACATTCCTTTTTAAAGCTGCTTTTTGTTTTATTAAATATGAATATCTAAGACAACTTTCTGTGGGCCACTTTGTAGTAAAGATTTTTACACATAAAAGGAAAGATAAAAGTCTGAAAAATTCATACAGTAACAAGTAAAAAGACTCTTGTTTCATATAAAATTACCCTTATGTGTCAGGATATGAAGAGGAACATTTGGAACAGCATTCCCAGATTTTGTGTACTGACAAATTGTGATAGCTTTGCCCTGGCTGTAATAACTACGGGATTTTTTTGAGACCTAGTAGTCTCTCCTTTATTTACATTGCAAACATTTCTTTTTTATATTTTCGGTGTTTTACCATAGTGAGATTCCAGCAGCCTTCCACAGGCAGCTCATCTCCACTGTAACTGCCAGGCTTCCAAGCTCTGTTTCCTCCTCATTGGAGGGAAAAAAAAGGTTTTGATAAATTTCTTGTAAGACCAATTCATTTCAATTAAGAACTATTTAGCCATGTGTTTCTAATACACTAAATAAATTATATGCTTGAGATTTCTGAAAATTTGAGGCTTCTGTTTAATGGTGATAACTATTAGATTTTCTTCTTGGCTGGGACAAATTCAGAATAGTGGATTCATTCAGATTCATAGAAAACTGGTAAAATATGAATAAGGATTCCATAGATAAAAGCAAAAATTTGTACATTTTTCATGATATCAATCCCCGTTAGTGTGTGGTTTTTTTTTTTGCCTTTTAAAATGTGTGGTGTATTTCTCTACACAGATTTCCTTCAAAATATCATTTCAATTCAATGCCTCATATCTCCTGGAAAATGCTACTATTCACGTATATGCAACAAGGTTAGTTGCAGTCTTTGCCTTCTGATTTGTTGGGGGGTTTTTTTGTTTTTGTTGGTGGGTTGTTTTTTTTTTTTGATGGAAAGCTCTACAGTTTTCTGTTTCATAGTAAATAAAACACAGGTGGCTTCTGAACTCACAAGTGGTTACACCATCTGTAGAGTTGGCACCCTTACAGATGTATTCAGTCCAGCAGTGGCTTGAGTGGACTAAATAAATAGCTGTTACTCTCTACAGCCTGAGAGTTACAAGTTAGTCATAATTTCCAATTGTTCTACCTTCAGCAAAAGTTTATTCTGCAGAATGACTGTATACTTCAGCATGAATCACAGTTAACAAAAAGCTCTGACCTTCAAAGCATAAGAGCATTGAAAAAGTTGTCCCTGATGGAGTAAAGGAATGCACTTGCCCTCAATGTTTACTGTCCCTGCAAAATCCAGGGATGGTGTGGCCCTTAATTGATCCATTTTCATTCAGTCAACTGAAGTCTGTAATTTTAACAAAGTTGTTTTTATGAGCTGGGGCTGGTTCAGGACTTAACTCATTAGGTACTGGAAATAGTATTTTGAATTTATTTTTAGGAGACAGTACTAAATGGAAATGTGTAGTGTGCTTTCATACCCAGAGCTATAAGTATTTCCATTTCCTAAGATGCCTTTCCTCCCTGTAGTTGTTTCATGTCTGCAACAACCTGATCTGAGTGACATATTTTGTTTTGTTTTAGTGACAGTGAAGAACCACCTGAAACCCTGAGTGACAATAGAGGACATGTTACAATTCCAGTAAAATATGAAGTAGGATTAATATTTGTAAGGTATTGACACTTCTCTGTACTTTATTTGCTAGCACAGTACCTTGCAGGTGTTCAAAGAGAGTTGTTTTGTTGCTGAACTGTGATCAGTATCTACAGACAACAGCTTCAGAGCTCGTAAAGAGGAGGCACAGGCTTCAGTGAAAAGAGAAGAAATAGTATCATGAAATAATGGAGCAGTTACTGTCCCTATCTTGCTGAAATTCCATTTTATCTATTTAAATTTGGTCTGCAGTTTGCAAGTACAACAGCAACTTTTGTTGGTTCCTGTACTTTGCTGTATTCATTCAAAGGCGTTGTAGATAAGAAAGCAAATACTTCCAGCTTCCTGTTGGCCCTGGGTTTGTATCACTATAATATTGCATGGTGTGGTGTTTGATTTCCATCTTCAAATATTAGCCTTAATTCTAGGTTCTTGGGCATTTGTTTTTGTAAGTTTAGACCTAAACTTTAATGCAGATCCTGTGGTACACTTTCTTGTCAGAAATAGCTAGAATTCAGTTATATTCCATCTCTGAAAAGCATTCTGAATACTATTGGTAGAAAACATTGTACGGTGTTCGGGTGTAAATAATTAAGCCAAATTCATTTTGGGATGCATTTCATGGTTCAAGCCCAGCTTTTTTTTGTCTCATAAAGAATAAGGTTGAATTTAGAACATTCTGGCTTTGTTGTTTTTGCTTGCTTCTGTCCTTTATAGGATCCTACTGGATCACACGGCAATGCCCAGGATAAGGGATAAGAACAGGAAAATCAGGCCCTGATATATTATTTTGAGGAATATTTGCTTATTTTGTAGTTATATCTTAAGAAAACATTCTAAATTTATGTCATAAAAAGTGAGGCCTATTCAGAGAACAGAACAGAACTTCAGTGGATGTAGCAGTGCACTCTTAATTGCAAGACCAGTCCTGAAATTCATGAAATAATGAAAATACCTATATTATTAATTACTAGAGTTTTTATGAATTTTGTGTGCTTATTGTTTTTTTATGGTTTTTTAACCCACAGTGTTTTCAAAGAGCACCATGTTATAATTGCAGCAAATGATACCGTTCCTACTGCTATTAACACAACAGAGCAGATTGGGGATGAAGTTACTCTCCATTATAGGGTAAGAAACAATTAATAATGCATGATATGTACTGTCTTTAATTTTTTTTCCATTTGGTTTGAATTACTTAAATTGCAGGCACACAGTATATTAAACCTTCTATATTCATATTTTGTGTTTAAGACCTATTTTTTTTTCTTTCTTGGTTTGCAATAAGGTGAGTCAGAGGTTCTCAGAGTGGTCCATCTCCTGCAGAGTAGTTCTGGTGGGTTTTAGAGCTTCTGTCCTCAGCCAGGGAAGGACAGCAAGCCTTGGTAAATGAGAACTTGGCTTATGCCTGTTGCAGTTTAGAACAACCATTTCCAAAATCCATTTAAATTTGTATAAGGCAAATGCCATGCTCCAAAAATGTGGTCTTCCTAATGGAATGAATGCTGCAAAGTAAAATCATATAGGAGAGATATTTAATGGATGATGCTCTTGTTAGATCCCTGCTGGACTACTACATCCAGCTCTAGGACTCCCAAAATAAAGAGGACACAGACCTACTCAAGTGGGTCCAGAGGAGGGCCTTGAAGATGATCACAGGGCTGGAGCACCACTGCTGTGAGTAGTCAGGGCTGTTCAGCCTGGAGGAGAGAAGGCTCTGGGGAGACCGACTGGGGCCTTCCAGTACCCAAAGGGAGGCTAGAGGAGAGCCAGAGAGGGACTTTTCCCAAGAGCATGTTGTGGTAGGACAAGGGGGAATGGCTTTAAACTGAAAGAGAGCAGGTTTACATTGGCGGTTGGGAAGATACTAGGTGGTGAGGCACTGGAGAAGTTGTGAATGCCCCATCCCTGGAAGAGTTGAAGGCCCTGTTTGAGCAACCTCTTCTAGAGGAAGGAAGGTGTCCCTATCCATGGCAGGGGGCTTGGAACAAGATGATATTTAAGGCCTGTTCCAACCTAAACCAGTCCACAATGCTATGATTCTGTGACTAAAAGCCCATCCTAAAGTTGCAGTAGGACTGACTTTAGTTGTCCTGAGAGCATACTCTTTCCCAACGTCAAATCCAAAACTGAACAAGGATCCCATATAAAAAGCGTAAAAGTCTGTTAATCAACTTTTATCTGTAAAAAATGGGCTATAGAAAATTCTCTCTCTCACTAAATAGTAACGATAAAGGGTTTTTATATATTTTAGCCTATTGCAGTGTTTTACTCAGCTACCATTTTTAAGTCAAAAAGCTTAAATCCAGTAGTTTCAAAGCTTTGTGACACTTAAGATGTTGTTCATCTAATTTGCAAATATTTGCTTTCTGAGTCAAAAAGCTGATGGATTGCAGAGTATATGATCCTGTAAAGTAAAACTCATCTCTGAAGGCAGCTAAGCACAAATAAGTAGAAGGAAAAGGTTTTAAAAGCTCTTGAGCATTTATTAAATTTGTCTACTTCGAGACAGTGTCACCAATTTCCCTGCCAGCAATTCCACATAGGTTTTTTCCCTATCCTCAGCCACAGCAGGCCTTTCCAGAAAGAGCTGCTACTTACAGATATGCCCCATCATTTTCTCAGGGAAGAGAGGAGAGAGAAGCAGGTGAGCAGGAGAACAGTTACCTAAGCACACCTGAGGAGGACCAGCAGGAGCCGCCACTGATACAGTGGCTTCTCTCCCATATTAAAGCATTTGGGTCGTTTATTAAAAATTGAAATGAAAACACCTTTGATTAAATTCCTATATAGTAAGACAATATAGTAAGCAAGATGACAGGTAGGAATTTATGTTGAAATGGCCTCTGGCATTCTGTTAATTTGATTTTCTTAAATAGAGCATTATATTGCCAAAGACCACAGAATAATGTGTCTGCTAATTCACAAGAAGTTGTTCTAAGAAAAGTCACACCACTTTCAGTATAACTGACTGTGCACAGGAAAGGGAAGAACTCACAAATAAGGAAAAAAAAATGAGGGAAATACTAATCAAAACATTTTTGGTTTTTTATAGATTGAAAAAGGTGAACACTTTCCAATGCCAAACCTCACACTGCAGATCTTATTTCCAAACATAACAGCTGCCCAGAACACTCTTCTCTACCTTACTGCATTGTCACATTCCCAGGTAAGCTAGAAATTTTTATTTTTATCATCAATTTAAACTTGAAATTTATGTTGTAGTGAACTGCAAAATGCAAACCTTTGACATTATGCCTTGCTTTTAGCCTAAATAACAGGATAGTGGTGTTTTAAGAGTATTTACAGAAGTGCATAAGAAGACAGGGACAAATTTTCATAAAAGGAAACTGTTGCCTAAGGTTTTAACCGTTATATTTTTCAGATTGTGTATTGCCTGGTGTGTATGCTTTTTCTATAGACATAACAGTGTCTCTCTGGACTCACCCTTCAAGGACAGGCCCATGCTTCTAAAGGGGGGTGGCGGGGAAGCGAGCTAGGGGGAAATTGCGAAGTTTTAATTGGTGAATTTATGCTGATACGCAAATGGACCAAACCTATAAAGGTGTGGAGAACTCGTGACTCGTCGTCCATTTTGGGTGATGCCCCTGGGGGGCTTTGTATGCCCTGAATTTACCTTTGAAAGCCTTTCAATAAATACCCACCTTTTATTCCCTTACTCCTGACTGGCCTCAGTTTTTGGGCTAGCCTTTTAGGCAGCAAAACAAGCAGATTTAAAATGGTGTTGAACAATAACTGTACTATAACAAGGCTAATTTGTTACACTGCAAGTGCTAGGATGTCTGGAGTGAGATATGAGCCTCTTCTCTCCTTTGTCAGCAGTGCTTATTGCAAATGCTTGAATCCTGCTGTGTACCCCTAGAGCCCAACCTCCTGTCAGTTCTCTTCTTTTGGTTACTGAAATTAACTTTCCTGCATGTCTGCTCTCCAGCACTAGCAGTCCTCTGGTTTCTTCCTTCTCTGGGGCACTGAGACATCTTGAAGGGGATGGTAGGTCATATGTTTCAAATGCTCTTCACTGCAGCCCTCATTTGAGTTTTTCCATTTCACTCTTCCAGTGCAACGGAAGCAGATCACAATTCAAACAAATTCCATTTTCCTAAATCTGTAGATATTAGAACTAAAGCTGAATCAATAACTATATGGATGAAAAATCCAAATATCAACTAAGTGGTGACCTAAACCTCCTTTTCTTTTTTTTCACTCAGAGACACACAGATGTGCACCTCCCTGCAAATAATTTCACTTAGTTTTGATGTGTTGCCCAACTGAAAAATAAACCAAAATATATAAATGAAAGCTCAAGGTTCACTTTAAAACAAAACAAAACAAACCAAAGGAACAAAAAAAGTAATATTTAGAATACAAAAAAAATTGTGTCTGTTCTTGATTTCCTTCCCCTTTTATTTTCATTCCTAGGTGATCACCCCATTTGACACAAGTTTGCACATAAATAAACTCAATAAATCTTTGTTTTTTCTATGGCAAATTTCATCTCCTGCTAGCTACACCCTGGCTAGTAGTGATAGTAGTGTGCCAAAGTACACTGCAGGGGATTTGTAATCCCTTTCATGCTAGCAGTGTGAAGGTTAATGACCTGACTGAAAAAAAGTAATTCCCCCACACAGAAGACACCAAAGGGTTTCCTAGCTGCCTGTGGAGGAGTCACAGAGATCCAGCAGTGCTCCAGCATCCGCTCCCCCTCCCTGGACATTGCAACTGAGGATTCTGCATCCTGCACTTAACCTGCCTGTCTGCTTGCTAGGGCAGAACCTCTGTGGGTTCCCAAGCAAAAGCTGTTTAGCTCATTTAATAGCCACCTCTTGCTTGTTCACATAGTGGTCATCTTGCAGGAAGTTCTTGTTTGCTTCTACAGATGTTTAAGTAGCTGCATAGAGTTTAGGTTAAATTATCTCATAAATATTTCATTTGATGTTTGAATACTAATACTTAATACATACACCATCTGAATTTCCTATTTGCACTCCTGCAATATGCCATTTTACTGCATTTAGTGGTTAGTAAACACTGTAATTGTTATTAAATATTAAATATTATTAATGTTGGTTTGTTTCCAGATAATTTTTTGTAATAAATTGCATATCCAGACAATAAGAATATTATTTGTATTTCTGCTAACAGAATGCCATCTGCCAAACCAGTTACCCTGTAGATCCCTTAAAAATCGGCACTGGGAAACCATTTGTGTTGTCAAAAATAAAAGAACCCATGAAGGATACAATTATGGTAAGCCTAATTATAGTACATATATTCATCCCAGATATTAACCCACATCTTGGAGCTGAGTACTTCTGGAAAAAATGTATAAAAGTGCTCTAAAACTCTATCATTTGGAAACTCACTTTGTTTTTACACCCTAGAAAGCCTTTTTTATGAAGATTAGACTATAATTTTTATTTGGCTGCAAAACCCTATGTGGAACCAAATTTAGATGGTGTGGAGTTTTTTTAATTTAAAAAATACATAAATAACAGTAGCACATTTGAGAGATGAGTAAGTTTTTGCCATCTTTGTTCCCATTTTTTACTAATAAATAGTAATATTTTAAATGCTTCTTACCTCCCTTTCAGCTTTTTCAGACATCCAGTTGAAAGGATTTTCAAATGCTAGCACTCTGACCTGACAGATTTTCCATGGAACTGTAATTGATGATCCCTTGCTGTTACATGCTGTGCCTCCTTTAGGAGCTCTGTGATGCCTTTTGCTCCATAGCTGCAGCAACAGGGATTCTTCAGGGCTTCCCAGCCTGCAAAACCTGAGTCTATTCTACCACACCATCAATATCTCGTTTTGTTTTATCTACTGCAGTGTCATTTTTACATCAAAAGCTACAGTAATTAATATCAGTTTATTATTGGTGTCATAGCAAGTATATATAATAGTTTACATGGGTTTATTTCAGTAATGTGAAAAGTCTCTTCCTATTAGTTCATACTGGTCCCTTTTAAACAGGATTGTGATACGTATAGCTGTGCCTCTATTAATTGTGCCCTGGTGCCATCTGACATATATCAAGTTAATGTTTCATTGAGAGTATGGAAACCTACCATCATAAAAGTAAGTAAATCCTATTTGTATTCAGAATACTTTTGGGTTTCAGAAACTTTAACCAGTATTTCAAATATCTGTTAAAATTGTGTCTTCAATTTTTCTTAAGTGTCCTCTATAGTATGTGAAATAGTTTGTTTTGCTATTTTAAGATTTCCTTAAAATTGTGTTACAGGCTTTCTTATCCTCAAAGTAAGTACTTACAACTTAGCAGAAATTTCAAACCATGGTAAGAAGACTCCCCTTACTTATTCTGTATTGATGGGCCTTTTTTAATAGCTACTTATGCATCACGAAGTCTAATTCAGCAGGTGTAAGGAGGGGTCCATAAAAGCACATATTTTTTAAGTAAGTCTTAATCTGGAAAGATTTCTCAACATTCAAAAGGGCTTTTTTCATCAAAAAGAGCAGAGGAGAGACAGTCCACCTCAGAGAACACATCAGTACTGTCTGAAGGTTACAATAATGACCTGGCTGTGGTCCATTTTGCTCAGTTGATACATTTCTGGTACTGAGTTCCTGGTTTGTGTCTTTTGTTTTTCTTCCGGAAAATGACAAGATAGAGGGGAGATACAGCAGAACTTTAGAAAGCCCAAACCTGTCTCTGTGGCCAAAGCAGTATTCCTTAATTAATTAATATTGGTTTGAAATCTGTGCAATCTACCCTTTTAGAGCAGTATTGCTGTCTTTCAAATGTGTGTGCTGAAGGTGACATAGATGAGCAGTTTTACTGACTTTCACATTTTTCAGCATCTCCCAAGGCATGAAGTTTTTCTGTCACCCTTCTCATTGCTACAAAGCTTTCTACTTCAAAATACCTAGCTGTAAACCATAGTGATTATTCTTTCAGGCCAGTATTCACAGCTTAACCCTTGTTGTGAAAGCATTACTTAGGAGTGAGAACTCATCACTGATTTTGAGAAATGACCATCAAAAACTGGAGGTAAGAACATGATAATTGATGCATTTATTCTTCATAGAATTTATTGTGCTACAGAGTTACTCATTTTGAGTCATTGCTAATGAACGGACTGTTACCTATAATAATGCATTATCCTACTCTAAACAGAAGTGATTTCATATTACAGTAGAAATGTCAGAATTCATTAGAAAATAACACCAAAATCCCAATAGCCATGAATGTATCTGGATAAAAGTACTATCTGAACTTTTTCTGCTTGCTGCACTATAATTACTTTCTGCAGCTATGTAAATTGAAAATGTAATTAAAAGTCTTTTCAGAAATCTGAATATTGTGCTGGAACAATTAAAATTGATCTTACTTTGTATTTTCTTTATTATTTTCTCATTTTTTCTTTCCTTCCACTTTATTACCTAGGATATATATTTGAAACAGGATATTTTATTTTTCAGAAGTTCACTATCATTTTCTTAGATAAGGAATTATATAACATGATAGTAGTGGTGTCAGATATAAAGAGAAATGTCTTAAATATTTTAGAGGTATTATTTATCCTTTAATGCTCTTAATTCCAATCATTTATAGTGTTAAAAACGTTGGTCTTTTGTGGTAACTTATACATGCAATATCTTATTTACTACAATATTCATTTTTTAAAGCAAAAGTCTTATTATATGTTCTTATTCTTAATACCACAAAATTTTGAAAAGTAATATTCAGTGTGTATTACATCTTGTACAAAATGCTTTTGAAAATCAAAACATCAGAGGTCTACTTTTAGCTGGTATGGTATCTAGAAATTTCTTTTATGTGATAGATTAATTCAGTCCAGGAGTAAAAACACACCTAAGAGGCTTGCAGATAATGAGAGATAAGGAATTTCAGTTGCAACATTTTTTAAAAGACATCATTTTGTTGCATGCTTAGTTCAGCTCTTCAATGCACTTTTGAATTATGAAGTTGGTGTCTAATAAATTCATAAGGTAATTCAAACTCCTACATGGTTACATTTATTTAGTTGTGAATATTACTTATTTCTGTTCAGTTTACACCAGATATGCCTTGTTTGAAATCAAATCAGTATCTACACAGCCTTTTACACTTAGGATTACCTCCGTCTTTCAGGAAGGCAGTCATTTGTGTGAGGAAGAGTGTGCTAAAGAAAATCCTTAACTTACCTTCTGCTACTCATAATTTTGGTCACGTGTCCTTTAAAACAATGACTTCTACTGACTTGTAGCAGGACCACCCTCATGAATGAATGCACTTAGAAAATGCAAAATATTATGTAAAAATAGAGGTTATTTTCTTAATTCCTTCCTACATGTTCCTGTAGTTAAAATGAAGTGGTAGCCTGGAAAATGACTGCATACTGATGAATCACTGCTGCTTTTTTGATGTTTTAGAAGGACAAATTATTTATTGCTTACATTCTGAACACTTTGTAGACCATGATTAAGATTTCCAAAGAGCTCCCACCGGGTACAGTCCCCCTGTGGGTAATACTCCTGAGTATCTTCGCTGGACTCTTGATTCTTGCACTGCTTATCTTTGCTTTGTGGAAGGTAAGCTGCACCTTCTTGTCTCAGGAAAATAAACAAATATGCTTAAATTCTCTGTCATTTCTTTTTCATAACTAGAACCTCACAGATAATAATATTATCTAATAAGTAGTGTGAAATCTAGAAATAGCAAAATAACTAATAACATTACATTTTCCGGTGTATAACAAGCTGTGCTATTCGATTGAAACCTGTATTGCCATTATGTTATGAAAGGAAAAATAAGATATTTTAGTGTGAGTAAGGGTTTATTAAGGGATTTTTTTGTTAGCTTTGGTTGTGACCTTTGATAACTAGGTTTTCTCTGTGTGCAAGGGATGCTAGGCCTCTGATGTAAGTCTTGCCACAAGTGGGCACCCTTCTCCAGGCTAAATATTTTGTTCCTACTTGCTTTAGAAGGTTACAGCTTATAAATTTCTATATGCATAATCTCTTGAAAATTTTGACGTTCTAAAATAAAATATTTTTCATTCAATTGAGTAATGAATATCAAGCATTTTAACCTTTGACAATATGTGAGCAAAACAATTATTCAGCAATTGCTGCATATTAACTGTGCTCCTTTAGTCTGCTTTCATAATGTCTCTTTAGTTTTTCCATTCCAGGAAAAACAGTGTTGTAGTTCAGTGATAAAATATTAACTAACTTGTTACAGTAGTGTAAATATTAAAATAGTAGTAAGAACCAGCACATGAATGTGACCAGTATGGGTTGTATGCTTTGAGCAGTTCTCAGTCACTTTTTTTCTTTTCTGCAGGCTGGATTTTTCAAAAGGCCACTAAAGAAGAAAATGGAGAAATGAAAAGAAAAAGAAAAAAAAAAGCAGAAAATTTTACTCAGGTCTGCCTCCAAAACGTTACTGTAAAATTATAAACTTAGTTGTGTGGTTACAATGCTTTCTAAATGCTCGTGCATTAAAAAACACCAAGAAACACAAAACCAAGAAACTAATAAATCACACATGCAAAGGAATGAAGCAAAAAAACCACAAAAACCAACCTGTGGCATTTGGTGATCTTCAAGAATGTACTTTGAAACATTATTCATTTTTGCAGAGTAACTGAGGTCAAAGATTCTTAACTTTTTTCATACAGAAAATTTGTAGTCATATTTTTCTATACCTATGTATGTGGAATTATTTTTCATTCCAAATTGCACAAGTCATCTTGTATGTAGCAATCCCAGTCTTTTTTATCACCTTACAATTTTCAAAAGGAAAAATCATCATTTTCGAAATTCCCTCCTCATGTCAGTTTGGTGGAAGCAGATTGTCAATTCACAAGGCAGAATGTGTAAACTTTGAGAATGCACCAAATACTGTATGACAACTGATGCAATGGCAACTCAGAAGACAGAAGCACCTCGAGAATTTTGGGTGAAAATTACTGAAGTACAGTGGATTTCTCTTTCTACTCATTTTAGCATGTCCAGCTGAACCCAGGATACTCGAAGAAAGAGATTTTTATGGTCAAGTGGGCCATAAAGCATTGATCCATTAAATTACATTACTGTTTGAACTTGAAACATATTTTTGGCAGGCCTAAAAATGCACGAATCATTCAAGCCCATCTGATTGCACACTGTACTCAAATAAGCAGGGGCACAATTGTATCTGCAAATTGAAATGTCCATATTTATGCAGAAAATGTTTAGAGGCACCCTGAAAGTTTGACTCTTGCTGTATATCTTGGAGTAGCCAGCAGGGTGCCTCATAAAATGTCACTGTAAATTTATTTTGTAGCTATTTAATCCAATGAGTTTAAAGTGTACAAAATGATAATTAACAAAAGAGCACAGATAGGAAATTGAGCACTGGCAAGCTTCTTCTAGTATTATAAGTCACAGCTCATGTTTATTACTTATGAGTTTAAGAAGTGATGAAGAATTTGCATACTAAATAAGCACTTAACAAATGATGTTTATTTTGTGTCAAAGATTAAAAGTTTATATGAGAATACACTGAAATGTAGATAACAAAAGGTTTCTTTTAGAAATTTCTTCTTTCTAATTAGATCATTCAATTTCTTCCTTTCTTTCATGCACTTGTCTTGCTCCTGTGAGGATCTCTCCCTGGGGCTCATGGCTGTGCCTTGACCTTGACAGCTTCCTGTGTTACTTAGAGCCACACGAAATTAACAGGAGAAAAAGGAGGCATGCTGGCAAAGTGTGATGCTGCCTCAGCATGAGGTGACTCAGTACTGATTGCCAGTAGATCAGAAAATGCTGAGGAGATGTTCTAAGTTCTATAAGATGTACTTGTTTGTAGAAAACCTTTGCCTTGCCAAGGAAGCCAGGAAAATATCGTCCTCCTCTAGGGACAAATATCACTGAGATGAAGAAAAAAAAATCAAAGCAATTTTCCAAAATGTTTCTGCTTATCACTGTCTTTTAGTAATAGCTTAAAAAGCAGTAATAAATTTTATAAAGATTTATTTTTCCAGAAGAGAATATAGAGGGTGTTGAACCTGCTGACAAGTAAAATTATAGAAGTGTGCCAGAAGGTGTGTTATTCCTTGAAAGATGCTGTCACTCTTTAGTCCCTTCTATTTAGTTCCTAAATTAGAGAAAGTAGTTGTTGGGAAAGGCTGACTTATGTGAATGCAACAAGTAGCATTAAGTTTGAAAGTGTTTGCAATTTCTCCTTGTGTCTGTGGGAAAGGTGGTTGTTTCACAGCAGCAGTCTGCTGAAGGTAGCAGTATGACTCAGAGGAGAGGGCAGAGCCCTCTGTGGGAACACTGTGGGTGGCTGTGCTTTGCAGAGCCTGGGAGAGCCACTGAGCCAGTGGACTTGGTTGCTGTGCTCATCTGCACAGCTGGAAGAGCACCCCTGCCTGAAGGGGTGTAAGTTCAGCTGCTCTGGTTCTGAGCACAGAAGGAAGACATGAATGGAAGCACAAAAATGAAGCAGAGGAATTGTGGATAGAATCCCTGCTTCACTCACTGTGAAGGAAGCCAAAAATCTGTTTGTTGAACAGTGAAGCAGTAAAGTTGAACAGTGAAGATAAATTAACACTCACAACAGTGTTTTCAGTCCCAAGTGAGATGCAGGTTTTATGGTTTTGCCCATGTGGTTGAAAGATTTAAATGGCACTTGTCACTATTGCATTTGAATGCCTCAGAATTGTAGGTCATTTCTTACAATATGTATGAAAAGGCGTAGAAGTGATGTTAACTTACAGTTTTGTAAAGGAACATAATTATGAAGGAATTGTGACTCACCTATGTACACTTAGGAAGTCTATAATAGTAGAGGAAATACTTGTATTTCTTATTATTCATCCAGTTTGTGAACCATGAGGTCATTTTTCCTGGCTTCATAAAATTATTCACAAGTTGTGTAAGACACACATAATTCTTATGCAGCATACTTTTAAGTGTTTTGCTATTTAGTTATGATAAGCTGTTAACCTAAGCTTTTCATTTTTCTTGTGAAATTTCATATCTTATTTTAAAGTATCAGCCTAACTGAAAAATATGTAAGTCAAAAGAACAGTCTATTTCCCTAAAGACTATGCAAAAATAAATCAGTAGTATTTATCAATGTAGAATATGTTTAAGATCAATGTTTCATTTGTTTTAGACCTTCTTTGCACTGTAAAAACAGTAATAAGCTTTGTATAACCACACTACTTTCCTCTTTGTCATGATGCTTTCTCTCTTTTCACATTTGTCCTATTATCATATTTTCAGTTATAATATCTATTTAAAATATAAGCATACATACATACATAGAAGTATGTAAAGGGGATAGCACTATAGCACATTATTCTTACACGATTCTTAGCTATGAATAAAATCGCTTTTTTTTATCTGTACTAGCCTTTCCACACAGCACTGGAAGAGCAGTGTTTTACTGCTTTTCATGATATACAACCGAAAAACCTACTGAAAGCAACATTGCAAGCATCAGGAACATCTCACTTAAATTTTGCAGGCACAAAAAGTATCAGAGCATAATTTGACAGCATGTAATCTGTTTTATTCCTAAAAATAGAGACTTAGGGTTGTAATGTGATTCTAATAACTAATAAGATATTTTTTTATTTAAACAAAAGCACATAAAAATTAATAATAAGTTGGTTGTGTAACCAGAGGTTAAGCAGTGAAAGGAGTCTGGCCCACCCAGCTCAGTTCCTAACTTCAGCACTGAAGTAGGTAACTCAGCGGGAGTGTGTAAGATACTTTTCCATGGGTTAGAAATTTTCTGCTCACTCCTGCTTCAATATCAGGTTGTTCTAGAAATTGCCAATGCCATACATAGTTTTAGAAGACTTGGGGAAAAGCATCTGCATTAGAGCAATCTCCCTTAGCAGCTTCTTGGGGTGTCTGGGCAGTTCCTTTGCTTCTCTGGTTTCATTCTAAGTCATTATTATGAGCCATTATGACAGACACAACCCGCCTACCCTTACCTGAGCCCTTTAGTACATATCCTGTGCTGAGTCATTTTGAGCATGATGTTCCTCTTCTTCAGAGCTTGAGTCAGGGAATCCACCTTAAACTAAAGGGTTTTCATCTCACCTGGCACCAAGAGGCTGGAGTTAGGGTCATACTCATCTAATGAATCCCACATAATCTAATCAGTTAATTTCTTTAATTGACTATTGTATAGATGATGACTCATTCTAAAATAAAAGTAGATAAGATAATCAGTGTGTACTGCTCTTAACTATACCACTTAATAGGAATAAAAGGGGATTTACATACTTTTTTAAGAAAGCCACAACATTCTGCACAGCATTTTCTTTTTCCTGTAAAAGTATTCCATGTGCTTTATTGATTAAAAAAAAAAAGAGTCTAAAAAGTCTCCTGTGTAGTTTGTTTGCTTTTCATTGATACAAGAATAGTATAAAAGCATCTCAGTATCTAAAAACAAATTAATCTACCTGTCAATTGAAAGGCATTGAAGAAACAAGCATTCTTGCACAGCTTGATGTGGTTAAGCTGTCAGAAATCCACTGTCATTACATTTATGGACTTTGTGCTTATACCCAGGTTTGAAAGCTTTTTAGAGGATCATATGACTTCTCGGCACAGAGTTGTTTCCATGACACTACATAAAAGTTGGAAGACACATTCATTCACCTAACCTTTCATCCTGTCCAGCAATTCTTCTGTACAGCTTATTCTTGTAACCCAAGTAGTCCATGGTCTTGCATAACTTATATGATTCACATTAACTTCCTAAACCTAGTAAAAATTTGTATTAAAACTTCCTAGAAGACACAGATTACACTTTTTTATCATAGTTAACTTCTAGAAAACATTACAAAACATGTAATAACTTTTACCTCATCAGAGACTACTTTGATGCTGAATCACAAGTCTCTTAAGAGCAACATCCTGTCTAGTCATGGAGGAGTGCTTACCAAATTAACTACTCTGTATATATCTGATCATTAAGAGTTTGCTGGACATTTTCCATGGGAGCATTTCAATGAAAATCAGGGGTAAAAAAATAATTGCAATCTTTATTTGTTTCTTTTAAATTGTTTCTCGATGGAATTATGAATAACCAGAATCACTTTCTCACAACAAGAAGTGTAATATGATGTGTGATTTGTACAGAACTTGATTATACTTCATTGCATTTATTTATCAGAAACAGCCCTTAACACATCACTGTTCAGAGATAATATAATTTCATGCAGTGGGTGTGGTTTGAGCCCTGTAACAATCAAGAGTCATTAAAGTGCTGATGAAGTTTTAGTAACAACTGGATGATACCACAGTTTAGACAGCACAACTGGATTGTGTTTTAAAAAGTGGATGATAAAATTATCTATTGTCAATGAAATCATGTTTTAGTTACAAAGACTGAGGGCTGACACCTTAGAGATCTTTGGTTTTGTTCATCCAATTTAAAAAAGTGAGTGCAAGACCTTCAGGCAGATTTTTCTTCTGACTCTAGCAGAGTGGGGCATAGAGCTACTTTACGGCTTTTCTTATGCATGTACACTTCTTCTTTTCTTATATTGTGAGTATTCCCAGAAAGGACAGACATTCCTCAAGGGCTTGCCAAATGTTGCATCTCCTGGGGATTTTCAGAGAAATGGGAGAGGGAACAGAAGTATTCAAAGTGGATTGAACTTCTAGATCTAGCAAGCCAGTTCTCTTGGCACACTTTGTCCATCCCTTTTGCACACTCGTTCACTTTCAGTGGTGGTGAAATCACACTTCTTGATTATGGTTCTGCTTGATTTGGTACTGGAAGTTTATTGCAAAGCTTCTGGTTCAGTATTACATATGGTCCTTAAGGTTTGTTCATGTTAAGGCTGTATTGTAAGGCTGTATTTTCAGATTAAGGCTTCTTCCTGGGGTAAAGGAATAGTATCTCTTTTCGCAGTGAAAGTTTACTCATATTGCTTTCCTTTACAACACATTTTCACCCTATTGAAGTAAGATAAAGAGAGGATCTCCTCAGTTTTCCCTGAAAAGCATTTGAGGTTTAGCAATTGTGATGGTACACATAGTCTGAGAAAAGTAAACCACTTCCTTTCATTTTGGGGAACACACATACACAGAAATTTTGCTGAGTATTTTTATCTCATGGCCCAAATTTAGAGCCATTAATGGCTCACGTTCTTGTTTGTCAGTTCATAAAATCTCACTGACAAAAGCCTATTATTCTGGCCTCAGCCATTTTACACTGTGCCAGAACAGATGCTTTTACATCTCAAAACATTCAGTGTTCAGCTAAAATTTCCAACAACCTTGTTAGCAAGAAAAAAAACCAGTTCTGGTGGCACTGGTGAAGAAGATTTTGAGACTGTCAGGAACCTCACAAACTTCTGAACTGCTTTTTGCTGTTTACTTCAGGGATCTGCCAAAATTAACTGAGTTCTGGCTCTTCCTGCTCATGAATTCCCAGTATTTGGAAAATTGCCTATAGCTCCTAGCAAACAGCCAAATATTGGAGAATAATATATGCCTTATAACATGCCACTACAGCATAGTTCACAGAATCATACTGTCATTAAGGTTGGAAAAGACCTCCACAATCACCAAGTTCAACCTTTGAATACAAACATATCAACTAAACCACAGCACTAAGTGCCATGTACAGTCAATTCTTGAACATCTTTGGGGAATGGTGATTCTACCATCCATTCCAATGCTTAACTACCCTTTCTGTGAAAAAATTATCCCCTATTTCCTATCTAAACCTCCACTGGTGCAGCTTGAGGGTATTTCATCATCTCCTGTTTCTTGTTACTTGGAAGAAGAAACCAACCCCTACATGGCTGCAGTCTCCTTTCAGGAAGTTGTAGAGAGTCACCCTCAGCCTCCTGGACTCCAGACTAAACACCCCCAGCTCCCTCCGCTGCTCCTCACAGGGCTTGTGCTCCAGACCCTTCCCCAGCTCCATTGCCCTTCTCTGGACTCACTCCAGCCCCTCAATGTCTTTCTTGCAGTGAGGGGCCCAGAACTGGACACAGCACTTGAGGTGTGGCCTCACCAGTGCCCAATACAGGGGCACAATTCCCTGCCCTGGTCCTGCTGGCCACACTGTGGCTGATCCAGGCCAGGATGCCATTGGCCTTCTTGGCCACCGGGGCACACACTGGCTCATGTTCAGCTGCTGTCACCAGCACCCCCAGGTCCTTTTCCACTGGGCAACTTTCCAGTCACTCTGTCCCAGCCTGTGGTGCTGCCTGGGGTTGTTGTGACCCAAAGGCAGGACCCAGCACTTGGCCTTGTTGAATTCATACCATTGACCTCAGCCCTACGATCCAGCCTGTCCAGTTCTGGGTCCCTCACTCCAAGAAAGACAGTGAGGTGCTGGAGTGAGTCCAGACAAGGGCAATGGATCTGGGGAAGGGTCTGGAGCACAAGTCCTGTGAGGAGCACCTGAGGGAGTTGAGGCTGTTTAGCCTGGAGAAAAGGAGGCTCAGAGGAGAACTTACCAGTCTCTACAATGGCCTGAAAGGAGACTGCAGCCATGTGGGGGTTGTTCTCTTCTCCCAGGCAACCTGTGACAGAATGAGAAAACATAAGTTCAAGCTGCGCCAGGGAAGGTTTAGTTTGAACATTAGGAGGAATTTCTTCACAGAAAGGGTAATTAGCCATTAGAATGGGTTTGATGATCTCAGAGATCTTTTCCAAGCTAATTGATTCTGTGATTCTGTGAGCACTTTTTTACAATCAACTAGATAGGACCTGATCACATTACCACATTTTATCCACCACCTTTCTGATGTTCCATCTTTTACTCAAGGTTTGTAGCTAATCTTAGGTAATGTAGCAAGTGACCAGTAGAGAATAGATCCAGCTCAGCAATTACAGATATACTAAAAGGTGGGTGTTCTTTTATATTCAGTATTATTTTTTATTAGCTTCACACACTTAAACTGTAAACAATGTAAGAAGGGGGGAAAAAAGGAAAGCAAATCCCTCACAAATTAATGTATTAAGACTAAAATACTTCTTACATAATTAGTTTAAAATTCAGTGGGATTCATTGGGAGTTGTTAAGGGATTCAGGTTTGCTAAAAAATGCCTATCAAATGCTTGAGCAACTTTTTGTGGCAGGCAAATAAAAAGGAAAAAATTATAGATCTTAATTCCATAGAACAGAAAACAATTATGATGTTTTCAAAACAGAAATGGTAAGAAATGCAAACAAAGGCATATTCTGAGGAGGTTGAGCTTGCAGACTTCTCATCATGTACTTTTAAATCCTGTCTGATAAATATTTTAAAATACCCACAGTTTTTAAGAGCTATTGTGGTTATTGAAGCTGTATCAAGATTAATACTGTAATAAATGGACTGACCTTCCTGGAGCAGCACACTGGCTGGTCTAGAAACCCTGAAATCACATAGGTTGCATTAGCAGGCTCCCCTATAGGGCCTCACTTTTGGGATCACAGATGAATTAAACACTTCTTCACTGGCTTCATTACATCCCATTATTATAATTTCCCCATGACAGGTATCAGCTTTCCTCAGATGAAAAAAGAATGGATAAAAGTATGTGTATATGTTCTGTGCTAGGTAGAACATCTTTCAGTCAAAAGAGCAAGAAACAGGTAAATGTGTGCTGGTATGCCCAGAGTAGGGAGTGGTGCTGTGCATCAAGAGCAAGACTGGACAGTTCCTGTGTAGCACTTTGAGATGATTGAACCAAAGTTGCACGAAGTGTTAAAAATTTTTGGTTGGGACAATAGCATGGGAAACTGCTGTTTTGTCCTCTACTCATTGCCTGTGTGATACCTAAAATGCCATTTGTGTATTTTTGACCTTTTCCAGTTTTATTTCAAAACTGAATTATTACTAATGTCTAAATTGCATCCTCACAGCTAATTTTAACATTTCCTTTTTAGATTTGTTTTTTATTTAGTAGCTTGCTCTTTTTCCCTTCAGTGCAGCCCTTAATGTAACAGTTTAGTTACAGACATCATGTGTCTGCTAAAAATAATAACTGATACTTGGTAGCCCTTCCCTCTAGCACCTTCAGACATATCACATCAAAGAGCAACCTGCACCCACGTACCTTGGCCTCCTTGTGTGTAAATTATGTCACCTCTCCGAGAGTCCCTCCCAGAAATACATTAACTGCGAACTCCTAAGTTTTGCATACCACAGAAACTCTGATTATATGGTCAGCCCTTGCAAATGACAAAAATGGAAATACCTGCAGGTTTCTCTGAGAAGGCTGGCATTAATTGTACAGTTTTCATCACATTAAAGAGCTAGAATATCATGTATAAGTTGTAAAATTGTTTATTAAGTATGTGCTCACCAGAATAACTTCTTAAAGCAAATATTTGCTCAGTACTTCACTCTGGAAGAAGATACTTTTTTTTTTTTTTTTTTTTTTTTTTTTTTTGGAAAATGCAAAAACTATTGTGATCTTTTTATAGTGATCAAGTGATCTGCTTCCCACAGTCCTAACTGTGAAAAAGAAAGTTTGTTTGGCCCTTGACAACAAAATAGTTTCTTCTGATGTGCAAATAATCCATATTTGCGTAGAACCAAGGCTGAAACTTTGCAGACCAGCTCAGGAAGATATGGTGGTTTTGGCACATGTCCCTGTGATCAATGACAAGCAGACACATTAAGGTGCTATAAAAAATCATTAAACAACAAACACATGGAGAGCAAAGGGTGTGTATCAGACCCCATTTTATAGTGCAGAGATAAGGAGCACTAACCAATCTGTTCTCTGAGTAATTTGATTATCAGTGTAGGCGAACAATAATAAATAATAACTTTTCTGAATATGTGCAATATATGTATAAATTTTTTGAAGTGAGTCCAAAAGGTGAAATACTGCACAATATAGAAATTCTTGTCTTCTGTAATATACAAAGTACAGTTCAGGATTATATGAAAAGGTTGTTATCAAATGGCTTAGAATACTTTAAAGCAACATAGTCATGTAAAGGAATACTGTTAAAGAACACAGTAATTGTCACAGTATTTATTCTCCTACAACCTATTCTTTGTAAACATAGAAGAATATTGGTCTAAGAAACAACACGTGGGTAGACAGCCTTTGTGTGTGAGAAATTATTCTTCAACATTGTGTCTGGATGAGAAAGTTTCATATCCTAAGGGTATATTTATAATTAGAATGATGTAACTGAATCAAAGATATTGTTTCATAGGAAACTGACAGATTAGTCTGCAGAGGTTATTTTATGGTGGGGCACACAAGGATTCTAGGTTTATTTCATTATTAAAACCCATTTTTCTCTATGCCATGAATTTTTGTTTGTTGTTTTTTATTGTCATTTCATTAGTATTTATTTTAATTAGTGTTGTTCTTCTTCCTTGGGGAAGTACAGATTCTCCGCCTTGTCCTGGAGTGGCACACTCAGGTATACACCCAGTGCAGATGGGAAGAGAAGTACCTATGGCTGCTCTTTCCATCACAGTTTGCCTATTGATCACTGGATCAGTCTGGGTGCTGAAGCTGACATTACTGCTTCAACAGCTGCACCTTGAACTGTCTGCAGGGCTTCTGTGACACCACGCAAAGGAAGCACAGGGACTGGTCCCAGAGACTTGTGAGTCATTCCTGATAGTGACTGACTGAGGGCTTCAGAGTTCGGAAGTGGCAGTGTCTTGTGCAGTGCTCACAGTGAGTGCATGTACCAGCTCACGCATTAGGATGGGTAACCTGCCTACACGTGTGTCCTATAAAGTAATACATGAAAGAAATCAAAGTCAGTTATACAAAGAGAGGTCTCTGCTGCACTTCCATCAAGTGGATTTTAACATCCTGGTTGAGCTTTCTTTAATTGCATGATGTCACTATAAGACCCGTGTCCAAATAAATACATGTTGAATAACCCCACCTGCTGATAGCCTTCTTCACTTTAACTTACAGCTCAGTTTCAGAATGTTAAAAACAAATAAGAAGCTGAGACAATACATGTACTCCTGAAATAATAGCTACAGTGTGTCACACCTAAAGGACGATGACCTAGATGCTGAGAAGTGTGAAGGAAGGAAGCATTTCTATGTCAATTTTACAGGCAAACCGTCTTTTTCATTACACAATGTAAATGCCAGTGAGTTCAAATTATTCAACAGAATTCATTGTACAAAATGAAATACATTCCATATGAAAGGGTAGTGCCATAAATTTTGATATTTACCAGAACTGTGGGATGGAGAAAATGCACAAATACTCTGCACATGCAGTACTCAAGTACTACTGCTGGCAAGACTAGGTAGGCTGAAAGCTACACAGCACTTTGCATAATTTTTCTTTCTTTCTTTCTGATTTCTTAGGAGGACAAAGTCCTCACCTCCCTGTTTTTTCTGGCTTCCATTCACTTTGTCTTCCTGGTTATTGGCCTGGCACCTAAGCCACCACAGGGAGTTATTTTGCCTAGGCAATACATCCTCACCATCATTGTCAACTTTGGGACAGTTGTGTGGCAAGGCTTCTGGATCCTGTTGCACTCCTGCATAGCTGGGGGCATACTCCGCAGGAATTTAAGGAAGAAGATATAGACTCAGTGTCATTAAATGTGCAATTTAATACTAGAGGAAGACAACCACTCTACACTGATCAATAAATACAGGTTTTACGACTATTTTACAGGTTTCTGCCACCAAAACTCGGAAAGAGGCATCTCCACCCCTCCAGAACGCTGTTGTCCAGGCTACCCAGGGCGGCGGTGGAGGGTGTCCCGATCACGAAGCCCTCCTTCCAGCGCAGGGGCGAGGAAAGGGCATGCAGCCTTGGGCAGCTCCAGGCGGGGCGAACACAAGGGTCTCTTCCAGGGAATGAAAGTGGGGGAAAATCGACGGGAGCAACCCGGCAGCAGAGCCTGCAGGGGACAGCACCGCCGGCCGGCGCCGCGGGTGCGGGGCGAGCAGGGGACGGGAGGAGCTTGCCTCCGGCCCCTCCGCGCCCTCGGACCGCAGGGGGCGTGGGGAAGGAGGAGGAGGAAAAGAAGGAGGAGGAGGAGAAGGAGAAGGAGTATTTCGGGGCGGCTCGGAGCAGGTGGCGCTCAGTGTCGCGCTGGGAAGCGGCCAGCTCGGGAGCGGCACCGGCCGGGCCTCGCACGGCGCCGGGACATGGGTTCTGCGGGCGCGGCGCTGCCGCCACTGCTGCTCGCTCTGGGTAGGTCTGTCTCTCTGTCTGTCTCTCCGCTCCGGGGAGGAAGGAAGGCAGGAAGAAAGGCAGGGAGGAGGCAAGGTCTCCCCGCGGTGCGGAGCGGGGGGCGGCCTCGGCTGCGGCCGCCGCATCCCCCGCGCCGCCGGGGCCGCGCAGGGACGCGCGGG
>VZRZ01000586.1:1500709-1585261 GCA_013398175.1 Climacteris rufus
CGGGGCGCCTGGAGCGGCGGCTGCGTGAGTGCGGTGCGTCGGCGGAGATTTTAAAGCAGGTTAAACTCCTGGAGTGGCATGGATTTCACCTTCCCGTAAATGAAGTGTGTGTGCGTTGGCGTGGAGGGAACGGTGGCAGTCTGAGGTGTGAATTTAGGGTTATATGATGGTTATACCTTTTTAAACGCAAAGATGATGTTTCTCGTTGTGAATACTGTTCCTAATTTGCAAGAGTTCTCTAGGTCTGTTACCACCCTGTTGGGCAGATGTCCTTGGAAAAGGATAGGAAAACTTGAACCATCTCCTCCTTCTCTTGGCTTACTTAATTACCATTACATATATTTTCCTGGTAACTATAAGCAATTATATTCACTTGCCATGAGCAAATTCCCAGGCAGTTTCAGAGTTTTACTATTACTGTATACTCTCACAGCCTTTAATTAGCAAGTCACCGAAGAGGCAGCATGAAAATGAATTTTCGCTGATGAGCTGTTCCAACTTGTTCTTTCAGTAACTATAGTGAACACTGCACTGGAATGTGTGGCTGCAGGGTGTGAAATAAAATACAAAAATATTAACCTGTGATGTGATGCACCATACACAAACAATCTGGCAATCTTTTTTTAAAAGAAAAATTCTGAGAAGTACCAATGGGCAAAACATTCACTCTGTGCTTTTGCTTTATCTGTCTTTTATTCTCCTTGTTACAGCCGCTGCACACCGGGACATTAACATTCCCTGTAATTCATGGGATTTTAAGACTTGCAAAGGTTTGTAGAGCAGAACTGAAGGCAGAAGATAGAACTGATTGTGAGAGGAGGATTCTCCTGGCGTTGCACATAACAGAAGTGGGATAGGTCTACTTTGTTCTGGCACTGCCCATGATTTATCTTAATTTATACACGTGAAAGCTGTCCTAATTTTGATTTTAGATGACATGTCAGGACATTTGATGTTAGAGGATGCAACTACTGAGTTAATGCTTGCTCAGGCCTTTTGATCTTGTAGAAGTAGCAAGGAAAAGAAAATTTCAGGACAGGAGCATTTTGCCTAAGTGTTTTTTGAGTTCTACTGTGGTGGTACTCTTGTAGCTCTCCCACAATAATTTTCAAATTCCTTGAATTCTAATGAACTGGTTTATTTTCAAAGGTGATATTTTTAAATTTAATTCAGCTACCTTAGCTGAATTAGTTATTACTTCAAGAAAATATTCCAAATTATTCCAGGTTTGATTTTATGTCAGTATATTGAGTTCTGAATTATCAGCTATGTTAAATGGATCACATGGGGTGCTTTGTTGTGTCTCCAAATTCAACTAAGATGAGTGCAACAGTTAGTGAAGTAGTGGGTTACTCTTTGTTGGTGTGAACTTTTGTGTCCAGAAAGTCATCGAGATTTTGTAGATGCTACAAGAAGAAGAGATATAAAGCAGAACTACCCTTTTGATAATATGACTTTGCTACCAACCTTCTTAATTGTTGACCAAAAAAGCATATAGCATAGAGAAGTAGATTATGTTAAGAGAAATAAATTAAGCACTAACAGGGCAACCTATGCAACAAAGCCTGAAGCTTTCCTGTTGTTACATACTACTGATAAATTTGCCATGTCTAGTTCTTTAAATTTACATTAGAAGCATCTTTTTTTTTTTTCCTTATGCTGTTCTTAAAAGTCAGAGCCAAAGCAGCCCAGCTCTCTCTCTGAGAGTGAAGCCAATGGAAAATACAGTAGCTTTCCTGGGCTCAATTCTGGTAACATTTTCTTTGGAAAGCTCTAGTGCCCTCATGCTTCAGAGGAGATATTTGAAATTTGGCAGGAAGGCGCTATTTGCATTGTCTACCTAAATTTGGCCAAGTAACAAGTCTTTGAAAAACTGTATTCCTCTGGAAAGAAATGCATTTTTATCAGCTAGATCCTAACTTAATTTGTGTCCATCCTTGTGCACCTTAATCATATGTTTCTGTGTGGGGTCTTAGATCTACAGTTGCAAATATAAAAACTTTCTCTGTTGACTTCTCATGTTACTTGTTGTTTTCACAGCAATATCCATTGTTGTTTAAGTCACTATGCTTTCCAGTTTGCTTTTGGATGTTGGTCTGCTGACTGTCTGTACTGCATGCTCCTAACTGTTTCTGGGGTTTTGGATGGATCAGCTTGTTCTCCTTTTTATAAGAATAATTCACTTCAGAGTCAATTATAAAGTGATAGTGTTGGAGGACTATACCTAGTGGAGGAAGTAAAATTTAGGGTGGTCTCACCTATTCTATCTCAGGCCTTCACATTGAAGCCTACCATGCACCTTCCTCCAGCAACCCAGGATGTGAATGATACAACTCTAACATATTCTTAAAATCTCCACTCTGTGAAGTACACATCCCTTGAACTCTTTAACTGTAAAATGAAAAATTGCCATTAAATAAGGGTTATGGCTTTTAGGCTACATGTGTATCACATGAGTGCCACGCATTCTCAAGTCTCCCTGGGGGACCCAGGCAAACTGAAGGAGAAAACAACTCTATCTGAAACTGGGAGGAGTGTGTGTATTTCTCTGAAAAGTTTGGTAGAATAGAGAGTTTCTGATGATGGGGACCTTGTTAGTAATGGGTTGTAAGGATGTATAGAGGAATAGGAGATCCTACTTACAACCTCTTTTTTCTTCAGTACATTTTTGTTTAAACTGGGATGAAAGCTGTGATAATGGCATTTAACATGCCAAAGTTAGAAATTGCCCAAAGTAAGTTAGCCACCTGGATTTGTCTCTTCTGCACATAAATGCATCCTGCTGTCACTGCCTACGAACAGAGAGAAAGATTGTGTGATAAGAGAGCGAGCTGTAACTCCTGCCTTGCTTAGTTTTGAATTAGAAAGTAGTCTAATGAATAGGATGAAATGTAGGATTTAGAGGAATACATTTTTTTTCTTACAAAAGTGGATTCTTTCTCTCCCTTTTTTTTTCTCACAAAAGCTGAGTACAATTTCAGATGAGTCATTTAAATCAAATCTTTGACATGTGGTTGGAGCTTTTGTGTTCTTCTCTTTCTCTTTGCTCAGCCAGGGGTTCTCAAAACTGAAGCTGCATTTTCACGATCTGGTTAAGCTGACCTGAATGTGGAGCTGACGCTGCAAGGACATTTCATCCACCCCTGGTTGCATGTTTCCACCAGTTTCTCTGTGCTATCACCGTGGCTTAGTCTGGGGAACAGGTCAGGGACCCATTTGCCGGAACAATTTTTCCCCCTTTTGAGCCAGGCCAGTTTTGGAGATGAGCTAACCTGATCCTGCTCACTTGAGCAATTTGTTTGCTAATGCTGGCCTAGGGGACAGTCAGAACTCATGGCCAGAGGACAGAGGAAAGCTGGAAAAGTCCCTTTCACTGGGTAGCTGTCACTTCCACTGGCTTGAGCTGGTTGTAGAAATGCATCTTGATGTGCAAAATTGCTCTGTATTCACACCTGTGACTGAAATCAGTGGAAGTTGTATTTTGAATATACTAAGTATTCTGAAAACGTAAGGTTTTATCTGTATCACTAGATATCCAAAAGTGGTAAGTACTTTTTTTTTTTAATGGAGCTAAGGAGGATCTTGCATTTCAGTTGGGTGTTGAAAAATAAATTCTCTGTTATATGCAAATATTTAAATGTTTATGGTCAAGATATGTAGAGAATAATCCACAAGAAAGCTGCTAAGGTTAAAATCATACATGTACAAAGTACATGGCAATGTGCAGAGCAGAAAGGATTAAACTGGTAAGTGAATAACAAATAAAAATTAAACATTCGGTGCTATAAATGCTAGAAGTTGGGGTGAAAATTATTGTAACACACATGCACACACACCAACTTAAATCTGTACAGCCTATCTCGATTTCTGCCTTTCTCTCTCTTTGTGATCATCTTTTGATACATTGCTGTTTTATTATCATATTAGTGAGTAATGTTAATGTTAAAAATCATTCTGTAATCTGGAGATGGCTTGAAAGCAGGACCCAAACATGAACTCTTCTTAAAGTAAAACTGTTTCCAGTTTCTCCTTCTTTCTGAGGTAGCAAGTAGTAGGAGTACTACTACATATTATTTTTGGAGTTTTGCCTTTCACAGCATTGCACATTGAAGTAAGGCTTCATTCATACTACATTACAGACTTGTATTTTGTATTATGTTTATTTTAGAAAGCATACAGAGTATTACCATCAGACACCTAAACACGTTAACAGTTAATATTTATCTGTGCATAATTTGGTCAAAGTCAACACGAGATCCTACCAACAAGTTTTAACTGTGTGCTGCCTCACTCTGGAACAACTTATGAATTGTTCTTTGCTTTTTTGATTCAATGTCATAGAACTTTAACTTTAAAAGTTAAAGAAGTGAAAGTACAGCTATTCCTTGTTTTCACTGTGCTTTTTAGCCACTATATAAATATTATTCATTGTGGTCTTTCTTCACAATTGTTAATTTTGAATGAATTAAAGTGGAATATGCGTGTACTTCCTGTAATGTGTTTTCATGAGGGCTAATAACTAGAACTGCCAGTGTAATGGCTTAATGTTGAAAGAGCTAAGTGTTAACAAAGTACTTTTCTTTAGGATTAATACAGGTAAAAGGAGTTTCTACATCTTCAGATGAGTAAAGCAAGTCGTTTTGCCCAGCAGAAATCCTGGGCGGCCTCTATCCAGTGTTGTTATTTTCATTTAAAGGTTTTCTTTGTTAGGCTCTGTGCAGGCTGGTTCCCATTTCCATGGTGACCGCGCTGAAATGCAGACAGGACACAGGCTGGATTCTCATCGGCGTAGCCATGTACTTGCATACCAACACATGTTATCTGCTTGGCTTAGGACATTTTCTTTAGCGGTTTTAATGTTTAGGACTTCTTTTTCACATACTGATCTCTGGTCCTGTGATACTACACAGTGTTAGGATTTCAGAGCCTGTGCAGCAAGACAGAACAAGTGATAAGCTTATTTTTTTGCATACGTAATTTGGCTCTACTGTTCAAATTTAAATTATTCAAGGACATCTGAGAACTGTCTGAGCCTTAGTTTTCATTTCTATTAAAAAAGATAACAGAGAAGGATTTATATTTATAAACCCTTAGGTAAAAGACTGACATACATCTGTGCTAAATAGTTACATGAACATATCCTTTTTCAAGGCACTGATAAAAGGATAATGAAAATAAGTGAGTGTGAATTATACAGGATAAGTGATACTTTCTGTCTATACTGGCTGAGCGTGTGTATGTATCTTTGTGAAGCATCATGCAATAATCTTCCTGTTCATGCTGCACTCATTTTCTGAAGGTGGAGAATACTAAAGGCATCTAGTGGAGTCAACATAAGCATTTTCATCATTTTCAAATCAGGCTGTGATTTCTGAATTGCAAAATAAAATCAATATTGTGAGTGCTAGTAATTGTTATGTTGAATTATTCCCTGAGTAGCACTTTGGGATCTTCAGAGGAATAAATTTTATTTTCTCCTGGAGATGCATATGCTTTAAAAATATAACAAGACTTGTGTATTATTCAGGTCTTACACAAGCAGGCAAAGAAGTAGGATCAACACAGACTCTTTGAATGGAGGATGAGCAAAGACATTTTGTGTGCAACTGAATGGCATCTGCATGGTTGACTGTCACACATGATGAATGTCATGGATTCTTTTGTCCCTTTCAAACTGCTGTTAGACAGGGTGAAGGACGTGGAAGTTATGCACAGCCCTGACAGAACTCTTGCCTTATTCCTGATTTATTTTGGCCTTTGCAACCTGATTCCAAGTTTATAATTCTTCCCCTATACAGTTGCTTACCTTTTTTTTTTTAAATCACACAAATCTCCTTGGGTAATATGGTTGGTTATTTTTAAAAAATAGATAGTAAAGAAATCTTGAGGAAAATTACTGTAAACAGCACACTTCAGGGAGGGAGCTCATTGCACAGTAGAAATACCTAAGGAAATAGTGGAGCTTGAGGATGGGGAGGTGAGTGGGGGGTGGATGGGCGTGAAGGATTGAATTAGGTTTTTACCTTTTTTCTATATTACAGCTAATCTATCTGCCTGTCTAGTTATCTGTCTCAAACATAAGTGACCCTTAAGCAAGAAAGCTGGCAGCTGTGTTAAGATGCTGTGTTAAGAATGCAATACAAAGCTGTGTGTAATGATAAGACTGCAGATGACCAGGCTGCTTCACCCACTGGACTACCTGGTAAATAACTACCTCAGCCAACTGCAAGATCAGTCTTCTGATCTGATTGGGGAATAGTTGACTTGTGCTAAGTCTGCAAGTGTTTAGTGCAGCTAAGGATGCAGTTACTAGGAGCTGTCAACCCAGCACTTTCTGAGGGATATGCCTATGCCACACTCTGTGCTGCCTGAGGTAAGGCAGCTTCCCACAGGTAAACCAGCTGAATTAGCTATCCGTGTGTCTAACTTTTTCACATGGACAGCAATCACTTTTCATAACTTCTCATTTTCTGTGATTGTTGTGATCGAGTTTCCCTTCCACTGTGAAAGCACACTGGGTAAGAAATTCTCCTTCGTTGCATATTCTGCTAAAAGAGCAAAACAGTAAATTACTGCACTTCAGGCCTAAATTTATTCTTGGCTCATCCCATTCTCTTAGGTAAATGTCTGTGTAGGTGTTAAAGTCAGAGCAACCTGAGTCAAGAGCTTGTGTCCTGGTTTCTTAATAGCAACATACTACAATAAGGAAAGTAAAACACAAAAGAATCCCCTTTAGTCACCTGTTGAAAGCAGAAGCGAGTGCCATATTATGTCCTGAGGCAATTAGTGCCTCCTAGACAGTTACCAAATACCACTGCAGAGGAGGGTGTGTGACTCAAATGTCTCTATGCCTGTATCCTTATGTGAATTTTCTATTTCAAGAAAATGTTAATTGCTAACTAAAGAATGGCACATCTTATAAAATAGTTTTTTAGTGATTCTACTTTCTTAACTGTTAATTCTAATAAGACAATGAGAGCAGTGAGTTAATAATGAATGTGGAAACTATTTAATCCAGTGTTCTGACTGTGTAGTATAAAATTCAGTTGTCTTTATATGCAGTACTTTAGATCCACATAGAACTGATTTGATTTATAGATATTAAACTCAGATTTAGCTGAAACTCCTCAAATGATAATTTAGCTAACCTTTCCTGAGTGGAAAAAATTTAAGTGACCTGACACTTCATTTAACCATGCTCACCAAATAAAGTTCCCATTTAAACATGCCTGAAATACATATTTGTCAAACATAAAACAGCAGAAATGACTGAGAATGAACTCTCTTACTAAGATGGGCGAAACATTAAACAGAAAAGATATCCAGCAGGACTACTGGCATAGTAGGCCTTCAGTAGCTCTGCTAATAATAGTTATCCATTTAACTCCAGCCAGATATCCTTTCATTTCACTGTCTCTACACTCTTTCTTTTTTTTACTTATTTTTTGGGGGATGCAGGGGAGGGTGTTTACTTGAGAGTTTTTTGATTTTTTGTTTTCTCTTCCAAGCTGCCACAAACCAGTTCATCATATTGAACAGTAAGAAAGTACTTGAATCTCTGGAGTTGTCCTCTGGAGAAGCTGACAGCTACAATAGACTTTGATTCTGTGAAGACAAAAAAGCAACTGTTCTGCTTTTGTGGAAGCAAGTATTATCTCCAGAAAACTCTTCTTAAATGTACATGGGCCCTTTTCTCTGACCCTGAAATGTACAATGGCTGCTTTTTACAAAGAAAGAACTCTGACTAGAGATAGCCTGTCACCAACCTGACCACTGGGATCTGGAGAGGCCGTGACTGGTGTGCAGGCTGGGGGCTGGGAGAGTGCCTGCTGCAGCCCCTTCACCTGAGACATGGTTCTCCTGCCCCAGAGTGCAGGGTTAGGAGCCTCGGACTCAGCACTTTAAAATGCACAAAAAAACCAACTTACTGCATAGCAGGATGGCTCCTGCAGCTGCAGTGTGGATCAAGGTTGTTTGAACTCCATCCTTCTCAGGCACCTGCATGAGGAGCCTCCTTCTACTCTGGTCAAGGATGGGGAAGAATTTTGGGAGTTCAGCTTTTTTTCAAGAAGTAGCTGCTTGAGGAGCAGTGGTAATAGTCACCTGGGAAACATGGGTTTAGTTCTCCCTTCAGGCTCATGGTGATGTAGCTTCACCTCTCAGTGTTTTCCAGAGGCGTCTTTGCAGGCAGTAAAACTGTCAGACAAGCAGCCTGTACCCCTTATATTGAAACTGGGTCTCAGCTCATCCCAGGATGCATATTCCTGTTTCCAGACAGACAGGCAAAGGTGCCTCTTGCCTGTGGCCTAATGTCTGGGCCATGTAGCTGAGAGGAGAGGAGTTCTGAGTTGGTCCTTCTGGATTGACTACACATACAATTCACATTTGGTAAATCGGTTGTGCCATAAAAAGAAGTTACTTAGCTATTTACTTAAGTAATTATTTCAAGTAGAAATAATTAAGTTGAAAAGACTTCATTGCCCCTAACCATTTTATCAGAGTGTGTTAATAGTAGGGTAGGATATTTTGCTCTTAGACGGGGCTGCTTCTATGCCTGATTCATATTCTAAACTTTTGTGCAACTTTGTGCTATGAAACATAAGTGACAGGTAATTTTAGGTTCATTGTGGGTTAGCCAGCTACTGAAGTCTGGGCTTCCTGGATTGTTTTCCTGATTTTAATGTGCCTAAATTCTGCCTAGGCACTGTCTGGTGCTAGAATTGATCATTTCACGATGCATTAAGCTGCAATTTCAGGTGAGTGATTGGGACCACCTGCCTACTATTCAGGATGCCCAGCCATGAGCTCCCATTAAAATCAAAGGAGAGAAGTAGTCATTATTTCTGGCATAGGAGAACAAATGCTCTGATAATTATAGCTCTTCCAAGTATTGTAATATATATCCTGTGGTGCTTTGGAGGTTTTCTTGTTGCAGGAAGCTGATGTAGTAAACTTTTTACTGCTGAAGCTGTTCTTATTTCTGCAGCTGTCTGTGGACAGTGCAGAGCCCTCAGCTAGCTTCAGAAGCTGTGAGAGAGGAACAGGGTGTCCTAAAACATGGTCTTTAACATGGAGTCCTAAAAACGGCATGATGACAGGATCACTGGGGTCCTCATGGTGTAGGCTGTGACACTGGAGTGGCAGAGGGGTGGATGGTGTTGATGAGTCCCTCAGCTTTCTTCTAGTTTAGCCTTTCAGGTCACATTTAATAGTGATATAATAAGATATAACACACAGTATAATATGTTACAATACACTGAAATTTTCATATAGCTAGAGTGTGATATGGGTAGGGACACACGGGGACCTGTGGTTGCTTTCCCATCTCCTCAATACTTGTGTGCAAACATGCATTTCTTCTGTGTACAAGCATGTTTTCATAGCAGCTGAGATGAGCAGATGTGGCAAATAGGGTATATAGATGGCAGTCACATTGGTTTCAATGTGATGACATGCATTTCCTCTCTTACAGTTGTAATGTGGCTCCCACTTCTCTGACTATATTTGGAAATATTCCTGGTTTAAAAAAGAAAAAAACACAACCACTGATAATAGGGACAGAATGGAAGAGAAACTGCTGGAGTGAAATGCCACTTGGAGAGTCATTTTTTATCATAGGGAAGCATGCGACTTTTTTTGTGTTTATCATCATTACTTGCAGTAATGATGATGCAAGTTGTCACTTGCAGTGACAACTGCATAAACAACATATATGTGTGTACAGTTTATTAATCTCATGTACTTTTAATCTCTTTGTGGTGCTGAGAGCCAATTGTGGTACTCTAAGGACAAAGTTGAACAATCCTGTTTGTACCAAGATAGAAGAAAATCTGCATGTCATAATGAAAAGATGAAATTTATGTGAATTCTCTGTAAAATGAAGTTTTTCCCACTGAAAATATGGGTGGAAACTTGCCAGGATAATAAATTTGTGTAGGCTTGAATACTCGCCGTCTTTATTAAAAACTCATAGGAAGTTGTCAGTCCTGCAGGAACTGCTACTAAGCATTTATTTGGAATCAGTCCTTGTGTGTATAGTAGGTTGTCTAGATTTCTTAACTCCACATGAAGAGCAGTTTATTTTTCTGCTGTGAGAGCCAAGGAGGGTTAATATCTCGGCCACAAGTAGGGAGGTAACAGGAGAAAGACAAGTCTTGTAGAGTAACTAATGAAGTTATGGGTAAATTTAATCAGATCTCTTATTCTGTGGCAGTGTCAGAAAAATAAAATAGACAGCTCCTAGTTGTGTTATCACAGTCTCTCCCACATTTTATTCACAATTCATGTGTCCTGTCATGTTTGGGTTGCTTTTATAGTGGGCTGTTGATAACTCCTCAGTGCAGCTTCTTGCATTACGAACGTTGCAAGTGAAAGGCAATGACTCAGTGACTCGGGCTTTCACACACACCAAGGCTTTCAGGCTGCAAGCTGACCTATTTCCAGGAAGAAGCAGTCAGCAAACTAAGCCAAGAAAACTTGCTGGAAAGGAGGAGAGGAAGAAGGGTGGGAGGGAAGATTTGTTACTAAATGAGGCATTGTTTTTCCTTTGTTCCGAGTGGTGGATTTGGGGGAGGGTTTTTTGCCTATAATTTATTTCTACTCCAAAAGTTATAATTTCTGTTAATTATTAAGTGGTTTAACATATTGTAGCTGTGTAGTTGTGAAGAAAAAGTTGGTCTCAAGATAACAAAGTAAAAACAAATAGATGAAGTAGTAAAATGAAGACTTGCCGTTTTCAAGCTTCTGTAACAATGAAATAGCAACAAAGAAATTGGAGATTTTACAGTGCTTCGACTTTCAGTACAAGTAGTGTCTTGCCAATCACTTTTTTTGCTCCTTTGGATTCCTGTCAGAGATTCACATTGTCTCTATTTAGAAGGTTCTCAATAAAAAATCTGTTCAGTTTTAAATAAAAACAGGTTAACTGGGATTATGAAACTGCTGCTTTGGTACATGAGCTGAAGGTATCTACATGAGTATCGACTGATGTGGGTGTGCAGATTGAAGAAAAAATTATTATAAAAAATAGGAAAGTAAATATAAAGGAGAAAACTAATGAGAATTTTTTTAGCTATGTTGACTCTTCTGGGTAAAGGTTAATACTCTTCAGATTGAATTATAAGTAGTCCTTTACTCTCCCTGCTTGTTGGGTTGGCTTCTATGTAGCCATCTCTGAGTATACTAAAGATAGATAAAAAACATTTTATATTTATGTTCATTTGCAGAAAAGTCGCAAGCAGCAAAACCAATAGGCTTGTTTTTTCTTCTTTAGGTATTCACAGTCTTGTCAATAAAGCATTCAAAACACAATGTATTATGAAAGCTGTTCAAATTATGGGTAGTTTTTTTCTGTAAGAATTCTGTAAGACTAATTCCAGTTGGATTTTTGCTCTGATAACATAGGTTCTGAACAATAAGGGAGTAACTTCAGCCTTACACCAAAATGTTGTTGTCATTTAGTAAAAAAGAGTAAAGTAAGATTAAATATATTTAATATGAAGCAAATACTGCTTGACTACCCTCTTTCATAACTTTATTACTTCCCCTTCCCACCTTCATTCCACCTTCTGAGTAATATTTCAAGGACAGTAGGTGATTATAGTGTCAAGGGTATCTGTAGGTGCCTGTACTCCCTTTCTGACTTTGGAACCTGTGAGCCAACTTCAGCAAACTTTTTCACGGGGATGAAAAAAATGACCAGCTCAGTATCAGCATGAGACGAAAGTGCTTTTACAAGTTCCCTGACAACTAAGGAGATCCAGTGTGACCTTGCACAATAGAAAATACCAGAAAATCTACTCCAAAGAGAGCCCTTAGAAATATTTCAGTCATGGAGAAAGTTTGAACCAGAGTGTGCATCCACTGTGAGACAGAGCTAGTGGAAAACAACAGTTAAAAGTTCTCTCATCCCTCCCACCCCTTTCTTTTCTCTACCCTCAGCAGGGTCTGACAGGCTTCAGAGCCCTGCTGATGTGTGTTCTTTGGAGGTAGAAATCTTTGAGACCAAGAAGAAATTTTCTTCGTGGAATTTGTAGTGGCTCTCTTGGAGCAGCATAACATAAAAGAACAAAGTAAAACTCTCTCCTGGAATGAATAGATACTTAAAAAAAACCGTTAGTCTGAGCAATTAAGGCAGTGTCAGCACATCTTTCTGCCTGCCAATCTAAGAAACTACTTCAGAAAGGAGACAATAATCCAGTGGAGTTTTCCTGATTAATTTTTTTTCCCTAAAAAAACAATTTATGGACTAAAAACGCCATGCAAAAATTCATATAGTACTGTCTTGGTTTTAGCATAATGCCAGGTCATGGCCTTGTTTTTCTTTGACAACTACATGCTTATCCCTTCCACCCCCAAATCCCTCAGTGTGCTGCTGACTTTGGCTTTGGGTTTCTCAGGGTCCGCTGCCCTGCTGAAGCTGGCACAAGGGACAGTGATTATAGCTGTGGCTGTGCCTCCAAGCAGAGGGGAGCTGCCAAGGATGCTCCCCTGGCATCGTGACTGACACAAATGCTCACTCACAAAGACAAAGGATCACTTAGTTGGATTATATAACAAACTTTTCCTGGTTTATAGCTAATAGTTGTTTAAAGAAGCGAATACCATGCCATTAGGGAATAAGGATGATGAAGTTTTCTACTGGCAAGGTTAATAGTGGATAAATTTAAAACTAATACTTAGTGCGTGGTGGATCTGTACAGACTCAGTGGTCAAAGTGTATTGTCTCTTCTTTTTTCATGATACCGTCATTGCTAAACCTGGTCGGTGAAAAACTATAGATAACACCAGAGAATGTCTCTGTTTGACTGGATATTTTAATAAGACATGAGACTTGGCATAACTGAATCTGTATAATTACGGTGTTTTATAATATATTGCCTTCTTAAATTGAAACACACCTTTCAAAGGTATTAAAATGTGATTCAAATGTCAGTCTTACTATTTAGAATGAAAACAAAATTGCACTTTTTGTTTTGATACAAAATACAGACTAATTACATGTTCAGTATATTTTATTAAAACTTTGTAAACTTATTTCATCAAACAAAATAATCAAATACATAAAAATCTGATTTCTTTTTATTCATCCTGTTGATTTTTTTTTAATACTGGTTAATACGAATAAGGCGTTTCAATCAGACAACTATTATAATCATGACATTAAAAGATTGATTACCAAACAGACATTTTCTGCTTGATCACTTTAAGCTGTGAGCTTGCCTTACAGAATCAAACAGTTATGAATTGGGTGTACCAAATAAGCTTTAACTTCAATAAAACTTGCTTCAGCTTGTGGTGCAAACAGAATGAAGCAAACAGAAGGTATTAGAGCTATCATTAGACATGTCATTTATAGTTACAGAAGAATTCCCACACGTTGAGGCTTAAAGGTGCCCAGTCATAACATGTATTACCTGTTATCGTGCTAGGAGTAAAAGAATCGTAGTGCAAAAGTATAAAACCAGCTATGCTCCTACAGTGCAGCTCTAATGGCTCATGCTGCAATAATGCGGTTGCTGAAATATGGGAATTCCCAGGGAAAAAAAAAACATGCAAAGAGATACTAGTGTTTATTAGAAAGCTTGCAGTTTCTTTTATGCCATTAGGATTATTTTTTTCTTGCATTTTTTGTCTGAAGCTTGCTGCTGGGAGCTGGTCTGCAAAGCGGAGGTGTTCTCTTTAAACCAAAGTGCCCAAGCACCCTTCCCAGCGCAGAGAAACTGCTTTTGAAGTCTTCAGAGGGGCTTTCAGAAGCTTTAGGCTTGTATCTGGCTTCCTTTGTTCCACACAGTCTGTTTTCTTGACTGTAAATAAAGTGCCATTTACAGACAGAAGTTAGGAAGTGGATTTTTACTTGCCCAACCAATCTCTCATCATATTCATTAGGTCACAAAGTAGAAGTCTGTCACCAAAAGCTATTAAAATCCAGATAGTGAATTAGTTTTCTTTATTTCAAGATTCTTAAATTATCAAAGTTCATTGCCTGAAGGCAGCAACAGATACTGAATCGTTCCAGCCTAGAATACACAATACTTTGGACCTAGATACTTCAATGATTGGCACCGTTTTAATGCATAAGAGACCCTCTTATTTTGCAGAGGCTTAAAATAGGTTTAAAGGAAACTTAGAATTTTCTCTTTTTTTGGCTGCAAGTGCTTGAGTTTCTTTTTCTGGGTACTATATTAAGATAGATGTACAAAATGGATAAAAGATGTTCTTAGTGTAAGCACTATGTAAGATGGAGGAAAATGGCAGGAAAAATGCCTAGTATATCATTGCCAGTATCAACTTGCTAGGCCAAAACCAACTAAGATTTCTATGGAGTAGGTCTAAAAAACTGCTAATGATTATAAAAATGTGGAATTTAAATATGATCGAAATATGCTGTAACTACATTTACTTCATAATGATTCTGCTGGGTCAGAATGTATTTGCCAGCATTTCTGCAAAGGAGCCATGAGTGAGAGGCAAAGCTGATCCCTAAGAATAATGCAGACAACTATGTGTCTTCAGAGGCTGGATTTTATGATTGCTTTTTTTCTTTTCTCTTTTCACTGTCCTTGACTGGCTGCCTGTCTGGAAAGTGAACATGATAGAGGCAGCTCTGAGGAGACCTCTGATCTAGCAGACATTTCTCTATTATTCCAGTTGGACATTTTTGCTCTCAAAGAGCAGTGCTCTGATGCTGCAGTAGTGCAAATGTTTAAAAAGAAAAAAATCAAGCCCTGGTGGTAAATAGAAAGGATGGGTGAACTGGTTCAGTGAGTAGAAGGGATGGGAGGCTGGGATTAGAAAAAAGGGCATTGCTTCTGTAAGCTGTGGTGAAACCCAGAGGAACCGCAAGGAGCTGAAGCTTCCCAGTGCAGGGGCAGGCAATGTCCTTGCTCCTTGGAATAAGCCCCCATCTTGGAGAAAGCGGAATAACAAAAAGTGGCCCTGGGAAGTGCAGGGATGGATGCTGCAGCACCTGTGGGAACACAAGGGAGTAGATGAACAGATAGGACACAACCCAGGACATGTTGTGCTGATCCCATCTGTCTTGCCACAGCACTCCAAGGGACTTCGAACCTGCATGGAGACTTTACTTAAGGCTGTTGGCTCTCTGAGCTGCTCCTTGTAGTTTTATCCAGTTCAGGAGGAAATTTTTGCCCCTGCCTGTAGCATTTAACAAAACTCTGACCTTGGACATAAATAGAAAACATCTTCCATGTATTTGCACCCACGTTGGCCAATGCTCTCAGACATTCAGCAGTGTTACCATTTGGTTTGCGGTGTGATTTGCTAAGAAGTGTCTAACTGAGTCTGGACAGTCAAAAGTTTTTCCTCTAGATGTCATTGGATTTTGGGTCAGACTGGAACTGTTTATCATTCTAGATTACTTCTGGCTCTTCATTCAGAAACCAGAGGTTATTTCCATGTGCAGCATGTAATGTGGGGGGTTCTTCTCTGTTTACATACAGGATGGCACTGTGATATAGTGACCTCTTGAGAATGGGGCACTGCTAAATTGCAGTTGATTTCTGACTGAGGATAATACAATTTAACAATAGACACAAAATAGACACCCAGGATGTGACATGAAAAAACTATTTTTATAAAATACGGGTATATTTGTTCACAGAATAATTACTGGCAATTGTCAGTTTCTATCTCAATTCATCTCTTCCCTCTCCTCAAAACTCAGACATAAACTGTGATTATATGAGGTTGTGTTCTGTGTCAAAAGGATTGCAAAACACAGAGTAACAAGTCTGTACATACTCTCTTCTCCAGTCTTAAATGGCATGACTCAGGAAATATATTTATCTCTAAGGATGTTTCTCAAGGAACTATACTTTTAGCAATGGTGAATTCTGGCTTCCCAGAGGCTGACTGTAGATAGTGATTGTTTGAGATAACTAATATATGATTTCCTGTTTTGAGTTTGTGGTAAAAAAGTAGTAACTCTTAAAAGAGTTGTATTTAGTCTTCTGCTAGTGATGTTTCTGTTTTGAATTCTACGGGCAGTGGTACAAAATACATTGACACTTTTTACATGTCATGAACTTTGCCTGCAAACCTGTGGTTGTGATTTTAATATTTTCACTATGATGTTATTATTACTATTACAGTTAAACTACTGTGATGAGTTTTATGCTGATACAATCCCTGTTCACCTCTCTTCCAAAGCTTCTTCTGGGACCTATGACAGAGTGATACTAACAGTAAGCTCTCTGCCCATAAAAACTAGAAAAATGGTTAGAACTTGAGCTTATATTTTTAAGGTGCCATCTCTCCTTAAAGGGTCTCTGTTATAAGGGATTATCAAAAGACTGCTACTTTACTACACAATGACTCATACTAAATAACTGTGGTGAGGCATATTTGTGTGTAGAGCAGATAAAACTCATTCTGTCTGGGCACACAGGAAGGGAGGGGAAACATGAGGGATGTTGTTTAACCCATGAGCAACTCTGTGAACCTGCCTCATCTGGGAACCTCAGGGAATAGCTGTACAGTGCAACCACAGGCCATTATTTCTTCCATCATTGCCATTTTTGGAGAGTTTTCAGGAGCCCTAAGGTGTTCCTAAGCTGGGCTGTACCTTGTTCCTGGGATCCCACTGTTAGCTCAGTCTTTCCACTTCCATGCTGGGGAAGAAGTTACCTACACACAGCAGAGCCCCTCAGGGGGTCAGAGCTTTTTTCTGCAGCTTCTCCGATGGATATTCTCCTAGATATCCACGTACAGTTCTTGATCAGAAAGAAATCAGGCCCTTTATGAATGACAAGTAGACCCCATGTCCTACAAAATCATGACTCTTAGGACTTTGTCCCCAATCTGCATTGCTGGTTGCCTACAAAATGGCATGGAATGGCATACCATTACTCCTAGGTAGAAAAGTGCCCAAGGAAAAGCAATTAATAGCACAACCACAACTAAGCAGTGTTGCAATGTTAAGTGTCACAATTTATTAATGCTGTTCTACCTTGCATGTTTGTATTTCTAGGTTTTCCTGTTTGGACAACTGTTCAGATTGTTTGGACTGAAAACAAAGGCTTCTAGCGTGATAATGAAATTACTCAAAAATTTAGGTTTTCAGATGCAGCAGATAATCTCATTTTTATTCCAGTGCTGCTAACTGAAACACAAACACTGTTAGCAATTACGGTCAGGGCGTTCTGTCTGAGCACAAAAAGTTGAGGTGAATGGAGTTGTATCCAGCTGGTGGATGGTCACAAGTGGTGTTCTCCAGGGCACAGTTTTGCTTGCTATCTCCATTGACCTGAACAAGGGGATCGGGGCACCCTCAGACAGTTTGCTGATGACACCAAGTTGGATGGGTTAGTGTTGATCTGCTGGAGGGCAGGAAGGTCTGCAGAGGGATCTGGACAGGCTGGATTGATGGACTGGAGCCAGTGATCTGAGGTTCAACAAGGCCAAGTGCTGGGTCCTGCCCTTGGGTCACAAAAACTCCAGGCAGCTCCACAGGCTGGGGCAGAGTGGCTGAAATGGACCTGCGGGTGCTGGTGACAGCAGCTGAACATGAGCCAGTGTGTGCCCAGGTGGCCAAGAAGGCCAGTGGCAATCAGGGCAGGGATTGTCCCGCTGTACTCTGCATTGGTGAGGCCACACCTCAAGTTCTGTGTCCAGTTCTGGCCCCTCACTGAAAGAAAAATATTGAGTCCAGAGAAGGGCAATGGAACTAGGGGAGGGTCTGGAGTACAAGTCCTGTGAGGAGCAGCTGAGGGAGGTGGGGCTGTTTAGCCTGGAGAAAAGGAGGATCAGGAATGACTTTATCACCCTCTACAGCTGCCTGAAAGGAAGTTGTGGCCAGGTGGGGGTCGGTGTCTTCTCCAAAGTAACAAGTGATAACACAAGAAGAAATAACCTCAAGTTGCACCAGGGAGGGTTAGGCTGGATATTAGGAAAAATTTCTTCCTGGAAAATGTTATCAAATATTGGAACACTCTGCCCAAGGAAGTGGTGAAATCACCATCCTTGCAAGTATTCAAAAGATATGGAGATGTGGTACTTGGGGACATTGTTTATTGGTGGGTTTGGCAGTGGTGGGTTAAGGCTTTTCCAATATAAAATATTCTATGCTTCTAATGTACCTCAGCAGGCCATTGATGTGTTTGCTGTGCTGTGAGCTTAACTTATGCCTTAAGGTAAAGGATAACAGACCTCTGAATCATATATCTTGCCTCTATTCAGCTAAAACATTCCTATTAGTAATGGTGAAACTTTTGTTAAGACAAACAGTGAATGAGTCATTGATCTCTGCCCACAGTATAACAGCACAGGTAAAGAGTGCTAGAGAGGCATTACACATGGGCAGGGTTCTGTAGCGAAAAAACTGTTTTTCCAAGCATGTGTCAAAGGCTATATCTATTTTTTTTCTGCTGGGGGAGCTGGTGTAGATGAAGAGCCTTTTTCACTGGGATCAAAATTCTTCTTTAATTGCTTCTGTGACAGTCATAATCTTTCCGTTAACAGGCATTCTTCATAACTGCTGTGAAGCCTACAATGTTGGGCTTCTGGAAGCAAAAATATTTTCTGGTCCACCAAGAGAGCAGTTCGGATATGCAGTTCAACAGTTTATAAATGAACAAGGCAAATGGTAAGCATTTTGAATGGTTTGGTTTATGTCCAGATAAAAGGTTAAATAAAACATGTTTCAGCTCTTAATATTTCTTTTATAATTCCACATTTCATTTAAATCAGACTCATTCCTTTTTATATTAGAGCTATCTTCTTACAAATAAATACCTAATGTTATTGAAACAAAAGTTGAGATGTTCTAAAGACATATGCATGTGATGGTCCAGGCTATTTCCTTAACACCGTGCAACCTGAGGTCATTCTTTTGATAATCTTTTGCTTTCATCTTCCATACACTAATTTCCTCAGTCTCACAATTTCTGTAGAATTTTAACTCTCATTTCATTCCTTTGTGTACCCATGGCGTCTTTGTTACGCTCTATATATAAGTGGGATATTTTTCCATTTTAACATAGTTGAGCTTAAAACAAATTACTGGGGCTGGGGAGTTCTAATTATTAATATTAAAATTAAATGAAATGAAATCTATGTAATTTTGTGTCTGATGCAGTATTAACTATTTGCTTCTCAAGGGATGGTATATTTGGATATGTGTAATAACACAGTCGTAGCAAAGTCTTGTGTCTGCTACATCTCTTCAGCCATAAAATTTGACCTGAAATCCACTGTTGCCACAACATTGGGCTTGATGAGCAATTAGCAAAATATTTTTTCTAATAATGTTGGTTTCAAAAAGAACTCTTAACACATTACATGGACTCTAAGCACATTTAGTGGAAGACACATTGTTTCCTCTTCTGCAGCCTCAGCAGTCACAAAGCTTAAGGTGTCTTTCTTGGTAAGGACTGTATGTCTATGAAAGTAGCTGAAAACCAGTGAACTCTTCAGTGGTACATGGGTACCACTTCTGTGTACATGGGTTTAAGTCTATAGCAGAAAGCCACACCAGATAATGTATGTTGTGCTAGGCTGAGACATTTCAGAGGTCTCATGGTCAGTAGACTGAAACTGTGTCAGAACCAAAACAGTCACAATCTGGCTGGTTTGCTTAAGTGACAGTAGATGGATACTCAGTGACTGCAACTTTCTCAGTAAAAAGAAAGATGCTGAAGGCTGAAAGCCATGGAAATGCACATGAAAATGTACTTTAGAGTTAAAGTTTGGGAAAACATACAAAAATACTGAGCCATTGGTGCATAGCGCTGCTCAGATGTGCTGTGCATTGAAACTGGCTCCACATGCACATGTATGACCCCTCAGATCTCAGGTGTTCAAAACTCCAGTGACCAGGAGACAAAGTTAGAGGAGAGCAGAGCTGTATCCTCTGAATTAAAACCTTGGCATTTCCTCTCCCTCAGTTGGGTAGGCTTCCAGTCTACCCCCACCCCTCATCTGATGCAGTGCTGGCTTCTCACTGCATTTCTGCCTGCTTTAATTATGTTTAGTCACCCATAGATCAGAGAGTCCTCTTTTTTTTTTTTTTTTAGAAATAAAGAACAAACAAACAAAACAAACAAAAACAAAAAAACCCAAACTTCTGTGTAAAGTCACTGAAGGAGAACAAGAATGTGAGAATGTGTGCCTGTAGTGAATTGAATGCTATTGCCTTATTGCCTTGTGGTTTATACTTCTTGTGAGTTTTTCTGTAAGCTTGCAGCAGAAGCAATAGGTGCCTTGCTCAACCAAGCTATTTATATTTCCCTCTTTTACTTTTATTTCTGATATAAAAACTCCTCCACCACCACTTTCTTGGAATATGTGTGCTAGTTTGTATGGGGGAAAAAAAAGTAACTTTGGTTTAATTTTTCCTGTCTTACAGAATCTTAGAATCATTTAGTTTGGAAAAGACCTTTATGACCATGGAATTCAGCCAATCTTCCCCTAAGTATATGAATATTTTGAGTCTGGTAAACTTTTCTGTATATGGACAATTCACCATTAGTTCTTCCACTGCATGGTGTCTGACCTAGTTCCAAAAGTCAGGGAAATGTTATCAGCTTGTGTTCAAGTAACTGGGACTTGTTAGAGACTCTTGAGTGAAAAAAGCCCTTTTCAGCATCCCTCTCAAAAAATCATAAGGCAAGCTTAAAAAAAAGTGAGTCCTGTTTTACTCTCTTGTTCTCTTAATTTCTAGGTTATTTTACTTTATTGGGGAAAAAGAGCTTTTTCCTGTATGCATTATTTAAAGAAAAAAACAAAACAACAAACAAACAAAAACAAAAAAAATCACAAAAAACCAAACCAAACAACAACAAAAAACAACAACAGAAAAACTCAACCAAAACCCAAAGCGAAAAACTAACCACGCATGCAAAAAAACAGAACAGTGAAGCTGTTTCAAGCTGCTCAGTAGAGTTATTTTGTGCTGTGATCAATGCAGAGGCTGCAGTCCATGCATGGAGTTCTTGTTGACATGACTGAACTGGAAACGAGATAAACAGTCTGAGAAAAGATCAGGGTGATACTTTCTGTCCAACGGGAGCATTTATAATCATATGCTTTTGTGAAGAGATCATCACTGTGCATCAAGAACATGATGTATTTGAAAACTCTGTCCAGGCACAGTGAGTGGGTCTGCTCACCACATCACGTGCTTCTGGGCTGCCATCTCTCCCCAAGAGAGGGTATCCAGAATCTGAGGTCCACCAGAAATTTCATCACTTCCTACAGTTTGCTTAATAAGTTCACAAGGTTCTGTATAAAATACAGCTTTAAAAATCCTCCTTTACTCTCTCGAAGAGTAGAAGGGAGAGATACAGAAATACAGCAAATACTAGCTATATTATTTAGCTGTTTTTCTGGGAGGTGCATCTCCTGAGGCAGTAAGAACTATAGGAATGACAAAGAGAGAAGAATTTTTGCAGAATTTATACTGCATGCAGCAGTATGTTTTCACTTTTGCTTGGAGCTAAGTTCAGAGGGAAGAGGGAAAACAGTCCAAACAGGAACACAGGACTGTGGAAGGATCTGGTGCATGTTGGGACACTGTGACACAAAGCAGCAAGGGAGACTTTTTTTGTATAGAGACAGATGATGCAGAATAATTGGGCACTGGTCTGCTGTGCATTGATGGGCATTGATGGCCTGTGATGCTCATAAATAAGGACAAACTTGCAAGTCAAGCACAGCTCAAGCTTTTCACAGCATCTGGTGGGAATTTCAAAACAAGAGCTCTTTAATGAACTCAAGGAAAATTGTGAATACTAGTGAAACTCATCAATTAGAGGTGTTTAAGCAGTTCACCACACAAGTAATTAGCCACCACAGAAATATCATTCAGCTTACGCTCTGGTTCTCCCCGTTAGGAGCTCATCTGTATTTGAATCTTAAACTGAGACCAATGTTTCTGTTATTTCCTAAATACAGTCTTTCAGAAAGCTAGATTGTACCCTGTGAAGTTCATCTTGAATTCCCTGAACACCAGCTGACAGTACATTCTTCAAAGATAACAGTACTTACTCCATGCTGAGAGTTGGTTTTATATGTCTCAGGTGAGAAAGATAAAAATAGTTGTAGATAGGCGTTAAAATATTATTCCCTACCCACATGTGTCTTCAGACACAAACTCAGGTGTGTCTGTGTGCTTAGGATTTGCTTTTTCTTTTTTTAATTGTGGGATTTTTTGTCTTAAAATACTTTGTTTCATCCCCCATGTCAGTAATAACACCTTAATATACAGTGCACTTACTGATGTATTACTGCACTACCAGAGATGGTTTTAAAAATCTTTGCATGCTGTTCACTGGTTATCAAATACAGTGACCTTTCTTCTGAGGTTCTGTGCTGCCTCTTCAGACAAATAAGATGTTTTGCCAAAAAGACACATTTCTATATGAACTTCTACTGCAATTGGTACATTTTAAAAGCTTTCTGATTTTAATGGAAGGCCATTTCTTTTGAAGAGGGTAATTTTTAAATTTTTTTTTTCCTAATAGAAGCTGTCATTGTTACAGCTCTGTCTTTTCAATGCCAGCACCACTGCTAATGCTGAGTTCTTTACCCAGCTTTTGTTTTTCCCAACTGCATGCACCACAGTTTGCCCTTTTCCTCCTTGGAGAAGCTCTGGCTGCTTTTTTCTAGGAGTTTTGAGATTGTCAATCAAACTTTCCTGCCATAGCTCACTGTTGATTTTGAAGTTTTGAGTCTTGTTGAAAGGATCAAAAGTTTTAGATGGTGAGTAGCATTTTAGTGTATGCAGAGAAGCATCTATGAGAGTGAAGAGTTTTCTGGTCTTCATGTGTATTCATCACTTCCTGCAGCTGTAGGAAAAGAGGTCACATGACCTAAGAGTTCCTTTTTACTTCTGCTTTCCTATTAGCTGTCTTCATGTTTAGAAGACAAAACAAAACACAACACACTAAAGAGCAAATGCATGAAAAGGTTAAAAAAAAGAAACCATAAAATATAAAATATGTTATGACAACAACTGGGAATTCATCCCTTCACTATGAATTCTGATTTTGCCTTCTGCTACATCACAGTTTGCTGATTGCTAGCTTTGTCATGGTGTAATTTCCCAGAAATAATTCCTGTTGCACTTTGATCTGCCACTCCTGCAGCTTGTATGGTAAGACACTGCTGCTGAACTTCATTTGACTTTCTAGTTCCATTGCTTTGTATACAGTGTTGGAGACTGATTAAGGAGATGAATAATAAAATCAGTGGCAATATTACATTATATTCACCATAGTATTGTGTAAAAATGATCTGCAAGGACACATAAGGAAGTTTTGTAAAAATAAATATTTATTTAAATATTTAACTCGTCTGACAAAGACCCTTAATTGATTGTAAAACCACCACATTGATGCATTATACATGATACAGTTTATTTAGCAACAAGAATTTTCAAGTATTTTAGTACTAATTTCTTGCATTTTTCCCTGATACATTCTGTTTTACTTTGCTTCATGCATCCTGTTTAATTACAGTAAAAAATATTTTTGTAGTTAGCAGGATGCTAGCCAGATACTGTCTTGCTGTCTTTACTTGTGATGTTTCAGAAAGATAACACATTCATTTTCCAGTGTTGTGTAACTCTCTGTTGTAGTGGTTTTATGTTAATTTTGAAAGGCAAATAGGACTTGCTGATTTCTGATGTAGAATGAGGATAGTATTTAAGTAAGAGAAAGAATACAAGAAAAATAGAAATGACATTTCATAGGGCCTTCAAGGTTGGCAATTAAAAGGAGAGAGCTAAGCTTGGCGTAGTCAGTTAATAACTTTTTCTCAGGCATGTATTGATGACAGGTTAATCTAGTTAAGTCAGATAATGGAACAGGTTTAATATCAATTCATTTCTGAAAATCACAGTCGGTTCTAAGTGTTGAATTGTGTGTATGACGTAGCATGTTTTGGCCTACATAGGAATGACATTGAGATTCACAGACCCTGCAAATCTACAAGGAATACAGAAAAAGCCGTTAATAAAATGACTCCCAATAAACTATGAGGAGTGCAAGATAAATGAAAGACATGATTAATTTGCTTTGGGCACACTTGGCATAGAATTAAATTTGGGTTTAAAATGAGAAGAATTCATCTTGTTTTGTCTTATATTTTCCTGGTTGCACCATGCAACAGCTCCAAGGTTAGTTTCAGGGGTAGCAAAAGTAAAAGTATCTTGTGAATATGAAGTTTTAGAAGTGATGGGTCCTTGATATAAGCAGATGTCTGGGTTACAGTTAATGTTGAGAGTAGGGAAAATGGGAGCCAAATAAACCCCATGGAATGAGCATAAGTATGCATGCTGAAAGGGAGAATTGCTTTTAGCAAACTCTGAATGGTGTTTGTGTCTAGTTTATGTCAATGGCAAGGGTGAAGCTTGGAGTTAGGCTTGGATTTGGGTACAGCTACTGCTCAAGCATGCTTCTCTTCCTCTTCTCCTCCTCTGGTTCTCACTCTGCTTGTGAGTGAAACTGTGTGCTCTGGGCTCTCAGGATAAGCTGTGGCTGCAGAGCCATGCCAGCACAATGCGGAGATGCACCGTGACTTTCATGACCAGATGGGAGTGGTTCCATGGGATATTTCCAAGATACAAGGTCATTCTTTGAACAGCAGCTGTCATCCTGCAGGGACTCTGAAATATGTTTGCCTTCTGGGAAACTTAGAAAAAACATACAAGTATTTATAAATGTGCAGTGTGCAGCTTGACACTTAATGCTGAAAAGCTGTTCCAGTTTCAAATACTTCACATACACTGTTGCCATCCATTTTAAAACTGTTTTCTGTTTCCATGAAAAGTCTTATCACTTCCCCTCTCCCATCAGCCCAGTTAGCACTTCATAGCTGTACCTAACTTGGTAGTACCTAGCAGGGTGGGAGAGTATAACACGTCTTCCTGCTGTTCTTCCTCCTTCTTCCTCCCACTATCGGCCAGCTGCAGCCCTATGTGTCGCTGCAAGTGTTTGCAGAGTAAGTTATCTGTTGGCACATGACCAGTGGAGTAGTTTCTTACGAGCTCTGTTTATTTGGTCCTGAGCTGTGGTGGTTCTGGTTTCCACTACGCGGAAGGACCCAGAAAATAACCAGAAAATCAGAGGCCTCCTCACAGCTAGTGTAATGTACATTGTTTTTGTAGAGAGAGGTATTTATCTGAACCTAAGCTGCATATTTAGACATGCTAGAAATACACTGAGTACTGTTCCTGCTGCCTGCATAATCACTGTTTTTCAACAAGGTAATTGAGAAGGTAGGTATTCTTAAAATATTCAGACGCTCAAGAAAGGGAATTTGTAACCATGCCCCCAGCTGAACTGATAAAGAAAATAATGTTATTTGTGTTTAACTGGGGTGAAAAAAAAAAGAAAATGCAGTTAGCAATATTTTCTCTGATTAAACTAGAAAGCTCTAAGACCCTTTCTTGTGCATCTAAAGCAATGTATTTTTTGTCGTAATCATTTTATTCAAACTAGTAATAACATTGTAGCAGTAAAATAAGATGATCCCTGGGAAGTTTATATATAATATACAGCAATTGCTTTGAAATATAATTTCACTAGTTATTTTTTTAGTGCAAAGTATATTTGTATTAGCTACTTGTAAAATTTTAGAGAATAACAATTTTGCTTTAAGCAACCTACTGATCAACTAAAAAAAGATGGTTTCTAATGGAACTCAATATTCTATACTGGGGCCCCATTGATTGTCCTTTTACAGTCCCCAAGATGCATTAATTAGTACCATGGATTGTTCTGTTTGAAAAGAAAGTCATATTGCTGCTGGAGCAAATACCCACAGCTTCTGTTTTTCAATAATCTCTTTCATTTTTTCATATCTGCTGAGACCATCTTTGAGAGAGTTGTGATGAAAAACAGGTGTTCTTAAGCAGTATTCCCAGCAAGTGAATTAAAGAGTTTAGTAAAGGCTTTCAGATAAAAATTAAAGAAGTCTTGAGGAGCAGATATTGGAGTAGAAGCCTTATGGCAGATGATGAAATGAGTCAGAGAACGTGAATCACTTTGTATGGTACATATAAATTATCTTAAGTCTTAACTTTCTTGTTCAGGATTTCAGACTTCATGCAGCAGATTGTTACCACCTGCAGTATTTTCTTTCTGACTCAGTGTTATTAAGGTGTGGTAGTGTTCAAGCTCAGACTTAAGTATTTGAGTGTTGCTGAGCAGATCCTGTAAAAAATGTTGCTTATCAGTTAAAAGAATAACCTAAAAGGTTATTAACCATTAACTGATAGACCGATAAATAGTTTGTCTCTCAATCCCCAACACATATACTTCCAAATTTTTTACACATTTCTCTCTATATATATTAGTATGTTCACTGTATTTCTTCTGACCTATGACATAATGTCACATTAAAAACAGTTCACATGTTTGAGGCAGCTGAATCCTCAAAGGCTCTCCCCTTCTTCCCCACCAAAGCTGCTCCTGGTGAATCCAGTGTATTGTCATGCAAGTAAAGCTTCTGAACTGTTGTGGAGAAGACTCCTACTCCTGAACGCCTTAAGTGCTATATCTTGTGAGAACCTCTTTACCTGCTATCTCTAGTGTCCCATGCAATGATGCTGCTGAATTTTTCCAGTATCATTAAGGACCTAATGAAGTTCCTTTTACTTTAGGCTGTTGGTTAGTTCACCCTGGAGTGGCTATCCTGCTAACAGAACTGGAGATATATACGCATGTCCTGTTGGTGTGTCAAAAAACACATGTAAAAAATTGAACTTACAAGGTATGTGCTGACTTATGTCTTATTGCAATTGTTCTGTTTTCTCTTGTGTTTGTACTAGGCCAGTCTGCCTTATTAAAGCTTTTCTTAACTAGCTGTCTGTATAATCTTAGTCCCTGGGGAGGAGGTGTGTGTGCTTCAAGGGCTCAGTCCGTGCCAGCTGCTGATGAGACCTGTGCCTGTCTGAGCAAAAAGTGGTGCCATCCACTGAGTCAGGTCAGATGGTGCCAGCTGCTGGAGACACTGGGGTCTCAGTGTCACCCACTGGAGCAGTTGGTGTCTTCACCCTCGGGCCATGGGGCAGGAGCAGAGTAGGTCCCAAATCAGTGGCTGGCAGAAGCAGGTTCTGTGTCATTGAGGGGCTCTGTGCTGGCACCCTGGGGTGGGCAGCTGGGGTGTGTCTCTGTCTTCCCCAAACCAAGCAGGGGTGTATGTCTGTGTTTGCAAGCTAAGTATAAAATTGAGCTTACGTTTGGATACAGTGAAAATACAGGGCACCAGAGTGTGCTGAGATGCCTCCTTTATGTTTATTTGTGGTGCAGAGTATTTCTGCCCTCCACTGCCCCTTACAGTTTTTTGTCTAAAGCCTGATACTGGATCAGAGGAGTCTGATGTCTGAGGAATGCAGCAGTAGCTGCTCAGCTGCAGCTACTCAGCCAGCCAAAAACATGCAATAGGTAGATTGTTTTCTCCTATCTTTTGCCTTCAGCTCTTTTGAGGGCAGATACTCTAAATGGCCATACTTAACTCAGGTCTATAGTTAATGGTTAGCAATTATTTACGAAGAGTGGCTTTTGTCTCTTTTGTTTCAAAATTATATGCATTTGGAATGCATTTCCATTTGGAAAATGTGTCTTAGATTCTGAGAAATCAAGTTTTTGAAAAGGAGTTCTAATTTAGTAAATTGCTTCTACACCATATTTATTATTTTGTCATTACTTAACCCCATTTTATTTCAGCTTTAATAAATATTCCAAATGTGACTGAAATAAAGGAAGACATGAACCTTGGCTTGACTCTGATACAGAATTCAAAAACAGGAGGATTTTTGGTATGTATCAAGATCATACTCAGTACACACAAAAACTCCTGAGGAGAATGAAACTAGAATCTCTACATTTTTTCATAAGTCCAAGCTAAATGTATTTTATTATGTGGCATAGATTGGTACATCTTTTGCATATTTTAAAATGTTCCATCCCACTCTCTTTACCTGGGGTCCAAAATCGATTGTGCAATGTATCATTAATGCAGGAAAATTGTGAAGTCTCTCCCTTGTCGTTTATCTAAACATCCTCTCCTAATTAATGACTGAGTCATGTAAATCAGACAATATGGGAAAGAATATTTCCACCATTAAATTCTTTCAGGCAGCCTTGTACGATTCTGATTGTGCTTTCAAAAGACTTTATATAATCTCCCCTCCACCATTTGCACTTGTACAGGGACTGTTCCCCGGAGATATTAGGATTTCTAGTCCCATGGATCTCTGATGTGTTTTGTTTGGTTAGTGAGCTGGAGGAGGATGCATTTTTTCTGTGTATGCTCCATAAACTACTGTCCTTGGAGCCTGTGAAACAGAATTCTTAATCCAAAGGAAGGGAATGCCAGTTTAATGTGCTTTTTTATAATCCTAACCATAAGCTTGAAAACTGTTGCTGTCTAGGTGTAGTCCAGTTTGATGTACCATGTGCGGTAAATAAGTGAAGCAATAAATTACAGACAGAAGAGCTTTAGGCTGTCTTTAAGCTTTGTACTTTTTGTTGCATCTTCCTAGTAATCACAGAAGTATTCAAATATTTATTATATTCATTAACACATAGCCCAGCTTAGAAGTACTTGAAAGCAGTCCTAATTCTAACCTCTGCAGCAGCTCTCTTGAAGTTAATAAAGTCATTCATAACTTCAAAAATACAGCAAGAGCACTTTTCTTGATTTTTGGTTTGAAAAGGCACTGATTAAAAAAATCTTATTCTGTCTCTTGAATAATACTTTCATTTGCTGTTCAACCTGTGCATACCCACTTCTAATCAGTATCAATAACTGCACTGTTTTAAACTTTCTCATTCAGGAAAATTTGTATTTTCTAATAATATTTGAACATCTCTCAGTTAAAAAGAATTTCCTCATAGATATGTTATTGATTGATTCTCCTTGAATTGCATGGATTAAAAAAAAAAAAAGTTGCATTCTAAGACATAAACAGCCACCTCTGTAAACAGGAGTTCTTTTTGACATAAGGAGAATGGGGCACTGGAAACAGGTGCTTATCTGTGACTCAGCCTCAACAAATATCGAAAGTCTCATGATTTAGTTGTGGCAGGTATTGGACGACATGCGTGGACTGCCTGCTCATAATTGCCAGCTGCTGCTAGCCAGGACTTTGCTCTGAGATTCTGTGGCAGCTGGTCTCTGTGATGGGCTCTTTGGGTGACCTCAGGGCTTCCTCCTTCCAGCTCACTCTTCTCCTTCCTCCTGTGGCCCCCCTTCAGCCTCCATCCACCTGCCCCAGTCTGTGCTGCGTGTCCTTGGGCAGCTTGGCTTGGGAGCACGACCCAGCCCTGCGTGTCTGTGCTGCAGCTCCTGAGTCCTGCTGGTTCAGCTGTTTGATGCCATGTGATCGCTTCCCACAGGTGTCTTAAATACAGAGCAGTCATTTCCCACATGCTCATTACATTTTTCTGAGGCATGCTTAGTCCTGTTGGAGAGGTGCTGAAGAATTTCACTGATGGTTAACAACGTTTTTCTGGATTTTCCATCTAAATTTCTATTGGTTTGTTTTTTGGGCAGTGCTGTGCCTTTAGTTGAAAGAAGCAGTTCTCATCTCCCTGCATGTAAAATCTCCCTTCTGTATTTGACACCCCATAATCACTCTCCTTTCTCCTTTGCCTTGCTAAACAAGTAGAGGGTTTTTTTGGCTGAAAAGTGCTTTTTAAACTACGCCTCTTTCAAACATCAATGACCAGGTCTATGCTGTATTCCACATGAGTCTTTCCCAGGCACTATACAGTATATTTGGTATTCTCCCAACCCAACAGCTTCTTGTCACATATCTTTAAGCCATATTTGCTTTGTATGCTGACTGCATGCTTGCACCCAGTGCCCGGTCTGCTTCTCTCTCTTCCATTCCATGGCCTTCCACTTTATGTCCACATTTCTTAATGTTAGTCTGAAGGGCAAGGCTATGCCCCTTTATAATGCTCCGCCTTTCAAATTGATCCCCCCTGCATTAATGATGCATTTTAAATTTCTGACTGAAAAACTGCTAGAACATTAGAGCTTCCCCCCCTGCCTTTTTTTTCCCCTCAATATCAACAAAGATTATTAGGACATTTCTGCTTTTTGTGCCAGGATTAACATCACAGTCTTGAACTAAATACAGAAAAAAATTAGAAAATGGGCAAATAAGACTGATCTAAAAAGAACTTTCAATTAACTTTAAAGGTTAATTTAACTTAATTAACTTTAAACTTTAACTCTCCTTCAACTTCATAGTTACCATTAGAGATTATTTATTCTGTAGCATTCACCTCTCTAAAAGAAATAACCATGCCTTGTGTAGCTGCTAGAAAAAGCACTTATCTCAAGATCAGATAATGTAGATATACTTCCTTTCTTGTCTAGAAAATCTGCCATCTGGCCAAATCTCTTAGGATAGTTTGACTCTTGTCTCTCACTGGTAAACCAGTGAGTGATTTAGCTCATTTTCCATTTAATTTTGACTTTAATTACCTTTTTTTGCCCCTCAGTATTTTTGGGGAAAGTGTAATAGTGCTGTTATCCCTGTCTTCTCTGCCTGTATAGAGGGCATGCATTCTCTGTTTTCCAGACTCTTCTGACTGGATAGGGCAACCAGAGTGTATCTGTAAGGAAGCTGTAATTTCCTACAGAAGTCTTGAAAAGCGGTTATGTAGAGGTTATATTTTTTTTTTAACTTGAGTCTCTAATGAAGTTCACTCATCAACCCCTCACCTCAATCCACACACACACAACTCCCCCTATATTCTCATGACAAAATACTTAGTATCTAGTTTATAAGAACGTATAAAGATGTATAAAAACGTCAATAATAGATGGTGGATCCAGCTGAAAATAATTTCTTTTTTTTTTATTCAGAATTTGCTTTCAGCAGTGAAGCAGGATTATTTTCTCCAAAAGCCAATGAAACATGTAGCCGAGGGGAATGTGGGACCACGGGCAAACCCCTCCTGTTGGTGTAGCCTCATGGGAGAGTCCTCACTATGAGGCTGGAGGCGGTGTAGTTTAACTTGTCAGTGTGCTGTGAATTCCCGCAGGGACGAGGCTTTTGGGGCGGGCAGAGCCGTCCGTGCGCTCCGGACACGGACCCGGGCACGGACCCAGACACAGACCCAGACACGGACCCGGGCACGGACCCGGGCACGGACCCAGACACAGACCCGGGCACGGACCCGGACACGGACCCGGGCACGGACCCGGGCACGGACCCGGGCACAGACCCAGACACAGACCCGGACACGGACCCAGACACAGACCCGGGCACGGACCCGGGCACGGACCCGGGCACGGACCCAGACACAGACCCGGGCACAGACCCGGACACGGACCCGGGCACAGACCCAGACACAGACCCGGACACGGACCCAGACACAGACCCGGGCACAGACCCGGGCACAGACCCGGACACCGACCCGGGCACAGGCCCAGACACAGACCCGGGCACGGACCCGGGCACAGACCCGGGCACAGACCCGGGCACGGACCCGGACACGGACCCGGGCACAGGCCCAGACACAGACCCGGGCACGGACCCGCACCCGAGCTCGGAGCGGCCCCGCGGGCCCCGTGCCCGAGGCGCTGCTGCCACCTGCCGGCCGCTGCTGGCGCTGCAGCGCTGCGGGCTCCCTGCGGGACCCCTGTCCCCACCGGGACGCGGCCTGGGACCCCTGGGCGCAGCGGGACACGGTGTGCCATCCCTGCCGCCCCTGGACATCATGCGCGATCCCTGCCGCACGGGGTCACGCGGAGGAGCGGGCCTGCAGAACGACGGGCTGGGGTAATCCCGGGTAGGAAATCCTTTCCCTGGGAAGGCGTTACACCAACGGAAGGGGTTCGGCCTGATAACCCAACAGAGCTCCCCTGATTTTATATGCCTGTCGTCGTGCTTGTGGTGGTTTTGCATGTAGATATAGTGAGAGAAGTATTTGCTATTTTTATAGTTTCTTTTTGTTGTTATTTTTAAAGACTTGTGGTCCCTTGTGGGCACAGCAGTGTGGAAGACAATACTATGCAACAGGAGTTTGTTCTGAAATCAGTCCAAGTTTCCAGATCCTAAGAAGCTTCTCTCCTGCTGTTCAAAGTAAGGCAATATGTGCAAAACAGATTCAATTAAAAAAAAAAACAAAAACCAACAAAACAAACAAACAACAACAACAACAAAAAACCGGAAACAAATATATAAAATTAAATCAAATCAAATACATTGTGTTGGGGACTGTTGATTTTGATTTCTCAAAAAACATATGTGCCTAAAGCAAAGTCCTGTGATTGTTATGTAAGGACTGACAAATTGTGATCTGATGCTGACATGAGTATGGGCTTGATCCTCTGTATTCAGAGCCATTGCACCAGTGCAGGCTCAAAACCTGCATATGCTTTTATTGAGTCCCCATCCTGGCAAAACCTTCTGATCTGTGGCCTGTATGAGACCTAAATATGCACCTCTGGATTTAGCAGAAGAGTATATTGAGACTGCAAGTGCATTTAATGTTCAACTCTTGTTTTTGTTTTAGAGTGTTCATCTGTTATAGATATTGTGGTGGTTTGTGATGAATCAAACAGCATTTATCCCTGGGATGCAGTGCGAGCATTTTTGAAAAAATTTGTGCAAGGCTTAGATATAGGCCTTAACAAGACCCAGGTAAGTCAAAGACATATTTGAGAAAGACCAAAAAAACCCAAACTAAACAAAACCCAAACCAGCCAATTTAAAGGGAAGCCAAGTGTGATTGTGTGTAATTATAGTACCTCCCTCAAAGCCACAGATTACACCGTTATCCTATTCAGTGTTGGGGATTTTATCTCACAGTTAGCCTGTTTCGAAAGGGATTAGTAACTTGATACAAAATATAAAACAGCTGATATAGAAGTCTAGGTTTTATTTAGGGGAGTCAGATCTTTTTCATGCATTAAGTGTAAAAGTAATTGAAATATAGTCTTTGGGGATGTGATAAAAGTAGAACTGGTTTTTTAAAGGTTTTTCATACAGCTCTTACTTTCCAACTGCTGCATCTTTAAAACAGGAGTTTTTCTTATTGGTTTACTCACTGTTCTTTGAGGGTTTTTTTCCTTTTGATTTTATGATGGTAAGGAAAATTTTGTTGCTTTTTTTTTTGTTTTAAACATCTTCTGTCTTTACAGTTGTCCATTTTCCATAAACAGTTCTGGGAACAAAGACTGGGGCACTGGAAATCTCTCTCCCAAAGGCTGCCTTCTTCCTTGGGCTAGTTTGGAAGTGAGGTGCTTAAAAGCTAGGCTTCCTGCTCAGTTCTTTCTGAACCTCACCTTTAGCATCTTCTCTTTTTTTCTTTCCTGTTAATTGTACATCTTATCATATGTCTTTAGCTTCACCTATATTAAAAATAAATAGGGTTTACAGTGCTGTAAAGTAACTAACCTTTAGGACTTCCTTAGAAGAGATCAGACTAAGGTGCTGTGAGCTTGTAGAATTACTGCTGTTTTCACATTTTTCCCAGAGGTCCTTGTATTATTGCTATCCGTCAGCTCTTCCAGAAGTAACCAAGCAAACATTCAATGTCTGCTATTTCAGATTGTTTGCAGTAACATGTTGTAGTCCATAATAAATTACATGAAATGCAAGAGCATTTTAGCTTTCTTTGCTTTTCAAATATTAAGTGGTTTTATATCTGTTGAAAGAAAACTCTGCATCTGCAGACCTTTTACAACAGCCTGATACAGAAGTAAGCATCATGATTCTATGTAACTAATTGTAATGCGTTATATCTAACATACTGTTTTTATTGCTTAGGTGGGTTTAATTCAGTATGCTAATGATCCCCGTGTAGTCTTCAACTTGAATACGTATCAAACAAAGGATGAGACTGTTCAAGCAATGGAGAAAACGTTTCAGAAGGGAGGAGATCTCACTAATACTTTCAAAGCCATTGACAATGCAAGGTGAGAGGCATTGGTGATTGCTGTGCAATTGTTGCAACTTGCCTTACACAGCAATGAGAACGTCCTGAATTTCCTTCCCACTGGGAGATCATGTGCTCAGGGCCTCTTGAGTAGGTTCCCAGCACTAGGCAGAATCCTTCAGGTACATTTACAGTGTTCCATGCAGAATGGTACAGGAATATGTAAACTAGAATTGCTGAAAAGCATACTGTTAACCATTGGGTTAAACGCCACTCGAAAGTAATGCTGGTAGCCAACAGAATTGCTTGTTCTGTCACAGACCTCTAAACATGACTGTGCATCAAACACAGTGGACAAGGTTTTAGGAAAGATACAAAATCACAGAAAGAAGTAAGGTTTATACAGGGATTCTGTAGGCCCAGTAATACTTGTGTCTGTGGGTCAGGCTTTGGTTGATTGCAGAGAAAATAAAACCTCTTGTCTGTTGTCAATTTGTCACTGCAGCACCAGCAGCGTGAAAAAGAGGGAAAACTTAAAACTAAATACATACACAAATGTGACTAAATACATATACAAACCAGGTCTGTTTCTCAGTGGGAAGATGCTGGTTTAAGGTAAATGAAGTACAGAGCTTTAGGCTCAAATACATGCTGAATCAAATGGACTTGAGAATTTTGTTTAGGGCAGACTCAGCCTTCAATGGAGTCAGTATGTGCAGTAGTATTGAGGAGCCTATTATTAATTCTCTTCCACTTTTGTCTGAGCTTTGTGATGCCAGTTCCTGGTGTCCTAAAACTTTCATAGTTCTGATAAAACCACCTTTTCATTTAAAAAATACTGTTTTTCATGGAATTTACATTTCTGTCGGAAACACCACACAGTCCTTCCAGTCCTACATTTTTTTCTACTTCTTTGGTTACAATTTCTTAAGCAATACAGAAGCACCTTGCTCTAATTCAGTGATGGACATGTTCATTACGGTATGTATAGATTGATGTGTGACAAATCCTATATTTTATAACAGACAGTATGCCTTCTCACCTGAATCGGGAGGACGTCCCACAGCCACAAAAGTAATGGTTGTTGTGACAGACGGTGAATCACATGATGGCTCCAACTTGAAAACAGTGATAGGTAAATGCAATGAAGACAATATAACCAGATTTGGCATTGCTGTAAGTAATACTAAAATTATACATTACTGCTTTTTTGAGAGACTGTTCTTTTGTGTATGTATGAAGGAACATTTTGAAAGGTTGTTTCATTGTGTATGTATGAAAGTCCATGTTCTATACTTAAATGATGTATAATATGTGCATTGTTACCCTAGTGAGACTGAAACAGTGTCAAATTAATCCTGTGAACTGGTGAAATACTGGTCTTCTTTACTGGCTGAAAAAGAAGGCTAGTATTCCTGAGCAACTTAAGTGCTTTTTTTCTTTGCCATGGTTTATGTATTTTTCCTGTACGAATGGGCCTTTGCACAGGAATAAAATCTCATAAGAAATTCAGTAATATGAGTGAAGGTAATTATTTTTTTTTTTTAATATGGAAAATGTTGGCTAAAATATTGCAGAATAGCACCATGTTTTTTTCACTCTTCTTATTTTGCTGTTTGTTTGGCTTTTTTACACAAGGTTTTGGGATACTTAATCCGGCATGAACTTGATACTAAAAACTTAATTAAAGAAATCAAGGGAATTGCTAGTTATCCAACGGAAAAGTATTTCTTCAACGTGTCATCTGAGGCTGCACTACTGGAAGAAGCAGGAACACTTGGCGAGCGCATTTTTAGTATAGAAGGTAAAATACTCAAGGTCTCTAAAAAATTTGGTCAGATTCTCAAGCTGATGAGCTAAGGATTTTATTTAGCTTCAGCTGAGTGCAGTATTGTGAAAATGAGGGACAGCTGGAGTTGCAGGCTGCTCCCTACTCACCAGGAGGGCTCTGGTTTGCACAGGTCTTCCCCCAGCTGCTCCGCCCCTCATTAGTCTGAGCTTCAAGTTAATTTCTGCGGTTTGTGGAAAACAGTCCCCAGTTGATGAAAATTTCTATCATGTCATGGGCTTCAGGCATGGCAGCTTGTCCCTATGCACCACATGTATGTGGAGCTATTACCACCTGAAGAATAAAGGCATCTTTATTCTTGTGAGATTCACCTGAGTGAATCCTAAGCAATTATAAGTTATAAAGCCAAAAGAAACCAGGAGACTAGGTTACTCATTGCAGAACTGAAAATGCAATTTGTCTGGTGCCTACCAGGCTCCCTCCCTAGCATCATCCACGCTCCTGTGTGTTGTCCAGAGGAATGTGTTGCAGAGGTGACTCAGAGATGCTTTGTCCCCCAAGGCCAGCATTTCAATTTTAAGTTAAATTCAGACCTTGCTTCAGAGATATGTAACCTGCCTTCAGCACTCCCTAAGGAGCTTATTATGGCTGCCACCTTCCTGTACTCAGGATGAAATCTTCCCTTTTGTTTCATCTCCATTTCTTCTTTACTAGGCCCATGCTGCTACTCAAAGAAAGGGAATAGGCTAGTTCCCTGTCTTCAGTTTTCCTGACTACTCCCACTGAATTCCCATCCATCTAGCTCAGGAAGTGGCTGTCACAGTGTTTTTCAAGACAATTACAACAGTTTCTAGAAGATCTATATGAAAATAAACATTCATATTCTGTTTGAAAGTTGTGAATATGCAGTAATTAAAGGTACTAATTTCAGTGTAGCAGTAATGCTTCCTAGGAAACACAAAAAGAGATTAGCTCTACTGACAAAAGTGTGCAAACTAATTCAAACCATCCTGATCATCATCTTCTGCCCTCTTTTTTTGGACAACACTTACAGCATGGCTCATGGCTCCGTCTTATCTATTTGCCATTAAATCCTCCAAATTTTCTACAGTTTATCAGCTCTGATTTCCATTGTTCATAAATCTTTAGTCAAATTGGTGGATATATACAGTCCTTATACAGCTAAACTCGGAGGCAGCAGAACTGGATTTTGTGTGGTTGTATAGTTAATCATATAGATATATCTGTTTTACCAGGTACAGATCAAGGTGATACTTTCCAAATGGAAATGTCACAGGTGGGCTTCAGTGCATCTTACTCACAAAAAAAGGTATGTGAGTTTAATTATTTAATGATGTGACTCAATGTAAGTATGTAGACATGATACAAGAAAAGAGCAATAAACACAATGTTTTATTTTAAGATCTTTTTACAAGCAGGAGAATGTGAAACTATCCTTTTAATTTTTTTTAGTGGAATATATATTAATAAGTAATGTTGAATAACATTTTATTTCATGTAATGATATTGAGGTGTGTTGATGTTGCCCTAACTTTTGCAGTTCTGGATGTTGTCATTCTTTTGTAGCTGGTTTCTCACATTCTTCTACGTAAACATAGCCATTTTATTGTAATTGTATCTTATCATTTACATTCCTTTCTCCTGGACACAGAACTTTGATGGACATTTCCTTTGACCGCTGTGATTGAGGGAGGAAGAACTTATTTCCTCCAATGAATAGTGATTTCTGAATGTATATATAATAAAGAAGGCGGGTCTTGCTCACCCTTCCTTCTCTTTCCTCCTTGCTGGTAACAGGTGTCCCTCATCTCTTCTTTCGTGTCGTTACTGCGGCATGTTAGTACAATGCTTTCAGTGATTTCTGAGTTGATGTAGCAGGAAGAATTTAATTCCTCCATGTTTGTAGCTAATTGTATTATAAAGCTGATAGGTAATCACCAAAATATAAATAAATCTAGTCTAAAACCAATTTCTCTATTTATTATGAAGTTAACAGTATTTGTTTAAAGCATATTTCACTTAAAAATTAGAAATAACAAAAAATTAGGTATATTTTAATGCAAATCAGTTTTAAGATTATCTTGACCAAAGAAGCCCTCTTTGTAAAATTCAAGCATGGTTCAGTAAGCATTCAACTGAAAACAAAATAAGGTTGTTTCTTTCTCATAGCCCTTAAAGATGAATGAAGTAATTGTTAAAAAGTCCTCTGTATTTGCACAAATGAAAGTTTTAATTTAAAATGCACTTAATGCTAAGAAATGGCAAAAAAATAAGAAACATATGGGCATTTATTCAGCAAAATTACATACTCGGTTTTATTGCTGTTTTCTATAACAGTATTTCAGGTTAGTGAAGAATTTTAATCACTTGAATAAACTGAACTATGTTTTCTGTGTACAAGTCTAAGATTAAGTATTTCTGTATGAAGCATTCGGTATAATAAGCCATGTTAATTTGGATTTTAAATTTAACTGTTCTCTGCAGAACATCTCCTTAGGTGAAGATTTAAACTCTGTCTATTTCCATCAGCTTTTGTGTGCTGTCATTGGCACTTTTGTTGTCAAAAAGGGGAGTTTTAGCTTTTTCTTACAGCTGCATTTGTATGATCCTCAGTCCTCTGAGGATCATGAGTGCATAAAAGCATGGATTTAGCAAGCCCAACCTCAGGGTGGACAGATTTAGGAAATTATCACAGTGTTTAGATAAACCCATTTTATCATGAGTTACAGTGCCATGGGAACTAAAGCAGTCACTTATCCCCTTGCTGTAGAAGGTTGATAATCCCTCTTAATAGGGCAGAAAAGTCCTGCACATAAGTGCTAGCTATAAGCAGCTCCAGTCAACTGCCTGCAGTCTTTAGTCTGCATCACTGCCTTAAGCACGGTGATGTAGGAAATTATGCATGGTAGCTTCAGCTTTGCTCACACTTTTTCTAAATCAGGTAGTTCTAAAATGCTGACTTCTATTTTCTGTAGAATGTTCTGCTGCTGGGTGCTGTTGGGGCCTATGACTGGAGTGGAACAGTAGTTCAGGAGTCTTCAGATAGAGTCACCACCTTTCCAAGCCATGTGTTTGAGAAGATTCTACAGGACAGAAATCATAGCTCATATCTAGGTAAGGGGCTGTAATACAAATCCAGAAATGTATGAAACCTTGATTAAGATACTAAAGAAGTTGGATAATTCTCCTCTAGCCAGATTCCTATTAAGAACTGACTTGAGAATATGAAAAAAATTAGTCAAAAAAGATTTTTTTTACTCTTCAACAGATCCTTGGATGAAAATTTTATTGTGTTTTTGAATTGTACTAATATCAAAGTGGTAAGCTGAATGAAAAATAAGTTTTTATCACTGCTGTGGTTTAACCCCAGTCTGCAACTAAGCAGCCACTCAGTCACTCTTCTTGAGGGGAGTGAGGATGGGGGAAACTCAGAAGAGCAAAAGTGACTGAACTTGTGGTTGAGATAGACAGTTTAATGGGGAAAGTGTAAGTCATGCATGTAAGCAAAGCAAGACAAAGAATTTATTCACCACTTCTCATGAGCAGGCAGGTGTTCCGCTACCCCCAGGAGAACAGGGCTCCATCACACACAACTGTGATTTGGGAAGACAAACATCACTCTGAACATCCCCTTCTTCCTCCTTCTTCCCCCAGCTTTATATGCTGAGCATGTCACCATATGGGATGGGGTATTCCTGTGGTCAGTTGGGAGCTGCTGTCCTTGATGTATCCCGTCCCAACTCCTTGTGTCCCCCACTGCCTCCTTGCTGGTGAGGTTGGGGTGAGGAGAGGAAAGGGCCTTGACACTGTCTGAGCACTGCTCAGCAGTAACTAATACATCCCTGTGTTATCAACACTGTTTCCAGAAAATCCAAATTACGGCTCCATACCAGCTGCTGTGAAGAAAATTAACTGTATTCCAGCCAAAACCAGCACAGAGGCATAATAAATCATGGGATTTGAAAAGGCTGCTTAGTGAATCATACTGATCATTACAAGTCCCTTCTGTTACAATATTTGTATATTTCCCAGTTCAGTGTGGATGCGAAACTGATTGTCTTTCCATTGTTTCACATGTGCTTGCTGTTTTCTTAGCCTTGGAAAAGTTCAGCTTATAGTTTTAGAATGTTGCTACCACTTAATAGAGATTTTACTTACAATCTCCATATGTATTTTTGACATGTTTTTGTGACCTAATAAACCCAGTCGTCTGTATTCTCAGTTCATTGAAATGTTTTCTACAAACCTTCAAAATGCCTGCTCTGGTGTTTCATCCCTGAATAATGCTACTACATTAAGCACCTGTGCCTTTCTTACTTTTGAAGTTATTTATTTATTAAGATGCTATTTTTGCAACTAACATACTCTTTTTTTTCCCCTATGGCTCAGCATAGCATCCAACAAAACAAATAAATCTAAACCCAGCCTAATGAGCAGTAGTTTGCATATGTGGCCTCTTCAGACTTTCTCTTACTTTCTTTTTTTAATAATTTTTTTTAGAGCTCAGGACGTTTCCTTTCTCTACGAGGCAGTTGTAGTGTATTTACTTTAATCTTTCTGGAGCAAACAATGTTGTTGCCTTTTCTGTCCATTTCCCTTCCACTTCCTCTCTTCCAGTAGGAGCTCTCCGTACCAGCTCTCTCTCACCAGCTTGGGGGAGCACCAGAGAAAGAACTGCTAGAACATCCCAGCTTTCTTGATTGGCCTCTGTTCTGCACTGCACCCTCCCTTCAAATGATTGTATTCTGTATTAATTAGGAAGGTGTGTACTTAACTTGCAGAATAGAATCTTGTTTTGTTGTTGCTTATTGAACTTCCAGTCACAAAAGTTGTTCTCACCCTAGAAAAACAGCGTCTGAACAAAAATCTGAATTAGACTGGTATATGTAAAGATCAAGGCATAATCCTTTTAGACTGTGCTTCTCATACTGTCCTGCAGCTTGCTAAAGATCTGCATATTCTGTCCCATCACTGGCATTGTGTTACTGATTTTAACTACCAACTTTATAAAGGATGACATTGTTTTCTCCACTTAAAATAAATTTGCTGGAACTAAACCACAGAAATGTAAAGTATGCACTAATGCTAGATTTATACAGCTAATACATGTTTAAAATATTTGCAGGTATTAAACTGTATTTCCTGAAAGCAAATAAGTGCTAGAATTACGGTAATGAAGATTAAATGTTCAAAGAAGTTCAATCAACCCTTCAGCTGACAAGCTGTTAATGTAGCCTGTTCTATTCAGATGAAGCACTGGGCTGTGGTTTGGTGAGCTGTGGGAAAATGTGCTGCAAGCTTTGCAGAAGCTAGGTGTCTCTCCCGAATTTGAAGACTGGTCCAAATGTTCATCTCATGTTTCTCTTCATTTCTTCTTTCCAAGGATACTCTTTGCACTTTTTTTTCCTATCTCCTTCACAAGCATGACATTTTTTGTGGTCTACATTTTACTGAATAAGCTAAACTCTTGGTGTTATTCTATAAGCCTGCTTCAACTTGGTCTGTGTGTCATTGTTCTCTCCAGAAGAATATTGCAAATTTTATGCATATATGACAGCATAACTTCCCATCTGGAATCATCATTCTCTGTGATTAACATACCAGATTGACTCTGTGCCTTTATGGATAACTAACTGATGAATTGTAATTAAATGGTCTCTCACACACGTTAAATGTTGACTTCTATCCCAGGTTATTCTGTTGCTGTTCTCTCAACTATGAGCTCTGTCTATTTTGTTGCTGGTGCACCAAGATCCAACTACACTGGCAGAGTTGTGGTTTATGATGTTGACAGTGATGGCAATATTGCAATTGTGCAGTCACAGAGAGGCGAGCAGGCAAGTATATTTTGGTCATGAATACAAACTTCCAGGAATCTGTTTTTATTGACCCAGCAGTAAATTGCAATTTGGTTTGAAAATTACTCTTTTCTTTCAAAGCATTTAGAATCTACTTGAACTTTTCTCTGCCACTAGACTATTTCAATTAGGTTAATTATAACTCTTAAGCAGTATTTTAGGAAGTCATCCAATTAGTGGTAGAAGATAATATACAAATCTAACTAATGTATCCTTCTGTCAACAATTCAGATTGGGAGAGACTCAGTAAACTCTACTCTGCCTGAGAAGTTGTTAAGTAGATGACATAAATGATAAATCTGGAAGTTCAATCTCTTTTTCTCTGTTTTGAAAAAAGCAGTGAGTTTAGATGATTTTGGTATCATTTGTAAGACAAATCTGAGAGTAGATCAGAGGTTGGGTAGTTTCGTGTGCATTTATAAAAAAATATATACCTCCCATATCTCACTGTCTGTTGGCATTTGTATTGCTGAGTGGTAAAGCCATAGCAGCAGCTACAGGACAGAAACAGTAAAATATGGAAAGGATATGATTCTTCCAACATGCTTCCAACACATGCTACATAGTAGCTTTATTCATCAACAGGCAATTTCATTCAGTAGCATTGGAATATTACTGGATGTAAGAATCAGGTGCTAAAACATGATTCACAAAACCCATACACAATGATGACCTATTTACTACTGATTTTAGATCGGCTCCTACTTTGGCAGTGTGGTTTGTTCAGTGGATGTCAACAGAGATTCTGTGACAGATGTGCTGCTTGTGGGTGCACCAATGTTTATGAATGACCTAAAGAAAGAAGAAGGGAGAGTATACATGTTTTCCATCACAACGGTAAGATGGCTCAAGCCAGCGTTGCTTATGGCTAGCTTCTTTCAAATCAGACTGGCACATGCATGCCTTTGGCCTCTCCAGGTCCTCTAAGTCATTGTTTAGTGAATCTTTTCAAAGTGTTGGAAATATTTCAAGTGACATTTTTTTAACAAGAAACAGCATGTGCTTCTCCCAGGATGTGGCATAAGGGCAGGGGTGAATGGTGTCAAGCCTATCTGGTTTGAGGACTGCATGTGGAGATCTTTCTAGTTCTGCCTCACATGTTCTGCATTTCAGTAGCAGCTGGAGTTTCCCCAGAACTGCTTGTGCACGTAATCTGGGAATTAGCCAGCTAGAACAGACCAAAATGGAGCCAATGAGTAAGGTAGTAGCTGAGTACTATTGGCAATCAGGGGCCTGCTGCTCTTGATGTCTCCCTGGTCCTGGTGTCAGGCAATGTGCTTCATGCTAATATAGCATGGGATTGGCCATATCTCTGACAAACCTAGCTCAAGGCTTTTGCTAATTAGCTGGCCATTTGTTTTTGTCAAATGTTTCAATGCCTGACAGTATTCCCAAAGCAGGTCTAAGAAATGCTCTTCTACTAGTTTTCTGCATTGTTTCGTAGACTCTGACATTGGAACACTGTAACTCTTGTCCCCTCTGTTCAGTAAAGCTGTGTTACTTGTCTGATGCTTGACTGACAGTGCTTTTTATTCAGACCTGTAGTAGGTGTTTTCAGAATATGTATATTAACCATCCTGAGCCCTCTGGCACTTTTGAACAGTCTTTCAATCACTGGATGTCTGCAAAGTAAATTAATATCTGCCATCTGTCAGAGGAAACAGAACATGGCCTCTTCACTAGGTAAATTGCAATCAAATAGAGAAGAAGGACCATCCTCCTCAGCAGCACCTCAGTCAGACCACCCTGAAGCAACAGGAAACTATCCTAAAGCAATTTCAAGGTAGATGCAGGAGCTGAAGGTTCGCAGCTGACATGAGTCTTTATGCCTGTGGTATCAGACAGAAAATATGATAGAAAAGAAAAATGAAAGGATTTTTTTTTCTCAGCTTTTGAAAACCAAATAAGTTGGAAGACTATCTTATAACTTTTAGTCATTTTCAAATGTTGGGTTTAAAATTATTTAAAAGTCAAGAATAATGAAAGATTTTAAAATATTTTTCAAAGAGTCTGGATTTGTGCAAGTTGTCCACATTGCGCAAGTAATACTTTTCTAGTCATTTTTAATAAATAGCTTGGCTGCTATTTCTAAAATTTTAAGCACAGTGTGATAACTGAGGTTAAAGGTGAGAATGCTATTTGCCAGATTTGTATTTAATCTAGTGTAAATGGGATTATTTAACTATGAAGATCTCCAATCTTTCTTTCTTCATTGGCATTGGAGAGGTCAGGAGTTTACCATTTGGACACATGTTTTTTGCATTAGTTTAGTAAGGAAATTCCATTTCTGTTTCAAAGAATTATGTCCAGTTACATAATTTCCATTCCCTCTGCATAAAAACCGGTAATCCAAAACTGGAAACTGTATTTTTCAATGTATTGTGAAACTTTCAGAACAGTCAGATGAGGACAGTGAGAGCATTTAAGCTTCATACATATGGTTATATTTGCTGTTAGTACTTTGCGTAGCATGCTTTGATTTTGCTGTCTAATTCTTGCCAAGACTTTGAGACATAATGCAAACTGAATGGGCAATACAATGGGGAAGGAATTCAGTGTTGAGCTGTCTGAGGGGAATGTACTGGAAAACAGAAACAAAAAACAATGCACATAGATACTGCTTCTATGTCTGATCTGGTGCAATGATAGCTGTGCTTTTGCTTTTTCTTCTTTTTCAATTTTTGAAGAGAATTTTGGATCAACAAGAGCTCCTGGAAGGTCCACAGGGGTCAGAAAATGCACGCTTTGGGTCAGCAATTGCAGCACTTGCAGACATTGATTTGGATGGCTTTAATGATGTTGTAATAGGTGCACCACTGGAAAACCAAAACTCTGGAGCAATTTACATTTATAATGGATTTCAAAAAACTATACGTACCAAATATTCTCAGGTAAATAATTTTGTTCCATAATGCTGCACTCAGAGCCTTTAGATCTGCTGGAGGAAAACTGTTTTAATTGACTATTGTTTCATCCTTTTAAAGGAGTACTGTTATTCTCAGATCTTATGTCAGCTTTTGTGCCTCTCCTTCCTTCAGCTGTCAGCATATCCAAGTTGATGTTGTGATGCTTACAACCAAACCCTATAGCAGAAAAGGATGTGCAGGGTGCTCATTTGGAGGCATTTTTGATGCCTGAGTGTGAAGTCAGCTAATTCCTATATGTTTTTAACACCCCTTGTTTTCAGGTTTTTAGTGTTAATGTACAGCAATGAAGATTAGATAAATCTCGGCACTGTAAATTACAAATACATAGTATTAAAGGGAAAGTCTTTCAGTGTATTCATTGGAACTCCTATTAAGCTTTATATTCTTTGGGTTCCTCAATGTGAGATGGAAAAACTTTCCATCTGTATCTGGCTCACAACATTCAGTTAGTTGATCTACTCCCAAAACAGAAAAATCTAGTCCTTTGTCTGCTCCAACAGAGGACAAAGAAGTGCTAAAAATCATCTGAGAAAACACCTACAAATGCATTTTATTTCAACAATACATTGCATTTACAGGGAGTATCAGTGAAAGTCTATTGATTAGGCTGCTATCTACAGACTTTAGGATGCTTTGGTAAATTCAGTAACCAAACTCTCTTTCCCAGAAAATCTTAGGATCGGATTCTGCTTTCGGACAAAAGCTCCAATTCTTTGGAAGATCAGTAGATGGCCATAGAGACTTAGATGACGATGACATTACTGACGTATCTGTTGGTGCTGATGGAAATGTGGTTGTGCTATGGTTGGTATACTCTTTCTTAGAAAGGAAGCAATTAATGATTCAGATGCAGCAGTTGAACATTCAGTTAATTAAACAGGAAAATAAGCAAATGAAAAGGCTCTTTCATTCCGTGTGTTCAGCACTAACACATTGACTGCCTCATCACTGCTATCAAAACTAGCCAAAAAAACAGTATTAGACTAAATTTCTTTTAAGCATTTATCATTAAAAGCATTGAAAGCTAAGGCAGCACAGAGGGCAGAGCCAGGCCATGTGGGAGGAAGCCAGGTGGCAGAGCCTGCTGGGAGGGACCTGACTGGGAATCGAGAGACCAGGAGACATCTCTGCCTGCTGCTGCCATGCAGCCACATGGTCCAGACGGAAGGGGCAGCAGCGGGGAATGGGCTTGCTGGAGAGTATTTGTAACAGCAGGTTGTGTACTTCAGTAGCCACAGCATAATTTTGATAGCAGACCTTGAGACAGATGAAACCACCTCTCACACAACCTGCATGACCTGTACTGGCTGGTAGGCTGATATAGGGGAGAGTGTTGTCCTGCAGGGTAAGGACAGAGAGCAGTAATAGAGCTGACATCTATTTCTGGCAAGGAACACATTTTTTGTTGGCACATGGCCTTTGCCACCGAAGTCTGAGTGCTTACACAAATTAAAAAAAGATTTCACAGAACCTAGATCTTCTGCCTGCCTAAGTAGTGTGTGGTTTCCACTACTTGCTTGAGGATTTAATTTCAAATGCAGTTTCCTTTCCTATCTATTGCCGGTCTTCTTGCCTGAGGCTTCCCATTGTAAGAAAACACCACTGAATTGCTACTTCTTTCATAATGAAAAAAGCTAATTAAAAATGAATGGTCAGTTTGGACCTTTGACTGCTGCTGCTGTTGGAAATTTCATTAAAGAAAATTATGCTCCTTGAAGTACCAGCATTTATTTAGGTTTGATTAATGAAGATGCCCATTCTTCTTTCACTCTGGCATTTGGGCTGATTAATGAGTTTAGCTTTTGATTAAAGTGTTTGTTTTTACATGTAGGGTTCCTTTGAAACTATCCTTCAAAATCTTGATTAATTACATGAAAGTTGTTTTTCTGAAAAATAAGATTATTAAACAAAATGAAGAATTATCCATTCTCACCTTCCCAGAGGAGCTCAATAACTTCCCTAAAGGAGCAAAAGAAGATTACTTATTTGGAAAACAGGCCAAGGCCTTCATTCTCTGATACCTGGAGGGATTGAATAGAGCATTGAGATAAAGACATCGATTATCCATTAATTTGACATGATAAATATTTATTATCATTACTGAAAGCTACTATATCAGCAAATTCATGTATATGTAAGGAAAAATAATTTTACCAGTGCCATTAAAAGAAGTTTACATTGGGAACCAAAAAACCAATGCTAACATTTACAGATAGTATTAGACAACAGCTTCTGTGTTACCCAGTGTTCTTGAAAACCCCATATAACTTTAAAAATATTTTTCAGGTCAAGAGGCATTGCAAATGTGTCCATAATTGCCTCATTTAATCCTGAGAAAATCCCCCTGCTGAACAAGAATACGGACATAACTGTCAAAATATGTTTTCAGGCTACATTTAGACCTCCTAAGAAAACTAATCAAGTGGGTAAGAGTACTTCAATGGCTTGTCTTATATTCATTTCTTCAAAAGTCCATTATTCAAATGAGTAGGGCAAATTCTAAAGATATATTAGATTGAATGTCAAGAATCACAAAGTCAATATAAAACTTAAGTGCTTGAGAATGTGTTTTTAAGACCGAATTCATCACTGGCTCCATAATCTTTGAAAAGTGGGGAACTAACAGTATAAAGGAGAGATGTATCCTTGTTGTTCAACAATACCCAAAGAATGTTGTTAGTGAGAAGCTGGATTTTTCCAGCCTGCTGGTTTCAACAGCAGACTGCATACTTTTCCTCTCTCTTCAGAAAAAAAAAATATTTTTGAAAGACTTGGTGCAGTTGTTAGTGGGAGGAAGCCCTTCTTTTCAGAGGACGGTGCATATTTCTGTGGCCAGCAGTGGGCTCCCATGAAGTTTTTAAGTTAAACCTTACAGATAACACCAGTTGGACTGCTTCAGACTGCTATGTAAACTGCCTTTAGGAGCTCATGACTTTAAGCTATAAAATAACAGTGAACTTCCACAGCATATCAGTCATAATATGAAGAGAAGGTGGCAGAAATTATTATGTGATTGAAAAGAAGAAACAGATTCTTTAAAGTCACCTCTGAGTTCAGTGATATTGTTGCAAGGCCCCTTTATCTAGTGTAATCCTGGCCCTGCTGACTGGCTTCTTGCCTGAGCTGCAGGCTCAGACGTCTGCAGTGGAGGCTGGATTGATTGCCATTTAATGTGCTCTCTGTGGATCGGAACTTCTATCAGGATCTAAACCTGTTCGACTGCTTTGGAAAACACAAGAGAAAATATTTTCATTTTGAGACTGCTCTGTGTTTAGCAAGCTACGAGAAACATGAAATATTTAGTGTGGTTTGGAAAGCTTGGTCACTATAATACTGAGCATAGTAATGAAATCACAGGCAGCCACGCTCAGTGAAAAATTTGCTGTTACTCTTCTTGTAGCTATAAAGTACAACGCAACATTGGATGCAGATCTCCAGTCCTCCAGAGTGACTTCTAGAGGACTTTTCAAAGAAAATAATGAAAGGTACATGCAGAGGGATCTTGTGGTGCATCATGAGGAGAATTGTGTTCATGATGTCTTCAGTGTACAAGTAAGTGCAATTGCAAGAAGTCTTGCATAACCAAAGTGATCAGAGGAAGACAAGGATTAATATTTCGTCTGTAAAGTAAATTTCATGTATGGTGTACTGAGTTATTTATGTTTTCCAAATCTCCCCAGCTGAAAAATACTTAGTAATATTATGATTTCATAGAAACTAATGACTGTCACATTCAATATAGATTTTTAGGATAGAAAAGACCGTTTTTAATTATGTTATTCAGTTCTGGCATAACACAGAGCCTATAGTCCATAGTTCCAATAGAATTTTAATTTTCCTCTGAGTAGACTCTTGTTTAAGAACTAATACATACAAATGTTTTCTCTCAAACCAACATTTCAGGCAGACTTCAGGTGCATTTTAGCCCCAGGTATACACCAAGGACTAAAATAAAAATAAACAGGTCTCCATTTTTCTCCAGAACCAAAGACTGAACATGGCCTGAGAGTTGCCTTAAGCTCCACTGCATGATGCTAGGTCAGATAGAGGACTTCCATTCCTGATTGATTTGCAATGCAAATAATCTTTGACTTACTGATCACATTTAGTGACACGTGGAGTCATGAGCCGTAGGTCTAGAATGTGATTCATCCAGTACTGAGAAAAAGAAACATGGAGTATATAATGTGTTTTAGTGTCACTCAGGCCCAGCTGCTCATTGTGGTAGTAAGGCAGAGTGGAGTAGGAACTTGACTTCTGCAGCCAGATGAGAATGGAAGCTATCTGGTGATGGCTTTTGAGGACCAGCTCCTACAGCTGCAGATAATCTGCATGTTCTTTAGCTCTAGAAGTGCCTGTGATGTGTACAGTCTACAGGAATCCTAGAAAAATTGGTTTCATCATGGAAATGGCACTGAAAATTGTCGAGCTAGAGGAGCTAGGTAATCTCACCAAATTATTTTCATGAAGAAGTGAAGCTTTGAACTGTTGCTTTTCCTTGTTCAGAGCAAATATGGTTTTGCTACACATTCTTAATTTACAATAGAATTAGCAATTTTGCCCCATTTTCTGTGCTGACAGCCATCACCTGAACCATGTGTTTTACAGGAACCTTCAGATGCAGTGAATTCACTTAGTTTGCGCATTGACATTGGCCTTGCAAATCCTGGCTCCAGCCCTGTCCTTGACATATCCTCTCCTGCATCTGTGGCCTACAGTGTAAGTATGCAGATTTACTGTTCAGAAATGCATGGCTATACACGTCCATAATGTGTGGCCCTCACAAACACCTCAGAAAAAGGTAAAACTGGTGTTCCAGGAAAGTCACATGGAGATGTGTCCCCTGGTTCCTTTCATACCTTTGCCTGTATGGCCTGAGCTTGTTCTCACACACACACACACACCAGCCACTGTGCCACATAACAAAGCATGTTAGTTCAGCCATGTCACTGTTGATGTGAACTTCTAGTCGATGGCAAACATGAATTCTTTTAGGTCTGTTTATTCTACAATAAAAAGGTACAAAAAAGAGAGGTGGAACTAATTTGACTACATCAGCTTTGTTGTGGCTTAAAAATAACCTGTCTGTACCATTCTGGGATCAGCTGACATGTCGTAACACATTACTCAGTTCACTCATTCATGTGTCAAGGATTTTAATGTCCTGAAGAGGGATTTTCTTATCTGCAAACCAAGAATGTGCTTCAGCTTGAAGATGTTTGCACTCTAGCATCTGAGGATAATGTTAAAGGTTGAGCCCTGTCATTCAGGAAATATTTTTGTTTTTCCTAGATTCCTTTTATTAAAGACTGTGGTGAAGATGAACTTTGTATCTGTGATCTTGTTCTGAATGTTCAGCAGAAGGCAGATGACAGGTAAGAGCTGAATCAGTGGCATTGTTAAAGTCTAGTGTTAAGTTTTCACCAGTCTGTAGGCGTTGGATGACTTTCTAGATAAGAATGCCCTTTCCAGTTCAACATCTACATATAAACAGCACAGATAAAAAAAGCAATGGCATTTTTATCTAAATCTAATCAAGGAAAAAGAAGTAAGATAGGAATACAAACATAAAAGTAGGATTCTTCTCAGTTTAGACTAACCCAAGGTTTGGTACCTTAAAGATGAGGACACAAGTGAGTATTTGGAAGAATTGTGTCTGTCTGGCTGCTGTTGCGAAAGGGAGCACAATGGGAGAGCAGCAGCAGCTGCAGCAGCTGTCTTCATGCCTCCCTTGGGGAGCAGCAAGGATACTGCAGTAGGCTGTACCAGTGGGGACCTGTGGTCAGCTTTTTGGCAGCACATACTCCAAGTCCATGTCAGATATGAGCATACATGTTCAGTACACAGACACAGAGCTGCCTCTTCCTGGAGCTGTTGCCCTTGTCTGCTGCCCGCTGCGTCCACCTTCCCACCAGGGCAGAAGCCTTGAAAATTCAGCAAAGTGACTTTGATGATACGTAATCAAAGTCCTGGACCTTCAGAAGACACTAATTCCATTTGGTTTTAGGAAACACCATCACCGAATTTCTTATGCTAAGGGGTTTAGAAAGCAGAGTGTTTAAGTACATAGAATGTAGGAAGTCTCTTGCTGTGCTTGTTATTTGTTGTTGGCTACAGGCAACACATTATCCACAGCTGTTCTAGTACCTCTGTTTACAGCAATGGGCTTTATTTTCCAACAGCAAACAACAGTTTATTGTCAGCAGCAAAAACAGAAGACTAACGTTCAGTGTGAAATTGAGAAATAAAAAGGAAAATGCATATAACACCAGAATCCAGGCTACATTTTCAGACAACTTGTTTTTTGCTTCATCGTCTCTACCGGTACGTGATACCCTCTGCTCCGTTATTAACCTCACTGCTTCTGTTATTGCCCCTGATTTTTGAGGTCCTCAGAGAAATTTTCTCTTTCTTTCTAGTAGCGCCTATTCCAGAAAACAGTGTGTGTGCAAAACTGTCTCCCAATTTATTTTCTTGGATACCAGAATTATTCCCCTGACATATCAGTTTATTTAGGTCAAGCAGAGATACTGCCAACTCAGCATAAAAGTTGGCAATTTGTCTGGTTTGACCTCACCTCAGACATCTTTTCCTCACTTTAGGCCTTGGCACCCACATCTTCTTAACTCTCAGCCACATGCCTGAAGCAATTGCTGTGCCACAGGGAATTTGTATTTGATAAATCAGACATGCAGCATTGATGATGAATCCTTAAAAGCATAGACTTTGGATCTAGAAATAGTGTTACTGCCAAGGCCATGTGTTCCAGCTAGACAGTTAATCAGATTGACATGATCACTATACCAGAAGCTCCTCTTCTAACAAATTTTGTCTTAGAAAAGGGGAAAAAGAGGAATTATGCATACTATTTTGGGGAATGCAGTACACCTATAAACTAAATTGCTGCTCCCAATTCATGAAGGATGAAATGCAGACTTCAGTGCTTGGCTTATGTGGTCAGGCTGCTGTTGGAGAGGTGCGTGATAATCCTGAGGGTGAAATCCAGAGCAATCCCTATACTGAAGGGAGAGGAGGGATAGCATTCATTACTGCCCAAGAGCAGCATTATTCTGAACAATGAATTGGCAGAAATGCTGCATACAGCGCTGGGGGTGCCCCTCTACCTCCCCATCCTGTTGTGCAGCAAAATTGCTTATTCCAGTCCTGCCAAAAGACCACACTGGAGCTAGGATTTTATTTTGCTTTAAAAACCCTTTTGCTTAGAAGCACTTCAGCCTGCAAGTGAAGTTTGGACCAAAAATGTGCCTGCTTCAAAGCAGGAAGAAAAACATAAGCTGAGTGTGTATGGATATTTTTCGGGGTTTTGTTTTGAGGGCTTTTTGTAGCACAATTCATGAATGGTAAATGTCTACTAGCAACGTTTTTTACAAAAGACAGTACATTTTAATAAAGTCTTCTCAAAGCATTGATAACTGGCTCTGGTCTATGAATTTATCTTTGAATCAAGGATCATGACAAGCCAAATATTCTGCAAAGTAGTAAACAAACCCTTATGTATTGCAGATTTTCCCACAGAAAGTATGGTAGACTTCTCCTTTGCACACTTCTACAGAGAAGGTAGTTAACCAGCTCTAAGGTTGTGTAAATATGTCTGCAAAAGTTCTGTAAAAATGCTGTAAGAAAGAACCATAGAATTTAATGTTGGAGCTGACCTGTACTCTCTGGTCTGTATTTCTTCTTCCAGGCCCAGCACAAAGTTCTAACAAGATCATTACAGCTCACAACAAATAGCATGAGAAAGGTCCTTGTCCTACCTTTTTCCTGACTTCCTCCTGGCCCTTCCAGTGTCCCACCCATCTGTTGCATCTCTGGGAATTACAGCCATAACACCTATTTTCAGTGTTTCTTAGCATAATACATGTGCTACTGAAGGTACATGCCTCTCTACTTCATCAAAACCTGATATTAAGATGGCTTTTCTGTTTTGTTTTCTCTGCAGAGTGATGGGACTGAAGTCTCATGTCAAACAGGAACAGCACAAAGTACAGTCATTTGCCAAATAAGCTATCCTGTTTTCAGAACAGGACAACAGGTACAGATAGCATGTTTAAATAACCATGAATGATATCCAAAACCTTTTCTTCTGTTGTTTTTCCCTAACTCTGCATTTATTGTGATAAGGACTTCTTAGATTTGACAACAAAGGCATTAAAAGAAGCAAACTAAGGGTTAAAATTTGTGACTCCCTGCCAGATTAAAGGAGAAAAGGCTCTCAAAGCTCATTTGTCACAACCCACAGCTTCCAAGTGCTGCTGCAGTTATGTAACTTTTGGAGGATGAAGGCTGGGGGCAGAGAAGCATAGAGCATCATGTACAGGCACCTAAGAACTGAGCATAATACCCATCAAATCCCTCCTGCAGTGTGAACCTGCTCTGTGAATCTCATCTCTTAAAGAAAGCAGTATTGCTTTGAGAGGAGTTGGGAGGCCCACACAGCCCTAAGATGGACTGTATATCTTTTTTTTGTATATATACACCATAAACCTCAGGATATCCTGAGGTTTTATGGAATCTCTATTCCTCAAGGGCAGAGCAGAAACAAGGTTCTAGCCTCTAACATAATCAACTGGAGCAATAAGAAACTTGCTAGAAAGAATAGAAACATGATGTTCTGTGGTGGAGGATGCAGAATAATAAAAAAAATTACAAATACAAAAAGTTAAATTTGTTCTGAATTTTTAATGGAATTGCTCAGAGTGGGCCTGCTGGAAGAAGTGGAAGAATAGAGCAAATACAAAGCTTGTGCCAGTACTAGAGTTTAAAAGGAAGGAATTGTGAACACCTTTTGTTTCAGCTTGCAACTTGTTGTACACAATCTTAAAATGCAAATAGTTCAAGTTTATGTAAGAATGCCAACTTGTAAGGAAACACAAGAGCTAATCTGTTCTGGACTACTAAGAAATTACTGAAATATTACACAGAAGTCTTTAGAGAATTCAGATGCAGAGGGCAGTTCTAGATTGCTGCGCGCATGAATAATTATGTCTGTGTTGGGAAGTCCTTTGGATGTTGTACCAACTCATTTACTCTGCATTCCTTGTCTCTTCCATAGGTATCCTTTGATATTAGCTTTGATTTTAACCTTAAAAATCTTCAGAATGTGGCAGTTCTAAGTTTTCATGCATTGAGGTAAAGTACATAATGATATGAAAGCAAGTTAGGTATTAATAGCTTACTTGTATAAAACAATATTATAACACCTGACTCAAATGTGTTTTGATGAACAGCGAAAGTAAGGAACAGCAAGACTTGGACAACCAGGTCACCTTGTCAATTCCTTTGCGATATGATGCAGAAATTCACTTCACAAGGTATGCTGAATAATGTAAAGAAACACTGTTATTTTGCCAAGGTACTTAAAGTAACAGCCTTGAAAGACCACTAAAAATATAATGAAGCTTTGTTTTTGTTCGGGAAGTCATAAGAAATTCCCTCTTCACCAGTAGTAGCAGATTTGTGTGTCCTTCCAACAAGCTAACATGTAAAAAATTATGAAAGTTGTGGATCCATGTTTATCTCTGCACAGTTGTTACAGATGCTCTTGTGAACGGAAGAGATATAAAAGCCAAACAGTGCATGTGGTTTTAATAACAAAAATAGTATATCCTGTCTAATAAGGTTTGGGCCTCTGGGCTCAAATGTAATGACATTGGATCAAATACGGATTTAAAGTGATCTAAACTAAACAAGAGAACAACATCAAAAGGAAAAATATGTCCCACTCAAACTCTCAGCAAAGGAGGGAAAGAAGAGAAGAAAAAATTATAGACATATCTGCTGAACTTGGAGGAAGAATATAAACTTTTTAGCAGATTGAGCTAATGATATGAACTAAAACCTGAGTTGCACATGGCAGATCCCCCCTTGCTGCAGCTGCACTGGCACTGGGAGCAGACACCCTGCTTTCCCATGGACCTGTCCAGATTCTGGCTCACACCTGCCCCTCCCTGCCTGGTGCCAGCCCTTTTTTACTCCCTGAAGAAGGCAGGTCAGCACTGTCACAAGAGGAATCCTTTACTCTGGGAAGGGTGGTTTGTAATGAGAGGCAGCTGGACAGGCATGGGGAAGGAAACCAACAAAATTCCTTTTAAAACTGGTCTTCAAATAGTGTTCTTGAAGCCTCTTATCTTGAGCCCTGGAAACCCTTGGTGATTTGGGATGTACTCAAAGAGTAATTATTCTGTTACTGTGCCAAGCAAGAATGATTTCAGTTACAGTTTAACTTACCTTACAACTGAAACAAAAATACACTGTTTGGTTAGACTCTTGGATCAAGGCTGGATATTTTAATTTTCATCAAAGAAAAGATCTATTTATCTTTCCCAAGTACTGAATTTCTAGGATAAACCAGATGTAATTAGACTTAATGCACTTGGTCACCAGTTCTTGATGAAAACACGACTTTGCATCCCAAAGCATTAAAAAATTGGTAAATAGAAACTGATACAAAGTAAACAGTATTTATTCAAAAAACAACAGAAATTTGAAAAAGAGGAAACTGTTTCAAAGTGCATAGCAGCAATAGATTCAGGAATTTAATATTCAGTGATCATCATAGCTACAACAACTGTTGGCTGCTGTGAAACATGAGCTGGAATAGGGACCACAGTACAGAAGATTGGTGTTACAACCTTTGCACAAGAAGTTTCAGAATATTTGGAGGTCCTGCATCATGACTAGGTGCACCATGCAAGTCATGCAAAATGTTTGACATTATTTTAAGTGCAGAGAAGCATTTGAGTCAGTGGTGCAAGTTCTTTCAGTTCCCTGAGAAAGTTGCAGGAGACCTCATAAAAAGAAGCGAAGACTGCAGGAGCATCTATATAGAGGGCTAGCTTCTTAGGAAATTCAGACAGTGCAAACTTGAATCAGGAGATTTAATTAGCTGAGAAATATGAACTGAAATTAAATGCTTCAGAAGAAGCAAGGCATGGAGTCTATAAAAGTTATTCAAGGAAAAACAGGGATTTGAAGTCAGATGCATCTCCTGAATTTGAGAAAATGCAATTTCATATGCAAGGCAAGGCATGAAGGAATCCCTACTGCCAGAAAATTATTTATTAGTCTTGGAGATAATAAATTTAAAAGAACTAAATGAAATAAATATTAAGCCATGGCATAATTTACAATATTTGGCTTAGGAAATATTTACTAGTTCCTTCTGAGGCAGGTAATACACCCAAGAAACAATCCCTTTAAATACAAGTGTTGAGAAAAAATATTGTCTTGCTGAACTGAAGTCTTTCTAGTGAAAATTTCCTGAGTTTCCAGGAGACAATGTAGGAATCAGTCTTATCAGAGACCCCTGCAAGAGCAAGAAAACTGATACTGTGCGTCTTGGAAGGCCTGGAGTCTTCAGCAGTAAGGAAGCAGAAAATGTGTTGTGTGTTTTCCTTGAAGTCCTTGTGAGGAGGCTCTTCAAGGAAAGGGCCCATGGGAGAAAATATGGAGGATCAAAAAGGATCCACAGTGCAGTATGGAGGACCACCACTGATCAGGAAGCACCTCTGTGAGACTGCACATGCGTTAATTTGGGATTGTATACACAGATGTTACCCAGGTTAATAAGGGAGAGCAGTAAAAAGGATGAATTTGCATATTGTATTACAGGAAGAGCTGATGTAGGAGTTGTAGTAGCCCCTATTTCTTGTTAACTCACTCACCAGCTTGTTTTTTGGCTGCTCAAATTATCCTCCTATGGAAAGGTAATGATGAAGAGCGGACACAGTCCTGGGATGGTTCAGCAGAGGAGCTGCTCACAGGTAGCAGGCAGTGGATGTGATGCACTGCACAAGGGTGTTTTCCTGGTCTTTAAGCATGGTTCCAACTGACTGAGCTCCTTGAGCACCCACAGGCCTTTGAACCATGTCCGTCCATCACACACCTGTAATTCCATGCTGCAGTGGGCTGAAACTGCCTCATTTTAATTTGGAAATTCTGGATTTTAAAACCCATAATTACTAAAGAAAGTGCCCCAGAGAGGACTGAGGGCTATGTGATATGTACCATGTACACAGTCAGGGTGATACTTGTGTTTACACACCCAGGCAGTTATAGATGAACCAAGGGAGACCATGGAGGGCCCTTTCTGAAGAAGGAAATGACTGCAAGGTTGAATGTTGAAGTTTGTCCCCAGGAAAGGAGTTTGCAGACTGGCACTGAAACAATGCAGGGTCTAGGAGCCTGAGAGGGCCTGCATGCCATAGAACTCTCCTGTCTTAATTTGACATGGTTGTTCCAGCTCTGGGCGTCAGTACCCCATTTTCTTAACCAACAGTGTAAAATTCAAACAGCAGTCTAAGTGACTGACTTTTTCTCTGTCTGTACTTCTGACCTGTTTCACAAAGGCATATCCAGTAACATATGTTTTCAAAGCAGCTGCCAAATTGAAATGTATTGTTTTATGGTTGTTAACTAGGCTTGCCAACATCAACTTTTATGAAGTATACTCTGGTCATAACATTCCTTCCACTGTGAATAATTTTGAAGATATTGGCCCCACATTCAACTTCTCAGTTAAGGTTAGTAAATGTGTTTTGTTCTGGTTCAAGAAGTTGCCTTAGCTCCCTCTGTAGCCTGCTCCCAAAATCTAGTTGAAAAAACAGTCCTAATTTCATTGTCTGATTTTGAGGCTTTTGAATAGGTCAAGTAAGAAAAAAATGTGCAAATAGCATAAATGCTTAGAGTCTTAAAAGGTTAAGGATGACATTTGCACAAGTACAATGGAGGAGGGAATTGGGCCTGCACTGTTTACATGTTTAGAAGATGGTTAATGCTTAACTTTAAGCCAGCTTAGACTGTTTTTTCACAGACTCTCCTGCCAACTTGATAAAGAAAAACAAGCCTTTACAGGCTTGGACCTTGAAACTTGAAGTTTGGCAAGGGTTAAGGGCTCAAACCTGATGCAAAAACGAGCCAAATCACAGCACTTATTGCATAACTCAGAAAAAACTTAGATCCAAATATGCAACGTGGAAGAAACTTAAATTATGTTCCATTTCCATTCCTGTAACTGCTACTCCAAAGGACTAAACAGGCCTATTGGCTGTGGCAGAATATTTGCTTTTCAAAACATTTTTCATGCAGTTAATACAAGCTTTGCTAAGGAAACAGACAGGAACCTGGAGCTATACAGTATACTTTCTGCTTTACTATTCACAAAATTACTACTCTAGTGTTTTAGTACAAAACACACTGATGTAAAAGGAGTCCAGTTCTTCCAAATTCATCCATTATTTCTAATTTTCTTGCTATATGAAATAATTTATTCATATGTAAGCATAGCTACCTAAATTAACTCTTGAGTTATTTGCTTTGCAGGTAACAACAGGAAGTATTCCAGTAAAGATGGCATCTGTAACAATCAGTCTTCCAGAACTGACCAGCAAAGACAATCCACTGATGTACCTAACTGCAGTCACCACAGATGAGGTATAGAACTGAACTGTGTATGAAGAGTTTATCATTACTAGAAACATCAATTATCTCCCCAGTACTATGGCTTAGATTAAGAGAATCTGTGCCCTTTCTCCTTGTCCCTCATAATGGGAGGACCACAATGCCAACAGGACAGTAGACTATGACTTGGCAGATGTGGAATATCTGGATCTCCTCAGTTACGTCTTTCTCTAAGTTCCTGGGAAAACTATCATAAAAATGAAGTTTTTAGATGAGGAAAAACCCTTCAGGTCCATCTAGGGAGAAAAAAAAAAGTTACTGTAAGAATAATTTACTTCTGACCAAAACCACACACAGTCTCTCTTAGTTTCCTAAAGAATTTGGTGTTCACAATCTAGCCTTTAACAGCCACCATCTTATCCCAGAAATATATGTTATTAGGATGACTATAAACTCCTGCATGTGATGTCATACAATCTCATTCCTGCCATCTTTCCTAGACCAGAGGTGTTACTTGTGAAGCTCAGATAAATCCACTGCAAATAGGGAAAAGACCTTATTCTCCATCTTTCACAAAAGAGAACTTCAGAACTTCCAAAGAACTGGTGAGTAAGACTCAGGGCTGCAGGACAGGGACACAGAGGTGATCCTTCAAGCCCATTGCTGTACTTGTGAGGAAAGCTGTGATGGGGTGGCATTCCTCATTTCCACTGCAGGGCTCTCTGTGGCTGTTCTCACAGATATTGCATCTGCTTTAGCACAGCCTGCAAGCTCTAAGTTTTTATGAACAGAATGGCAAAGGCAATGGCCAAAAGTCTCAATGTTGAAAGAACGTTTTTTAGAGTGTATTTTTAATGCATACTTTTGCCTCCTCTTGCTGTTTCCCCTGGAAGAACTGTAAGAATGTGAAGTGCAGTACCATCACATGCAAACTGGAAGACATTACTCTGAAGGGAGAGTACTTTGTGAACGTGTCCACCCAAATCTGGAATGGAACCTTTGCTGCTGTGAGTATCAACTGCATCTTTATGGAGGATCCAATATTCAAGTATTTTCAAACTCTTGATATTTTCAAAGTTCAGTAAAGAGACCTCACAATCTAGAAAGACCTTCCTTTACATTGGTTTGTCTGTTTTTCCAGATTGAAAACTTGAACCTAGAAGTAGCAAGGCTGCATAATGGAGCTGATAAAACTTCAGTCCAGCACAAAATCTAAGAAAATGCTGTGATAATGCAATCTCCACAGCTGAAAAAAACATTTCCTACATCTGTTAAATACATTCCAGGGGAACTACAGATTCCACAAAACTCATCATAGGATAGCAGAGTACAGTATCACCATAGCCTGTAACATAATCATGCTTTCAGCTTTTGAACATCACAGCCTACATAGTAATCATGTTGAGTCACATCAAAATACCAAAACACTGTTACTGCTGCCAGTTTTATTTGGTATAGAAACTGTGGAAAACTTCGTTAATTGATTTTTTGTTTTTATTAGAGTAGGTGTCAAGAAACAGTCCTTGCTTAGAGCCCTACAGGATGCTTAAAATATCCATCAATAATATCTCAAGTTTACCATTTTAAATCACCATGTGTCCTCCAAGATACACCTCATCATTAGTTACCAGACTTTTGAAGTTAGACCATGTTTGCTTCTTAGCTAGGCAACCAACGAAATGGCCCTGGAGTCCTGGGTTTGCTAAAGCATCAGGAACATGACGCAGTCTCCTTAGTTTGTCTGGCAAGTATTGTGGCAGGTATTGACATTTAACAGCAGGGCTGTTGTCAGCTTTAGGATTCAACTCTTAAAAGGAAAAGGTCAGGTTGATATTGTAAAATGCATTATGCAAGTGTGCAACAAAAAGCATCTGTCTGTCTATAAAGTCTGCATTTTTCAAATCAGCTGGGTCAAGACCATTTGTTAGTGCTGTTAGGTACACAGAAGGTGGAGACCTGAACAAAAGGTTACTACCCTCACAAAAAAGTGAGTGGAAGTAGTTTGTTTACCACTGGCCGATGGAAAGGAAAGATCATCTGTCACAGTTTTCCTCACATCTCCTATTTTGTAATTTTCTATTTGATTGTCAAAATTCAATGCAAGTAATCTTGCAAGTAAGTACTCACTCAGTAATGCACAACATCAGCCTTTTTATTTAGTGGCAGTCACCCATTGTCCAAGAAGGGGATAGCAGGCTGGCTGGTAACTACTAAGCAAAGAAAAGATGTGTTTAGGATTTTAGGTAATTTGAACAGTGCTCAGATGTGTTTCTAAACTTTCAGGTGTGCAGGACAGACCACCTGGCCAGATGGCCATAGCAAAGGGGTACAATAACTTATACTGCAGAGACAGCCAGTTTGGTGTGTGTTGGCTCCTGCAGACCCACAGCTGCCCTTGTGTCCTAAGTCAGGCCTTGGTACCTGCCCTGCTACAGAGAAATGGCTGAGGAGGTAAAATAACAGAGCAGGCATTCCATTGGGTTTAGCTTGGGAGTTCTCCTGTGCTCCCATGAACCTGAGGCCATTCCTCATGGTGCTGTAGGAGAAGAGCAGCAGTGAACTGTCTACACAGCCATGCACTTCTCCTCCCAGTGTATCCACAGAGGGAAGAGGGATCTGGCACAAGGTCCTTTTTTCAAATGGGAATTGGCTTACAATTTTTGTTGTCTTCGCTGTTGAAGCTGAGAGAGCTGTGTCAGAATTTGAGAAGTGGAGACAAACACGTAGTGATAGGAAAAAATAATGGGGAAAAACAGAAACATTGGATAGAGGTGAGGGCAGGGGGAAGTAAAAGAACATCTAGTTTCCATTTCTTTCAAAGGCCAGGGATATATTCCCATCTGTCTTTTGTTGCTGTGTCTCCCCGTCTCACTGTTATTTTTCCCTCTTTCCTGCTAGCAGCAGTGACAGCTTTGAAATAATTATAAAAAGGGTTATATAAATAATTCCTTCTGTTTTGCTTGAACTGTACATTAAAGAAAAAGCAAAACCAGTTCCCCAGTGTCATTGCTAAGTGGATTACTGATATATTATTACTTTGATGGACATGTTAGATAGGGGAAAATAAAAACATAATTTTAATTTTCTTAATATTATGATTTATTTTTTCTGGTTGTGAAGTCTTCATTTGAAAGAAAGAGAATCATTTTAGAAAGAGAATCATCTATAGTCTAATTGAGTCGCCCTTTAACAGAGCTTTACAATTGTTTTAATCTTCTTTTTCAGTTAACTTTCCAGACACTACAGCTCTCTGCAGAGGCAAAAATCGATACACATAACCCTGAGTTATTTATAATTGGAGAGAATACCCTAACTGTAAGTGATAGATAAGTATATTTTTTCAACTTCTCTATCTTTGACTGTATTAAAGTGATAGGATTTCGTTTTCAGTGTACTTTAGGAGTACATAGCAATTTGACTATATTGAACTAATGTATCCTGCTGACTACATACACCTCCCTTAAGTTATTAAAAGGTTTTAATTTCAGCCCACTGCTGTATAAACCAGACATAGTTAAAACTTACAGGTCTCAAATAAGTTTTGGAACTATTAGAAAAAGTCACAGAGAAACTTCTAAAATTCTAATATAGCTTCCTGTTCATGAAAATATCTTCTTTCTGATGGAATTAATTGCTGTAGATACATGAGCTCTGGGAAACATGTTTGCAAATCTGATTTATAGTCTTACTTACTTCTATAAGCATATACGGTTTGATGTTTCTAGACAAACGTTTGGCAAAGACCTTCAGAAAATAATCTCATTTGTAAAGGAATGTGGAATATTTTTAGCATTTGGAATGGCTGTCATATGCACGATGTGGACACAGATAATCTCAAGAGAATTCTCCAAACCACTGCTTTATTAGTACAGAATTCTTCTCCCAAGCTTTCCATCTACTATATACAAACATAAAAAAACACTTGAAGAATACAGTCTTGAGATGAACAGCCTTCCATTTGGAATACTAAGTTCAGGTTTATTTTTACAGAATTTAATAGCCTGTTTTATCCATAAAATAACTAAGGGCGTTAAAGACCAAAACACAAACTAGTAAATGAGTCAAACATCTGTAAGAATGTGCAGCATAGCCCATTCACAGGCAATGGAGAATTCAACCAAGTATATACAAGTATATACAAAAGCAGTTATTGATTGGTCTTAACTCACTGCGGTGATAAGACCATAATCTACTACCATTTTTAATCACTGGTTTTCTCATGGATCTCTCCTTTTCTTGTGAAGAACCTCTAAATAACCCTTTTGTAATCAAGAAAACCTCTAGTGCCTGAAGAGGAAAGGAAATATATATGCAAATATGTTCTGGAAATAATGCCATGTTTTTGCAGAAAAATTGCATGCCGGTATTTGAAGTGTTCTGAGTGCTTTAGCTTTGTGGCATGATACTATTTCTGTTAGGAGATGAAACTCATTGCTACACAATGCAAATATCTCAGGTAATTGTACAGGCTTTTAAGGTAGCTCATAAACCCTGTGTTACTAAGTATTTTTCCACATCTGAAACATGGTACAGCCAAATCTACATTACCAGCAGTTCTGTTGGCAGTTTCAGGAGAACTAGAACTTAATTATTCAAATGATAGTTGACAAAAGTTAATTCCTCAGCTAGCCACTGACACACTTGGCAGCGGGAACTTTTACACCTTTGAGGCAGTGGCTGAACAGACTCTGAAAGTTATCCACAGGGTTCCTAAGAAACATGGTGGCTTTTGGTGACTTACAGCCTGATTCTTACTTAACAGACTGTTGCCCTGTGAGATGTCTTGATAAATGTTCCAGGTTGTGGAGCTGCATTCTCCCTAGGGCAGAGAGTTTGACACTTCAGTGATGGAGTCAGTAGCAAGCACTCCAGGTACTTCTTGTCAGGCCAACAGGTGTACTCAGACTGCCCTCCACATTTCCTTGGGAGCAGGACAGTGCAGAAGCAACCTGATCTTATTTCTGTATTTACCCTGTTAATTTAGATGAACATTGTAGGATTCATCCAATTTAATATCTCCATTAGTCAACCACAGTAGAGTTAGCTATTATACAAATCCAAGTCCATGGAAAGAGCAGATATTTCTGAAATGCAATTCAACTCATCTTAGAGATGATCCTGAAAATAACTGGGGTGAATTACGGTGAATTACACCCTAAAAAAGCCTGTCCTCCTTTGGAAGTCAAGGAACCATGTTGTAGTTTTAACACTAAATGAAGTGAATCCCAGTCATGGTGTCTTATTGACTGCAGTTTAACTTCAGGAACGGTAATTTGTTCTTAGGCATCAATTTTCCTTTCCAACAGTGCCACTTTACTGTTAATCTAATGGAGAAAGCATTACTGGGCAAACTGCACGTATGAAATTGGCTTTTTACATTGGATGAGCTGGGTTGTTGTTTAGCCAAATGAATGAATATTGCCTTGTGATACTATGTGGGGAAGCTGCTTAGGTATTTTTACGTAAAAGCTTTCAGATTTTTTCCAAGATGGAAAGGACCGTCAGCTGGAGGACAGAACATTAACCTGATGGAATCATCATTATGGCCACTCGGTTAGAAAATACATAAAGCCATCCTGCTTTGGTGAAATGAATACACATAGCCACACCTAGCACAACACTGGAGCCTTCCAGCAGAAATTACTTAAATCACTGAGATGTCAGTCCAGTGCAAGTTTCCCAGAAAGCTTAAGATTAAATTACACCAGACAAATGCATTGAATAAGCAACCCTGAGAAAGTAAACCAGTGTGACTTGTTTTATCATGTTTCAGGAAGGAAAAAAACCTTCAGCTAAATGCATGTAGTTCCAAGATTAAATCCAAAGATTTGACAGTTCATAAATACTACAGCAATGTCTCCCTGAGTGACTCTGTTATTTGAGATTATGTATTTGGTTATACCTAATCCAACTAGATAGGATGTCACCTGAAAACTGACTTCCAGACACTGTATGCTCTTCTGGGAGCTCTCTGGTATTGTTTGTGGGTCGGGAAGTGTAAGTGTGCTAGAAGTGCTTGTGTTTGACCCATACATCTTGCAGCAAATTCATGCAGTTGACCCAGGAGAACACAGATTAACATGTGAAAATCTATCAAGTTAGTGGTTTCACAGAAGGTAGAAACAGCAGGCAAAGGAGACAGAGGTACCTGCCCAGCAGGAGGGTTGGAATTTCAGCAGATGCCATGGTGTCTGGTCTCAGTGATTAGTACTGCCCCCTACAGCTGCCTACCACAGATAATGGGCCCTGACAACGCTTAGTGGAAAGTAGTTCTTCTCCAGTAGAAGTCTGTTTTTGAGTAGTTGGGGCTATACACCAAATTATTCCATGCCTTCATGTAAACTGGTTTATGCAGTGATGGTGTCTGGGGCCTCTGTAAAGCCTCCAGTTAATGGAAAGGCAGAAAGCTGGCAGGAAGAGATTGGTTCTCTGCCTGTTATGCATGGCCAAGAGTGATGAGGGCTCCTAATCCTTGCCTGGCAGTGATGTGTGCCATGGTGGTGCAACCAGGCACCCATAGGCACCAGTGAAATGGTTGTAATTTCCTGATGTGTTCCAGTCATTGATCCTGGAATGTGTGCAGTCCAGCCATTCTTGATCTTCGGTTTACAAATCCTACTTTATTTGCAGTTAACATTAACCCCTAATACACAATCTCTCTGCTTTCAGATCCCAGTTACAATAATGAAGCCAGATGATAAAGCTGAGATACCAGTAGGTGTTATCATTGGCAGTATATTGGCTGGACTCTTCTTGCTGTTGGTCCTAGTTGCTGTTTTGTGGAAAGTAAGTAGGTATTTATATTCTTAAAACCAGAAAGAGATAAATACATTTGGGCTATTTTCTTTGGAATCTCTCATCTCTGGTGTGAAAGAAAATCCCATATGCAGTTTGGTGGTATGAGTAATACTGCATTGGCATTACACCTTTGATGTATTTAAGAAGGGTTTATGAAATGGGTCCTCATAGAAACTGGCAACATGAAGATGATAAATTAGTTGCCAGTCATTCAAAAGAGGGGCTATGGCATTTACTTTTTTCCTTTTGACACTGCCTGCCTCCTTCTACAATACCCCAGCTGGGCTCTGAACACCCATGATATTCCCAGTGGACATGGGTGGGGATTAAAAGCAAGGTGGGAGAGGCTATATACTAAACAGACAAAACAATAGAGAAAGGGCAAGGGTAAAAGGTAAAGTACAAAGGTTACCTAGATAAAGGGGAGAGGAAAGTTTTTCTGTGTGCCAGGGCATTGGTGTTTGAAGTGCTCCTTGACACACCAAGGCGTCATGGAAATGTCTGTATCTTGGCAGGGAGAAAACTGGCTAATGAGCACTGCTGTTCTAGCATTTAGTTGCACCAGGCCAGAGTTTAGGGCCCAGCTCCTTTCATTTTAGAGGCAGGAATTGTCTACAAATCAAACTCTGTAGTATGTGCATTCTCATATGTGCATCTCTACCATCAAAATATTTAGCTTAGCTGAGAAATGAATTATCAATGACTGACTGTCATGTTGTGTTATTTTAATACTTCTCACAGCTTGGCTTCTTCAAGAGACAGTATGAGAAAATGACACAGGATATAGAAGATGTCGATGAAATTGCAGAACTCACAAAGGACAAAGACTGAAGATGAGTTACACGGATAAAGAGGAGATCTGAGCCACCAACAGTAGTTGTGATCAGTCAGTTCTTCAGCTGGAGTGCCTTAAAGCTTAGTAACATTTAAACATTTTTAATGAAAGTGTCTTTATAGATGAAAATATTTTACAGATTCTACTCTATTATAAGAGTAACTGCAGGACAGTTTGGTTTTTTCAAAAATGATTTATAGTGCCTTTTCGTGTAAATTTTTGCCTTTCAAACAAACTTAACCCTTAGATTGGCAGGTCCGGAGTATACAGTAACATACTCTGCCAGCAACCCTGCTTGTGATCCACTGCAGAGCGAAACAGAACAATTTATTTCAGATTATTGTGGAACAGCATCAGTTGGTAATTCAGTTGACAAGTACCATATGTGTAAAGGACACTTTCTATTAAGTTGATGATGAATGTGTGGTGAATACTGCTTCCAGACTGGGAGAAGAAAAGTAATTTTTTCATTGACTAGCTCCATCCTTATTGTTTTAGAGAAATAATTTCCACCAGCAAACCTTTGTTTTAACTAATCTATAAAGTGGGAACTGTGTATGAAGATGTCTGTCTGGGTGCTACAGGACAACTGGTTGGGCAAAGTCTTCTGAAAGTTCACCATATTTCTTGCACTAAGGTCACAACTAAATTACTGAAGGATATTGTTTTGGGGAAATACTGCCAAATGGGATGTTCATAACTGTCTTCTGCATACTTTCTCCCTGACAAGAAAATACGAATTTCATAATCACTTACAGCATATTCTCAACAATGTTATTACTGGTTTTCAGATTTCATCTTGAGAAGCACTACCACTACTGTTACACTGGCCTTTACGCTCTCAGTCCCTCTGTTATCAGTTTGGCTTTTGACATAAACAGGAAAGACAGTCAAGATTCTGCCTTTAATTCTGTACTGAAAGATCTTGCAAGACTAAGCGCATAAAGTGAACTAAAGGGGATAGCTGACTGAGGAATTATGCACGTTACAAAAGGGGATAGTGAAGATCTAAGCTCTATAAAATGTTTACTGCACTTACTTCTTTAGCATCTCAGTGCCCTCCAGGAGACCAAAGTTCAGTACAACCTCCTTACCTGTCACAGTGTATTTGGTCCCACCTGTTCATGTCTTGATGAAGTTAACTTATGTTTTATACAGTGAAGTACTGTAGTGCTCTGGAATGAGCTCTAAGCACAACACTTGGGTGACTTTGTGTTGGTTACACACCTCAAGTTTATCACATGCTGTTACGCTGCCTGCTTATAATGAAAGCTCAGTCTTACAAAGGCTCATGCTGTAAGACTGGTAACAGTCAGGGGAATTGGCCTTTTGGCTGCCTTTCTGTCTCATGGCTGGCAGTTACACTTACAATTGATGGCGAGAGATGTGTGCGTTTTTCTTATGTATGCTGCCATGCAAGTGACATTTGTTTCCAACTTGAGGTGATTTACTTGAAGAGTAAAACATGCAAATGTGCCTGATTGAGAACACGAAGTCATGTTTTCTTTCCCCCAAAGCTGTATTGTAATTACGCTTAGGCACTTTTCCATTATTTTCTGAGAGACTAGGCTTGAGCACGTTTGAAAGTTTTACTCAGTCTTTTTTATAAGGTAATCAGTCAAAAGCCAACCATCTCTTTGGCAAATAACAGCTTTGTTTGCAGCAACAGCTGGATTCTGCTCAGTGTAGTTTTATATGTGTTTTGAATTTATTTTGTATCTATGAAATGTTATGTTTTGGGGGTTTTTTTTTAACATTCTGAGAAACAATTCAGATTCTTATCTCAATTGTCAAACAAGATTCTTGCCATCAGCTGAGTCTGTGACCAAAACAATTATTTAAAGTGGAAAAAAAAATAGCAATTGCATAAATCTAAAGAAAAAGTTCCTGACTTGTAGTTATAAACCTCGAAGGCAAATGCTCGGAAAGTAAAAAATTTGTCTGCCTCAATTCTTATATAAACTTGTGCAGAAAAAAATAAACCCTACAGCCATATACGTGGGAAGTTCCTACATAATCAAGATCATGCACTCCAGAGCAGAGGGGGAATTTCACAATACACTAGATGGCAGGATCTTCAATTTCTGTTGCTGCCTGCAAGGGAAATTCAGACATTCACCCAGATTTCCTTCTTCGCCTCCAGTGGGAGGTATAAGTCAATATCCAACATGCAACTTCTGTGGGGATTTAACAGTTTATCAATCAGGTAGCAATGACTGAATTCACTAGTCTTCACTGGGTTATATTTTGACATGGCAACAGGATTCTCCCTCCCAGCCTAGACACAATACTGCTTTTCCAAATAAAGGGGAGGCATAGCAATGGTAAGGTTTTGGTATCCTAACCACTTCAAGTTATTAGTTTATTTTTCTTTTACGATTAATACTTATATGGCTAATTCAGTTTTTGTAATGGGTGAGTCTATTGCACTTTTAAGTTGGCACAGCCGCAAATAATACTGGAAATATTATGTATATTTTGTATTGTGTACAAGAGGGGTTTTTTTTAAGTTTACTTTTTTAAAACAGCATGTTTTAAATATTCTGAAATTTTGAGCTTCAGCATGTACTTCTATTTTGCTTGCAGCAAGAAAAGTCAGCAATACCTTCAGTAAACTCAAGTTTTATCTGATTCTGGTCTTGAAATTGAGCTGCTGATTTCCTGAAGTACTAAAATCAAGTCCAAAATCAGAGTTGGGTTCATATGAGCCTATATATAAATTTGGGATGTACAGGAGAGTTTATAATAAAGTTGACTTCTAAAAGCTAGCATGTAAGCTCTATGGAAGCAGGGACTGTGTCACTGTGGTGGCCTATCTGAGGGCCTAACAGCATTACTGCAATAAAACTCAAGACTACTGCTGAACACAGACTCATTTATTTTTAAACAACACCCTTAAGAGAAGCTATGCTACTGAAAAAGCACTGCATAAAATGGGGCCAAATATGTCTTTTTTCCAGTAGCACACAGTGAGAACCGTAAGGGAATGACTCTGCTAGGTGTACAGAGAAACTGCACTTGAAGTCTGCTAGATCATAGTCAGGAGGATGCCACTACCAGTACGCTATGTTGTAGTGTAACTCAGTTCACATTAGTGGGAAATATTTGGAAAGCTCTAGCTGAATAGATGTTGTTAATGCATTGCCATGGACAGGCCTTCCTAAAAAATGCAGTTATCATCACTTGCATCTAAAATTACATCACATTCTGCCAGTTTCGGCACTTTATCTATTTACAGAACTGGTCAGCAGTAGCATGTCATGACTCTGGCTGTGGCTACACCCCACCATATGTTGGAAAAGCTGAATTCAACATTTCAGCAGTAACAATGTGGCAAAGGAAGAGAGGGAGGAACTTGGTTATGAACAGAAAGACTATAGGAAGACAATATTATCAGAAACTACATCTGAAAACTACCCACTTCTACAGAGGTTTTTATTTCCACTTTTAACTTGTCCGTACATTTAACAGTGGTTCATAAACATTAACGTAGGCTACCCATTGTAACACTTTCATAATACAATACCACATGAACCTAATCTTAAGGGACAAAACTTGTCTTTCACCAAGTGTCAGTTCTGCAGAATTAAAAGCCAGATTCTTTATAAACTGACTTATGCATATGCTGGTTTTGACTGCAATAGAGTTACATTGCTTGACAGTAGCTAGTATGTTTTGGATTTGTGCTGGAAACTGTTGATAACACAGGCATGTTCTAGCTATCACTAAGGAATGCCCAGTGTCAAGGCCTTTTCTGCTCCTCACCACACCCCACCAGCAAGGAGGCTGGGGGGCACAGGAAGGTGGGAAGGCATAGAGCTGCGACAGCTGCCCACAACTGACCACAGGGGTATCCATCCCTGTGGATGTCATCCATATGACATCAAGCTCAGCATATAAAGCCAGGGGAAGGAGGAGAAAGGGGCATTCAGAGTGTTTGGTGTTTGTCACCAAGCCACTATTATATATCATAGAGCTCGGCCTTCCTGGGAGAGACGGAACCTGCCTGCCAGTGGGAAGGGGTGAATGCATTCCTTGTTTTGCTCTGCTTGCATGAGCAGTTTTCACTTTTCCTATTAAACTGTCATTATCTCAACCCTCGAGATTTCTCATTTAGTCACTCTTTCCATTCTCTCCCGCATTCCACCAGGGGCAGAGTGAGTGAGTGGCTGGGTGGGACTGATTTGCTGACTGGGGTTAAAGCTTGACATCCAAAACTAAGATACAACGAAAGCTTACAAATTAAAGACTAAAGAAAATGAAGGTATGAAAATGCTTCTCAAAATCTATAGCTAACTGCCTCAATTTTTTATTGCCTTTGAAACTAATTAAGTGTACTTTTTAAAGCCTCAGAAAAGTTGAATTCTATCTTTGAATTCAACCTTTCTGTTCTCAGTTATGATCATTTATTTGTATGCAATCACAGGCTTTGGTATGCTGCAGTTTTTAAAAGGTATTTGCCTCTTAAAATAGTCAAAATGGAACTTTTTAAAAAATAACTGCTATAAAATACATCAGAATGCTGATTTTTGTAACACTTGATAACATCAAATTTTATGATGTGTTTGTTTTTCAAAAAACAGGCCTAATGTACTCAAAGAAACTGGTCATTTATAGTCTTCAGCCTATTCTGAAGACTCTCTTCAATCACCTCCACAGGACACTTAATGGTACTTAATGGCACTTAATGCTCAGGACTGTTTTTCAGAGCATTTTAAGGAGGAAAGGGCAGCACTGTCTGCTTTAACATAAAATTTGTTAATAATTGGACTTAGCAGTTCTTTCCTTTAAATGCTTCTGAAGCGGCAAATGAACATGCTAGTCTATAAAACTACAACTTTCTTGAACATCTGTGAGTAAAGTGAGGTGAGAGAAAGGCCAACAATCTAGTTTAATATTGAGCCATCTAAAGGCTTCATTCCTGAGTGCGACAGTGCTACTTTCGCACACGACAGCCAAAGCAAGGGCCTGTATTTCCCAGCATGGCCAGCACCTGAGCGGGCCAGGAGCCACTCCTCCCTCTCAGCCATCTCTCGGCTGCCATCTCCTGGGTAGGCGCCTTATAACACAACCCCCTTCCCCTTCCGCCCCGTTATTCCATGACAGTCCATCAGTTGCTATTTTCATTGTACGGATCAGGCTGAGCTTCTCTTGAGAACAAAGCACAATGCTCAAAATCAGGAAAGGAAACACTTAAAATTAATCAATGCTGGTATATGGATGTTCGGCCAGACAAAGGGATGGAGTAGTGTATTCAAATTTTGCCAGCCAAGACTAAGACATCTTTTCAGAAAGACAAATTATCACTCTGAAGACATGCACTTCCCTTCCACAGACAGCACTCATCTGGCAGATCTCTACAGGAATCACATGATGACCCTCTGGGTCTGCAGCATGTTTCTGGGAACATCCCCCTGTACCAGAGCCACCAACTCAACACAGCTGGTCTCATGGAGACCCTTCCCTATGGACAAAGCAGAGAAACAGCTGGACTCATTCCAGAAAGCTGAGACTTCCTTGTATATTGATCTGCAGCTGTCTATCATCCCACTCAATGGGCCTCACCATACACAGAGTAAGCGCTCATCCAGCACCGTAGTCCTGCATGTGCGGACAGCAGGACAATGTGCAGCCACATCTCTCCCTAGCACACAGTGAGGCACAGCTGGGATTCATCCCCTGGCCTGGAAATTTGGAAACACTTCTAGGTCACTCTGGACACAGCCTTAAGCAGTTATCTTAGAACACAGTAATCTGCCTTCTTTTGATAATATTGCTCTAGCAGAGATGTAGCCCTACAGAGGGAGACAGAACACTGAGTTCAGAGTATGGACTTAAATTTCAGTGAGATATATTTTACCTCTAATTAGCACACCATCCCTCCCAGAGACATTTCCATTTCGCTTTTACATGCCAGCTGAAGAACTCAAAGTTACACAAGACTGATATATCATTGTTCTGGAACAAAGCAGTACTTGCCTCATGCACAGCCAGGGACACAAAATGACATTTCATTGTTTTTACCATGGCAGCATATGCATATTGTAACACTCAGCTGTGACTCAGTACAACATCTCTTCCATTCATTGTTCCTGGTCACTGTGGGGAAGTACACAATTATTCTCTCTTCTTTTCTGCACCCTCCTTCCCAGCTGCATTGCTGATGGGGAAGGTGCAGTTAAGGTCACCCTGGAGAAATCTTCCAGGAGACTGCAGCACTAGAGAGGCACTAAAGAGACACTACTGCAACTCAGGAACTGCCCCTGATCATGGGGAATTCAACTGTTCTAAATACCACTGTTTTTCTGTATCAGAGGACAGCACTGGTATGCAGACACTGCATAAATTTTACTTCATTCATAAACCATCCACTAAAATACAAGTTAAACATTTATTTTTGTGGAATTAATATGCTAATTCATTGGGTAGTAACAGCAAACATGAACATGGAAAAATGAACACCAAACAGGAAAAAGTTAATGTAATTCTTTCTCTTCTAAAAAGAAAAATAATTATTTCACAAAGGAAGTGATCTGTGCTGAGGATTCTGTACAATTCCCGGTAAAAATGACATTCAAACAGCAGAGCACTTCTCTCCAACCTCCAAAACAAAGGAAAACTCAGTCTTGAACTTGACCAGCTCTGCCTAGATAATAGGGCCCATATGGTTTGTAGGGTGTGTATCTCTAGGCATGCAAGGAGCAGCTGCTGTCCTGTGGAGGAAGGACTGACTTCCACAGAGGAAAGTGTAGCAACACGTTAATAAGCACAGTTTTACTACGTTTCTGCCTGAAGCCTTATGTTTCATTACGATTTGCCTGATTCTGATACAGTCACTAAGTATTAAAAGCGATTAAAATCCCTGGGGGGAAAAAAGATCATCACCTACTTTCCCCATTTTACTTTGTGCAGTTAGCAGCTGTTTGTAGATTTTTACTGCAGACACAAGGAAATGGAATATACAGCTGAGGTTTCACTAGTGTACCATATAATTACTATAGAATCAAAGGACAGTTTGGGTTGAAGGAACCTTACAGATCATTCAGTTCCAACCCTCCTGCCATGGACAAGGACACCTTCCACTAGACCAGAGCTCCATCCAACCTGCCCTTGAGCACTTCCAGAGATGGGGCATCCACATCTTCTCTGGGCAACCTGTTCCAGTGTCTCACCACCCTCACAGTAAAGAATTTCTTACTAATATCTAATCTAAACCTACCCTCACTTCAGCTTAAGGCCATTCCCCCTTGTCCTATCTCTACATGCTGTTGTGAAAATTCCCCCTCCAAACTTCTTGGAAACCCCTTCAGGAACTGAAAGGTGATGTAAGGTCTCTCTGGAGCCTTCTGCAAGCTGAATAACCCCAGCTCTCAGCCTGTCTTCATAGCAGAGGGCTTCTAGTCCTTTCATCAACTTAGTGGCCCTCCTCTGGACTCCAACAAATCTACATCCTTCTTGTCTTGGGGTTCCAGAGTTGGATGCAGTGCTCCAGGTGTGGTCTGATAAGGGCACAGCAGAGGAGCAGAATCAAACCCTTTGATCTGCTGGACACATTGCTTTTGATGCAGCCCAGAACACAGCCTGCTTTCTGGGCTGCAAGTGCACATTGCTGGGTCATATTGAGATTTTTGTTCACAAACACCCCCAAGTCTTTCTCCCCAATCTTGATCTATTCTCCACCCAGCCTCTACTTGTGCTTGCGATTGCCTGACTCCTTCCACCTGGATTATATACAATTATATATAATATGGGAGCAAACTGAGCAAATAATTTTACTTTACTTTACTTCCCTTCCCTCATATCTACCTTGTCTATATGGATAATGATGACTAAATAAAACTGCCCCTCAGCATTAGTAGAAATGCCATACACAATAGGACCTTGAACTCTTTGCATCTAAATATTATTATGGCACAGTAGAATAACAAACAGAATTACCTTACTCAGATAGGAAGCCATTGTTTCCAGTGAAGCCCAGGCATATTATGTCAGCCCAATTAACAAGTTTTCAGAACAGTGACAACAGAAAAACTGTATTAAATTATAAATGCGAATATAAATACATATATGAATTGCAGTAAGTTCAATAAACTCACTTTTCTTGGAAAACTACTCAATTTGGATTACTTTTAATCCTAACAAACCTAAAGTACAATTATTAAAACTAATTACACTATAGTTCTGTATTTGTAATAATAGGTGGTTGGCTTTTTTTCCTGCAGCATCATTCAAATACATCTTCAAAATTATGTCTAGACATCATTATGTAGTTACGGCATGTTATTGTAGGTTGGCACGTTATTGCTAATGCAAGTTTTTTTTGGTAGAGTATTAGATTTAACTTTGAATCAAGGTCTGTTCATATTTTTTTAATGCAATGAACTTGTAATATCAGCTGCACAGTAAAAATGTTTCTGTGAGACAGAGCTACTGGAACATAACCATTACTAAAAAGTTAATAACTCTGGGGTACAGCCTGTATTTTCTTCTCTGTCTATACCAAAATAGTTCATCTACGTCAAGTAGCTTTCGTGTTACAAGAATGTCAAAATAGCATAAAGCTTGCAAACTGAGTCTGCAGTCATATAAAATTAAACCTCTCTGAAACTTTTTTAAGATTAAAAAAGTGCAATTGTCCTGCAGTGACCTCCCATACAGACAGAGAACACAGACTATCAAGGTAAAAGCATTAAAACAGTATGTATCACACAGCAGCCTAAACAGCTTGCAACCAAAAATTATAGGGAAGATTGGTTTAAAAACTGACTCCATGTTAAAATGCACAAAAAGGCAATTTCAAAGGAGTGTCAAGAACAACTAAACACCCTAATTAATACTCATTCATTTCATTCACTCCAACCTGAATTATTGAGATTGAAACATCTATTACAACTATTTAGAAATATACGCATTGTCCGTAAAAACTCAAATGTAAATATGCCCATTAGGAGAAGTAACACTTTATTTTTAAAAGAGTACAGTTATTTTTCTGAATTTGCCCAAAAGCATTCCTTGTTTTCTTTCCAAGAATATTCATCCTTGTAAATCTCCTGTAAATATAAACAAAGAACAGGAAATATTGTGAGTCTGCTACACACAGCCNAATTTCTTACTAATATCTAATCTAAACCTACCCTCACTTCAGCTTAAGGCCATTCCCCCTTGTCCTATCTCTACATGCTGTTGTGAAAATTCCCCCTCCAAACTTCTTGGAAACCCCTTCAGGAACTGAAAGGTGATGTAAGGTCTCTCTGGAGCCTTCTGCAAGCTGAATAACCCCAGCTCTCAGCCTGTCTTCATAGCAGAGGGCTTCTAGTCCTTTCATCAACTTAGTGGCCCTCCTCTGGACTCCAACAAATCTACATCCTTCTTGTCTTGGGGTTCCAGAGTTGGATGCAGTGCTCCAGGTGTGGTCTGATAAGGGCACAGCAGAGGAGCAGAATCAAACCCTTTGATCTGCTGGACACATTGCTTTTGATGCAGCCCAGAACACAGCCTGCTTTCTGGGCTGCAAGTGCACATTGCTGGGTCATATTGAGATTTTTGTTCACAAACACCCCCAAGTCTTTCTCCCCAATCTTGATCTATTCTCCACCCAGCCTCTACTTGTGCTTGCGATTGCCTGACTCCTTCCACCTGGATTATATACAATTATATATAATATGGGAGCAAACTGAGCAAATAATTTTACTTTACTTTACTTCCCTTCCCTCATATCTACCTTGTCTATATGGATAATGATGACTAAATAAAACTGCCCCTCAGCATTAGTAGAAATGCCATACACAATAGGACCTTGAACTCTTTGCATCTAAATATTATTATGGCACAGTAGAATAACAAACAGAATTACCTTACTCAGATAGGAAGCCATTGTTTCCAGTGAAGCCCAGGCATATTATGTCAGCCCAATTAACAAGTTTTCAGAACAGTGACAACAGAAAAACTGTATTAAATTATAAATGCGAATATAAATACATATATGAATTGCAGTAAGTTCAATAAACTCACTTTTCTTGGAAAACTACTCAATTTGGATTACTTTTAATCCTAACAAACCTAAAGTACAATTATTAAAACTAATTACACTATAGTTCTGTATTTGTAATAATAGGTGGTTGGCTTTTTTTCCTGCAGCATCATTCAAATACATCTTCAAAATTATGTCTAGACATCATTATGTAGTTACGGCATGTTATTGTAGGTTGGCACGTTATTGCTAATGCAAGTTTTTTTTGGTAGAGTATTAGATTTAACTTTGAATCAAGGTCTGTTCATATTTTTTTAATGCAATGAACTTGTAATATCAGCTGCACAGTAAAAATGTTTCTGTGAGACAGAGCTACTGGAACATAACCATTACTAAAAAGTTAATAACTCTGGGGTACAGCCTGTATTTTCTTCTCTGTCTATACCAAAATAGTTCATCTACGTCAAGTAGCTTTCGTGTTACAAGAATGTCAAAATAGCATAAAGCTTGCAAACTGAGTCTGCAGTCATATAAAATTAAACCTCTCTGAAACTTTTTTAAGATTAAAAAAGTGCAATTGTCCTGCAGTGACCTCCCATACAGACAGAGAACACAGACTATCAAGGTAAAAGCATTAAAACAGTATGTATCACACAGCAGCCTAAACAGCTTGCAACCAAAAATTATAGGGAAGATTGGTTTAAAAACTGACTCCATGTTAAAATGCACAAAAAGGCAATTTCAAAGGAGTGTCAAGAACAACTAAACACCCTAATTAATACTCATTCATTTCATTCACTCCAACCTGAATTATTGAGATTGAAACATCTATTACAACTATTTAGAAATATACGCATTGTCCGTAAAAACTCAAATGTAAATATGCCCATTAGGAGAAGTAACACTTTATTTTTAAAAGAGTACAGTTATTTTTCTGAATTTGCCCAAAAGCATTCCTTGTTTTCTTTCCAAGAATATTCATCCTTGTAAATCTCCTGTAAATATAAACAAAGAACAGGAAATATTGTGAGTCTGCTACACACAGCCACAAACCAGGCCAAATAACTCAATAGCCATCCCATTATTTACTGATCACAACAGGAGTGCACAGCACTTGGCTGGTAAGCAGAAAAGAGGGCAGCACGCTTAGAACATACTGACTTGGTTGAACCTTGGACTCATCCTCACTGAATTTAAAAGGGCCCACCTATACTGAAGTCAATTCAACAAGGAGATCTAGAAGAAATTATGTAAATGCTGTAGAGTACGCAGCACTCATGCTGCCACGTTAACCTACTGTACCATCATTTTGAGAAGAGTGTTTAACAAAATGTCAATATTAAAAAAACCCAATTACATTAATACACTAAACACACTAGTATTAGAGCTTAAGGACAGACTGGATTACCACTGCAGTCCAGTTCTAAGCAGCAAATTTAGCAGGGCTCTGAGTCCCTGATTATTCATGCTGAGACCACAGAACTCCAGTCTCCTCAGAAATGCGTCAGAAAAGTGGAGTAGTGCGGAGAATATCACTGTTAATCACATGCCAAGTTCTGCCAGGGAGAAAAGGCAGAAATAATGCTCATTACTTGCATGCAACACTGTGGTTATATAATGAGACTCTTTCTAGACCTGGGCTGGTTTCTCCACACACTGTTGTGTGCCTATACTAGCTTTGGGACTTCTGCTCACCCCTTCATTGTGTGCGGTTTATTAATGCTTTGTGCTTTCCCAAGGCCATGGGGATGAGGGGAAAAGAGAAAGACAAGAAATATCCTTTTACTTGTGAACTGCAAGCTGTCCAAAGTAAAGCTGACTCAAAGTTCTTCCACAAGCCTGTGCAGAACTGAGTTATGCTGCTCAAAAGAGGAGAGCTCAGACCTCCTTCACTTTAACTCCAGGATGACTTCAAAATAAAGAGTAGCTGGATGGTACAGGTACAGGAGAACTTTCCAGATGCTCTACTAGCCAAACAGGGGCTTGGCTGCATTAGAGGAAACTCACTGGTGCTAGACACTGACAAGCCATCAGAAGCAGCTGCTGCTTGTAATGCTGCTTAGACAGCCCAGACTTCTAAGACTAGCATAGGCCTAAATTCGATTTTGTTCCCAAACATACCTTTTTCCATATTGGGACAGATGCTTTTAAGGTATTGATGCAGTACGTTACAGCTTCAAGGGATTCTGCTCTGTGTGGAGAGGAGACCGCAATAATTACACTTGCTTCAGTTATTGGAACCACACTAGGGAGAGAAGAGGAAGAACAGCAGCTTTAGCTAACACTTAACATCAAGAGCACCCAAAAGTTGTAGCCATGTCACGTCAGTATTCTGGCCACATGATCTCCTGACTCATTCATACTGAGCAAGTGTCAAACCACATCCAAAAGATTATACGCTTCGTAAAAGAAAGAAAACCACAACCAAAACCAGTACCAGATGTTAGAATTCCACACTTTAGAATAAATAAAGCCACCAGACATAGGCTTTTTTCTTCCATTCTTTCTTTTTTTTAAATTAAGCCTATGGAATTAAGAGGGGAAATTGTTAACTTGCAACAATACATAGGAAACTCACTGGAAGCTGACTTAATAATGAACAATAACAAGTTAGAACAGCCAGTTCTTATCTGAAAACCTAAGAATCATCTCAGTTTGCATAAGAATTTGTGAAAGAAGAAATTAAGTGCCTCACACTACACAGTTTCTGCAATGAAACCTGTTTTTTTATGAATTCTGATTTTAAATTATGAAGTTTCCTATTTGGTGTGTTCTGTTCCAAACTTAACAGAAGAAGCACAAGGTTTTGTTTTTCTCCTCACAATGGTAGTATTCCCAAAATCTGCCTCCCTATCTTCCCTCTATAGTAAAACTCCTCCAACAAACAGTTTATAGGAAGAAATCTCAGCTTAAGTGCTTTGAGCTGCCCTCAAGACAGCCATCCTCCCTATTGACTACAGAGGAAATCTAGGGAAACTACCCCTCACACTTAGTATCTAACCCCTCACAACCATCTCCTATGTTCCTTCAGGATTTCTGTAAATCCTGCTAGTTTCAGCAAGAAATCTGATGAACAGGGAAGGCTCAAAGGTATGTCAGACACTAGCATTTCATGTTTTGAATCTAAAGGAAAATGCTTATCCAAGATTCAAGGAACAACAGGACGTTCTCCCGCAAGCACAGCTGGGAATTACTATGCCCCATAGCCTAAGCTTTCAGACTTTTTATGGCATAAATTGATTTAAATCTGACAATCAGGACATTCTACAGCACCTCAATAGGAGAGAGAAGGAAAAAGGAAAGTGCTGCTAACTTCACATCTTTTAAAAATAAAGAAAAAACCAAACCAACAGTCTCCCCTTCCCTGGAGTGAAATTTCAACCCTTTCTCCCCACTTTCAAAGCATCACACCAATATCAAAGATCCTGCCAGGCTAAATGTGGACTCCAGCAAACGCTACCAATATACACATTTTTGAAAAGGCAGTTTTTGAAACTTAGGTCCAGAGCAAGAGCTTGATCCTGCAGCCAGCTTTTCTGCACTATGGTTTGTAAATACTCCTGCAGATTGTGCAGCTATGGAAGCACAGCCATGCTTAATATTAATTAATATTAATATTAATATGATTAATATTCCACTTGCAGAAGGATGGGGTCTGGACATACATACCCAAGTCTGTGGTACATGGCAATATGTTTGACTGAAGGCCATTTCTGTCTAACATCTCTGCAGATTTTCTTTATTTCGGTCTCTGCCATTGAAGTATATGCTTCATATTCTAGGTGAATCACTTTTTTCCCTTCAAAATTATTTCTTGTAGTACCTAAACAAAAATTATATATCAACTAAAGGCAAGGAGTAAATGAATACATATTGTATCTTTATAATATATATTATACACTTATTGCATAATAATATATCCTATACTAATACCCAGTAAAACGCAGGATCTCTTGCTACAGTCAACGTCAGCACTGTGCAAATACAAACAACTTCCACTAATCACAGCTACATGAAGAGATTATTTGAGCAAGATAAATCTTTACTGTAAAAGGAATAATTTATTTTACCTGTCTGCAGCCCATAGTGCCCAAGGCTGGAACATCTTCTGTAGTAACTGCTAAGGTGCTATAATGGCATTTGCCCATGCAAGTTTTGAATGTTTAGTATTTAAGAGCCTACTAGCACTAAGGTTTAAGCACAGAGAGGTTTCATATGTGTGCCTTGCACATCAAGCACTGGACAGAGCTACCAGCCTTACCTTCACCAGCCCACTGGTAAAACAGTACTTCACTTTTAACTAAGACCAGAGTTGGAGGACCTCGCATACAGGTGTGGATATATGGTTGGCATAGCGTCAACATTTCCCACCATGAACAAGTAGTATCCCAGGGTACAGGAGAACAACTCCCAAGCAGTCCTGTACTCTAGAGCTCCTGTTCTGTTCAGTCCTAGGATAGCCATACCAGCCAGAAAGCTTCACACCACTTTGTCCCAGCCATTTAAGAGCTGCCATGGTCTTGCTGTAATAATTCAAAACATGTTTTCTAAACATCCTGGTTTCAAACCAGGAACTGATTTATTTGAGAACTACAAGTCTGAGGTGTGGACAACCTAGGTTCCATTTATTAAACTATTAATATATCCAGAGATTTAGCTCACAAATATTAAACTTACCAATGAACAGAGACACTGCCCCACAGTATGGTGAAACAACCAGCTCTGACACTTCATCTACAGAGAGCTTTTCAGACTTGAGCTTGATAAAATCTTTTGGCACACCTTCACTTTCTTCCATATCTCACTAGAAAAACTGAAACCAAGCAGACTCTGTTGTTATTTCTGGAGATACTAGCATCAGCCAACTGCTTTTTATCCAATGCTGATGCCCCAATTTATGCAGAACACAGGCACCACATATTTCTCTGAGAGACCAGTCTACATGCAAAATTCACTTCTCAACAGTCTCACTGAGAGACTATTAACTGCAAATAACAAGCAATGACCTGGTTTTAATGCATCCATGTTCCTTTCTGATAGGGAAGTCTCGTACAGTGGGACAAAACTATACTTAGCCTGAGGCCCTGGTTTACCTACAATCAACCAGTACAGACCACTATGTAGTGCTAGTAAATCTGTGGCAATATTGTCAGCCCATCCTACTTATCAAATCAGAGAGTTTAAAACAGAGATTTCTGATATATATGGATTAGAATTCTGATCCTAAAGTTGAGTGTGCTCTCCAGGATGTTCAGAGCCTCATACTGTCAGTCTGTTTCAGTCACACAGAAGACACTTCTAACCTTTTTGAGTAGACACCAGTCATCAGAGCACCTAAGAATGAGAAGCATTTTGAGCAGCAGCAATGGAACAAGCTGCAGTAAATACACAGATTGGCACTTGAAAGCAGGCAAACAAATTAAGGTATTGTAAAGACACCTGCTCCTTTAACAGCAACAAACTAACAAAATTTCTAAGCAGCACACAATTTCTGTATTATCTTTTCTGTTAAAAAGTGGCAGGTTTTTCATTATTATCTTATTTAAGCAAGCCAAGTATCTACTGGCAGCACGAAACAACCAGGAAAGAGTACCAACACCTAAAACCCAGATTCGAAACAATGCCTGACCTCTCTGGCAAGTGTCTTCCATTTACTGCATATGTGTTAATCATTTACTGATGCACTGGCTTATAGTTTCTGCTCAGCACAACTGTACTCTCCAGATGGAAACACAAGTTAGGCTCTCTCAAAAGAGTACTGGGGTGGAGGGACAGAATCACAATCACATCTCTGGACCTAAACAATAAAAGGTTATTGTAACATCATACAGAATTCATGCGATATTTTAGCACAGGATTATACTCCACAGAAAACTAAGCAATACCTACCTAAGAGAACCTGGGCAGGTTCAGCCCCCACTGATGGGTGGGATGATGGCAACCTCGTCTCCAGGCTGCAGGACCAGGAGCTGATCTCCAAGGAGCACGTACTCCTGCCGAACAGCAAAAACCACTTGATCCCGGATAACAGCAAGCCTGAGGGGGATTGGCAAGAGGACAAATAGGTTTCTAAACAGTGTTTGCATTTAACCACGAAATTTCATTAAACTACAAACTGGTGCACAGTCTAGAGCAGCTGAGGTAAAAACCACTGAGACTTACGCAACTTTGCTTCCAAGACATTATCAAAATTTCAACAAACACCCACCTCCTACTCTTGGATTTTCCTGTAGTGGCTAAGAAGAAACCAAATCAGTATAATTTTCAGAAGTCAGGAATTGGATTTGTCACAGGCCTGTGTCAGAACAAACCATACATACCAGACACACTTCAGCAGCTTACCATAAAGAAGTTGGTAACTCAAGAGGCAGCAACAATCCAATTTGGGATTGGAATGAAATACTGTCCTGATGTAGTCTGGCTGGACTGAAGCGATTTTCTTACATACCAAAAAGCATTGTGGGATGTTGTTCATGAGATCTCATGGAGATTCAGTGGTCAAAGAGTTGCTCTTGTTATATGTGCTCAGACTTTAAGAGGTTTTGGGTCTTTAGTACTTACAGGTCTGAAATGTGCTATTGATAAGGACTGACCACAGAACTAAGAGGGCAAATGTGATATGTCTTCTGGAAGATCTTCTACATATATATTTATGTGATATGTTGCTGTGAGAGTCCATTGCTCTGGATGACATGAGGCAAGGAGTAATTTCCAAGACCAAGTGCAATTACACAGCAAGCATGAGGGCCACTGCAGTAAGACACCAGAAAAAAGATTGCCAACATTTTACTGTAGATGGTGCAGGCATGATAACTGTTCTTATTTGAGATTGCAAAATCTAGCACAGCCACCTGAGTTGTACTGCCTAGAAACAACTAAGCACAGAGTGCAAAAGAGAACAAGTAAAAATAATCTTATTTCCTATCAGCCAGATAGACAAAAGTAGGCAAGGCATAGGCTGAGCAAAACACAGTAGCACTGACTCAGAGGGCAGACTGAAGGGATGAATTGTATGAAAGCAAAGCAAGCCGCTAAAGAGCTGCGCACAACCATGAAACTGAAGTGCCCATTAGAAGGACAGGCTCTAATTAAAGTCCCTTGCCAGCTACTTAATTGGGGAAAATGGGTGGAACAGAAGGGCACTGTCAAGGACACTCAAGTTGCAATTTGAATATCCATTAGCAATGTGAATAGAAGCCTGTGGTCAATGCCCTACAATTATATTGAGTTTTTCCAGAAAAGCTAGGAACAGAAGCATTTTTCAAGAAGGCCGCTGTGAAGTAACTGCAAATTGTACTGCCCCAAGTCATCATTCATAAAAGGACAAAGTCGACAAATTATGGCAAAATGACCAACAGTGCTGCTGCTGCTGCTTGTGACACAGAGGAATAGGCTGCAAAGTAAAATACACAAATTCCCTACTGCCCACCCTCCCCCACCTAAACACACTTAATTTCAATGCTCTGTGAGGAAAAGGCCCACAGTATAGCATTTTGTAAAGAGTTTCTCACTTGGAAACAGACACCACTGGTAAATAGTTATTTATTTTCATAGTATTTGAAAGTAATTTACTAAAGAAAGGTTGTGCCAAATGGAAGACTTTGACACCTAAGTCCAAAGTTATGGAGATTCCAGAGCACTAAGCACTAAATCCTTAAGACCACAGCCTCTCTTACACTTAACTCTTTTTTTTTTAACCTCCTTCTATCCCTCCAAAATGATGTCGCACCTTTGTCTATCAGACTCATTATTGACAAGACTGAGCATCTTCCCTCAGCTTTAAACAGAGAGGTTCTTTCTGCTGATGCCCCCAAAGAGCACCAGTGCTGCAGAGGCCCTTACAGCACACACGTGCTGTCTCAGGACCAGGCCCTCTATGAAATGCAACCAACAGTGGTGTGGGTCTTTTGCAAAGCAGAGAGCATTGAAAGTGGCTGAATCTATTTGCTGTGTCAGGGTTGAGTGGCTGGAAGCCGCTTCAGTTCCCTTCCTCACCTGCCTTCCACAGTGTGCCATAACAGCTCACACCACAGCTTGATGTAGAGTTAATCACAGAATCAACTGAGTTTGAAAAGCACTCTGAGATCAAGTCCAACCTATGACTGAACATCACCATGTCAATTAAACCATGGCACTAAATCTAGTCTTTCCTGAAACACTTCCAAGGATAGTAACTCCACCACTTCCCTGGGCAGCCCATTCCAACGTCCAAGCATCCTTTCAGCGAAGAATTGCTCCTAATGTGATTGAAAACACTTGCACATTATCATGTATTTCTTATTTATTGTCCCGGCTGTGATCCCTCCCTGAGACATCTCACCTTCTCCACAGTCTAATAACACAGTTCCAGTTTTCAGGTTACCACACCACAGCCCTCCTGGAGAATGGGGCACGTGTACCTCCCAGGCTCAGCTTTTGGGTACGTCTACCGGGCCTGGGCTTTCCCTGTGTACACATAAAGCTACAGTGTTTCCAACGGCGCAAAACACGAAAGGCTTGGTGCGGGTTACCAGAAGAAGATAACAGCCGTGGTTTTGCGCTGTCGAAGTACTGCTACGTATTAGCTCAACGCTAAACGCCGAATTTGTGTTAAAACTAAAAAAATAAATCCAACCACATTTCTCTGTGCACCTCATGGGTAACTTGCTGGATACCTGGGGTGGACCTTGACGATCTCCTCCCAGAGCTGCAGAGAGGTGATCTGCTGTGGCACCGAGAGAGTCTCGCAGCGCAGCCCCGCCAGCTCCGCGCTCCTGGCGAAATACAGCACCGAGACCTGCCCGGGGAACAAACAGCGCTCAGCGGCGCGGGGCCTGCCCAAGAAACCGCTCCCAAAGCACCGATACACAACCGGAACCACAGCGCCGGGAAAAGCTTTCCCAGGCTTTTCTCTGCCGCGTCTCTCCTGCCCCGGCTGTCAGGAGAGCGGGGGAACCGCGGGCAGGGCGGGGGGCGGGGAGTGACCGCGGATCCGCGTCCCGCTCCCGCCGCCCAGGCCTCGCCCGCCGGGTGCCACTGCCCGCCGGGGCCAGGGGCAGTAGGAGCCCCGCCGTCCTACTCCGCACCTGC
>VZRZ01000586.1:1589319-1613764 GCA_013398175.1 Climacteris rufus
AAAAAAAGCCCCTCCCAAACCAAAAAAAAAGCCCCACAAAACTGTTTAGAATAATCTAGAAGAATCCAAAAGTCAGGCAGGTATAGGAGACATGTCAGTGTGAATTCCAGTCATTCCACTTAATTCAGGTCTGAATTTGGCCTCCTACACAACAACGCTGATAATAATCTGGAAAACATCTCCTTCCTATTTTGGGAGGAAGGAGAGCTGTTACTTGAGTTTCCGTAGTGGAACAATGGAGAGAAAGACTTGAAAATATGAATCTGTCTGAGGCACTATGACCTCTAGTATTCCTAGTATTCCTGTGTGTGAGGTATATGTGGCCGTTTGACCAATGCATTTAGCATTCCCCTTGGCACTCTTTGAAATTATCTATTACAAAACAGATGGTGCAGTAGTTACTTTTTGAAGGGATAGAAGAGCATGACTACATCTGGAATTAATCTTTAGCTCCCTAAACCAATAGATCACCCAGTTTTAAGAGGGCCTTCTAATATAATTGCATTGCACAAGTACAGAGAAAGAATACACAGCTTTAAGGCAGAGTATAAGCAGTCCGGAACTATAATTCATAGGCACACAAGTCTTTCTGTTCAACTGTCTCATTTATGGGCAAGTCTTTTCTACAAAAATTTATTTTTATTGAGCAACAGCATTAAGTGAAATGTGTAGCTTCTTCAATGTGATTTTAAAAATCCACAAATTTTCAGGTTTTGTGTAAAGTATTTTTCTGTTGGCAACTACGGTATTTTTCAAGAGATGACCTCTTTCATTTTCACACAGTTCTTTGCCCCAAAGGATATCTCAAGGTTGTATTAAATTAGCATGCACACCATCAACATTCAAATAAAGCCAGTTATGGAGTTTTTGATGATTATTAAGCAGTATAACACATGCTGTGAAGAATGATGGGAAAGGGCATTAGGGTACTCAGTGTTGATGCTAAGGTAAAAAGTGTTTCTGCAAACTTCAAAGCCAAGGGGAAGTGCAAGTTTTAACCCACAGAACCTCCTATTTGAAAGTGCCTTGTACTAGACTGCCTGGCTAATATTTGATCTGGATTATCTAAATTTCAAATGTGATATCTGTGTTACCTGTCTTGGAAAAAAAAAAAAAGATTGTATTGTCAAAAATGCACTACTTCCTCCAAAGGTCTTGAATTTGTGTAATGAAGTGCTTGTAAGGGCAAGGAATTTTGAATGTTGTCAAATCAACAAGTATGTTTAGAAAGATAAAATTTGTAGTATTTCAGTGGGTTTGTATGCTTTTTTGTCATCCTTTTGTAAAGCACCTAGAACAGGAAGACATGAAAAGCTGCAGATAAATAATACAGTGTTATTATAATACAAAATACAGTGTTATTATATTATATATACAGTTTATATTCCCAGATTAAATTGTTGGCACTCTAATTATCATAGTGTGTAAGAATTTGAAACACTGCACAAAGTAAGACGCATTTCACAGTAGCAATTTACTGAAGCCATTGGAATAAACTACTCAGATCTGTGGGTGAGATGAAAATGAAGTCAACCTCTTTATTACCAGTTCAGAACTTGTAATGTCAAATTACAGATTGTAGCTACCTTGCCTTTCAGTTCTTTATAATCATTGTAGCTGCTTTATTCAGCTTGAAAACTGATGTTTTGCTGAAGTTTTTACTTACTATTATTTCAGATTAGTATTTCAGATTGGTATCTTTATTGCAGGTCAGTGTCTTTATATGCCACTGGGGGCACACACAGCACAGTTGTGACAAGACATTCAGCAAATGGCAGTTTATCTTAGGTTTAGAATCTGGTTATATGACAAAGTGATTATTTTGATATCTGTACAAGTATTCTAGAAGGTTTGCATTGAATCTTTTCCTTACACTTCAGATGCAAATATTGTATAGGTGGTTCTGTAGAATGCTGTGCAACTTGATTAATTCTACACTTAAAAATTTAACATTTTTGAGTAATAGAGTTAAAAATGCATACAGTTTTATAAGCACTCCAAAGTCACAGAGGAAACAGAATAAATGTTCCTGCACTGACCCTAGAAGGGGGTGAGCTGCAGCTCACATCATGCCTGCTCTCTTACCTGCCTACTTGCTATTGGCATAGGATCCCTGTTGACAGTCTGCAGATGTTCATCATCATACAGTCAGTATATAACACTGAATTAGTATTCCTATTGAAAGTGTCATGTTCTTTCCACTCACCTGTTTTACACACTTCCAGAAAAACATGGCTGAATCTTGACTGATAGTGTCTTCCACTGAGTTGGATCAAAAAGGAATTATTTCCACTAGCCTGTATTCCCCATGCACATTCAACTCCTCTTTGTGATTCCTGACAACTGGAATGCTTTCTTTGTAAATAAGAAAGATGTTTCTTCAAAAAGATTATATTCTCTTGACATTTTCCAAACCCTGGAAAAAGGTTGTGTGATTAGTTCTGAAAGCCAGTCACTTGATAAATTTTACATTTCAGTATGAATCTGTAGGGGTTTTTTGAGGGAGAGAGTTTGTGGTTCTGCAGATAAGAATGAGTTCAGTTTCATACTTAAAATTTACAATAAGAGCTATCTAATCTCCTGGCATCCAGGTAGAAAATTTTGCTTACAACTAAGTAAATGGCATTAACTGCACTGCAAGTGTATATTGAAAGACCCTTACATAAGCTGTCCAAATTCTGTATGCAAATCTGAGATACTAAAGTTTTTATGGCTTTGTTTTGACTAAAAGTTTCATTTTCTATTATATATAATGGCACAGATATCCACATGAGGGCACCAGCTGACATCTTATTCCCAGACCAGTGTGTAACCTGTTTCTGAAAGGAACATGTTAATCGATGGTCACTACATTTTTACAGAGCTACAGTAAAGATTGAGGTGTTAAATGTTACAGTTCTCCAATCTGGAGGGTTTTTTTTCAGTTCTTAGGGCAACAATATTTTCACTTTCCCTAAATTCTATATGCAACAGAAGTATTGAAATATACTTTAATCACATTCAGATGTGGGGATGTTAAGTTTTTAAAATAAATAAAATTAAAATTATTTTTTAACCTGGCTATATAATGGAATCAGAGGGAATAGTCATTAAAATTGGTAAACGTTACTATTTCTTAGCTTTGAAAACAGAACAAAACCCGCAATGTTTTATCTTCATTCTCACTAAACCTATACTATGCAGTCATCACCCATTCCATTTGTAGGCAAGCATACAATTAGGTTATTTTCAATATTTTATTTTTATATATAATAAAAGTTATACAACCTTAAAAAAAATAAAAAGCAAGGAGTAATTGGTACTCTGGATTAGGCTGAGGATTCAAGACCAACCTTGTCCACTTTCTTTCCCTGTTGAATAATAAGTGCATGGACCAATATACAGTACAGGAACAATATCATTTCCTCTCCCAGCTCCTTAAGTGTCAGGCAATCAAGACTGCAAAGGCTTGAGGCTTTCCTCAGGGACCAGCAGACTGCACGCTGTAAGGAGAAGGTATCAGTATGTTGCCTACATAGGGAAGGTTACCCAAGCAGACTGCATGGTTATTTGACAGAGATGAGTGCACACAGCATGAAGAGTTGTAAAGGTTATCTTTCTTTCAAACCACTTGGATAGCATTTTGAAAGAGAGAAAATCTTGTCAGGGACTTCCAAAGTGCTTCAGAGTGCATTCACAAAAAGTTTTAGCCTAGTGAGGCTGATCTTCCTAGACTCTGAGCAGTGGAAACCCATAGGCTTTTCCAAATAATGATTCTGAAGAACCAAATTAACTTCTTCACTTGCTTTCCCGTGGCAAAGCCTGTTTCTTCATTAACTGTTGGGGTGAACTGGATAAATTGGTTTGGGGGCTAATCCTGGTCTTGGAAAGTCCCAGTGACAGAGAAACAAAATACCATTTTTTGGATATTAGACTTACCATGGTATAGTAGAGTCCTCTGAGTGGAGTGAGAAAGCATAGGAAAACCTCTTTCTCAAAAGAAAGCCCACAGGGCTGGAAAAATCTGAAAAGGTGTTAAGCTATCCTCAGTCCTTATTGAAACACAGATACATAGACAGAAACATGTTTTGTAGATAAGAAGTAACTTGAGCATTGGAACAGATATTAAAAAAATTGAGAAGATGTGAATCTACTGAAAATGCTGATGCAAAATATTGACTTAGAAATCTTTATCCTATTTTTCTAAAAAAAAAAAAAAAAGACCAGTAGATGTTTCAAGTGTTACAGTAGAAGAGTTTCTAGTTGATCCATAAAGTATTTGATCTGCTATCTAGAAGTGTGGATTAGCTGAATATATATTCATCACTTTAAAAAAGTCTGATGTCTTGGAGACATCAGAAGATTTCTAAGATTCTGGAAAACTGATTTTAGCACTGGTCAAACCTCAATTTAGCTCAATGTAGCTGATAATATAGGAGAAAAAAAGAATCTGTGTCCTTGGAGAAGATGACAAATCTAATGATGCATAAGAGAGAACAAAAGACTTCAGCATGCACACTGAGACAAGAGGAATAATGCAGAAAATGTAGCTTTGTTGCTGAGTAAAACCCTGAGAGGGTCAGTAGACTAAGCCGTATAGGAGTGTTCATACCTGAGGGGAATTGTAAAGCTGATAACACTCTGTGAGCCTTAATTTGTTGCCTAGGTTTCTCCTATAGTTAATGAAGAGGTAGAGACATCTTCAGGTCAGTGGTTCAGGTCTTTTATACCAATGTAACTTTGATACTTATCTTGGGTAGGATATCTGCTGTCTAGAGGCAACTGTACAGTTTCACTAACTGTAGAAGGATCATCTGGGACTAGATTAGACACATAACTTTTAGACAAAGTTAAGTGAAATAGTTGCATCAATTTCTAAGTGGTGGTGTGCATTTGCATTTTGTGTCTGAGTAATGGTCTCTTCTACATAGAGTCATTAAGGTTGGAAGAGATCTCTCAGATCATTAACTCCAACCATTAACCTAATAGTGACGTTTTCACTACTAAACCATGTCCCCAAGCACCACATCTAGACATTGGATGGCTAACCTGATCTCCTTCTCTGGCAAGGTGATCCAAGGATGAGGTAAAGGCTGCAGAGGTTAGTCAAGCAGGACCTGCCTGACAAGGCTAGTAATTCTATATAAGAAATTTTAGTAGTTGAACTCTGTCTCCTATTTGGTACTTGGAGACCCAGGTGCTAAAAGTGACACACAAATAATGACACCACTTTGGCACAGGAGAAAGCAGTGATGTAGACAAGAAATCCAGATGTATGCAGGCCTTGAATATACAGGCATCCCTGTACTGGGAAGTGGCAACTCTGGAAAAAATTCAGAAGCAGTGACAGGAATCATAAGTGGTGTTTTCTTAAACAGCTCTCTCTTGCTAGTAAGTATTCAATGAGAGCATGGACCTTTTGTATGCTTAAGGTCTCTTCATTGGCACTTTGATACACAAATAAGAGTAAGTTGGTTCAAATGGACCATTTCCCAAAGCGAGTCCAAATCTGCTAACAACACGAAGGTTCTAAGTTTCCTAAAACTCAGGTTTTCCAGCAACATATTTGAAATAATGATTAAAATTAAAATCAATGGAAAAAAACCCCAAACTCAACAATCTGTTTATTAAAAGAGTAATCCTTTCATGAGCAGAACCACTAACATGTTTTCCATGGATTAACTCAGATGATTTACCAAATATCTCTACCGTGGAGATCAGGTACTGGTATGACTGGTAAAGATACTACAGTGAACTGCAGTTATGGCAACTTTTGTCAAACTGCCAGCTAAACCAAACATTTGCTAGTATTAATTATATTCAAGTAGAATTATGACACTCTGCTACCTTTTTTTTTTAATTTCAGTTAGGGGAATGTCCCACTTTTTTCCCCAGCACAGCCTCAAGGTGGACTTTGGCCTCCCCTTTCTCAGTCTGGACTTCTCCTAGACTCCAATTTTTTTCTTTTAATTAATATTTAAGCAGTTGTATTTAATAAATATCTATACTGACAGGGACCTGCAACCTCTTTTTCCAGGCATCTGCAGGACCTGAATATACTTGCTTCTGGCTCATGTTTGCTCCAAAGGAGAGATGGCAGCAGCTCTTTTTTCCCCACCTTTGCAATGAGTCTAGATATGCTGCAGAATGTTTCAAGAGTGTGCCAAGAGTCCTACCTGTAACAGCTTGAGATAAGCTTACTCTGTACACATGTACAGCAGCTTTATAGGGCTCTGGAAACTGCAAACCTGATCTTTTATACAGTGATGATGTCCCTTGGTCAAATTCTGTAGGACTGGTAGAAGTGGAAAGTTAATATTGATTAAAATAAAAGAATGTCTCCATTTCAGATGCTGGAGTAAAACGACTACCAAAATTCAGCTTTTTCTTGGCTGGACAGAATTAACAGCTAATCCTAAGAATAGTCTTGTCACTTCCTCTTACGCCTATGCATCTAAACAGAAACAAGTGGAAACAGCTGAAAATTTGAAGTATACTGTGTCTGCTTAATATATGCAGCATGGTATCTGTGAGCTTGAGTTTCATGCATCTCTATGTGCTTTCTGCAATGACATTTAATGTCTCTTTTGAAGGATTTGCACTTACAAGTCTTATCAAAATTCAGAATACTCTCAAAGTATTGCAGATAACCAGTTTGTGATTACCCCTTTTTTTGATAATGGGCAGATACACTTCAATCAACCTGATGCTAATGACTACTGGCCTTGTATTAAAAGACTAACAAAAGCATCTGTTGCCATAGCAGATACACATGTAGCATATCTAATTTTGTAAGCACTTTCAGCTAGTGTGGCCAGCCTCAGCATCAAATTTGGTAACTAATGAAAGATGTCTAGTCTCAGCCAAAAAAAATTTTGCAGAGAAAGTGTATCAGTCACCATGCAGCTGCAGGGACATTGATGCCAACTCAGGAGAGAAGGTATGGGTAGGAGCTAGCAGTGGGAAAGTGGAATCATTTAATTCAGCAGCATATGCCAAAATAAACTTCTCATGAGTCTGCTAACTAAGGGTTGCCAACATAACAATGATATGTAAGTAGAAACTCACTACTGATAAAGTCTTTTGTTAATCATTCATAAATTTAAGACAGAAAAGTGAACACAGATTTCAAAAGAATTCCAGATGTCTGATACCAGAATTTAATTGTTCTCTCAAAATTAAATTCAAAGAAGAAACAGTTTAAAAACTTGTGCATAAAGATAGGCTTGTTGTTGTCAAAGAAATGAAGGTGTAAGTTAATGAAGTTGAGTGCCTTTCATTTGCTGTCCATGCACATCAGCAGTTGCTATATACAGCTGGAGTCAGGGTGCTGGTAGCTCCAAGACACAGGCCATGATTGTTTGCAGACCTAGGGGTGGTTTCTGAAAGTACAATTGTCCTATTTTGAGAATAAATCTAGACTCTGTGATTGGTTTGTCAAATTAAGCTCTCACAAGTGGTTAGTTGAACTAAAAAATGTGGTATTTGAAGTTATGATTAGAAATCTATAGAATATTAAGTAACCCCCTACCATTACACCAGGGCCCATGGATTACTCAACTAATCTGGAATAAAGCTTTCCCTGTAAAAGTAAACTCTCCAAAGTAGAAAATGATACGGAATTTCCTTTGGGCTCAGTACTCAGATCTCAGACCTGGGAAATAAATGAGATCTGTAACAAACCAAATAGGGGTTCAAATACTACACAGCCTTCTCTAGTGACCCCAAGATAATAATTCTTTTCCTCAGGGCTTCTGTTCCTACATCTTGGGAATGCTTCTTAGGACTGAGGGGGAAATGCCTCTTTTTAGACATCACCTCCTAAATTCCCATTTCAGTTTCACACAGTTCTGGCATCAGACCAATTTAAAACCAATCATGTCCAGTTATAGCCTCTTTATTCTTAAGACTGAATGATGCACAGTTATCTACAAACAAATTAAAATGGTTAGTGGGAGCCTGTATCTTATAAGCCTATGGTTTTTGCTTTAGATCTTTCCCTTGGATTTGAACAGAGATAGAATGGAGATGATTGTTATTTCTTTTTCAAAAAGTTTGTTATTTCTTTTTCAGTATGGTGATGCTTTTTCTCTACAGCAAGATGTGTAGGAGTTGCTAGTTAAAAGGCTTGGGTTTACAATGCCCCCTACATGTGACAAGGCATATAATGTACATGAGTAGCTGTGGTTTGTGAAGCACTTCTACTGTCTTGTCCATTTTTCACTCTGTCGGTATGTGACAATCCTGGCTTGTAGACTCTCTTAGCATGTCAGAGATTGTGAAACTGAAAGCAACATGGCAAGAATTAACTGCAAGTCGTTTCTGACCAGTCTCAGTATTATTCATACCTTCTGTACCTGTTTCAGCCTTTCACGGTTCCCTTGACACAGCACAGATAAAGAAAGTGTAATACTTGATGCAGAGCACAGCACCACCTCAGTGACACATGCAAACTGTTCACCTTGGTATTGCCTTTGTATGTTGCTGAACAGAGATTTGTCTTCGATCTCTTCCAACAATGGATTTTTTTTTCCTTTGGTTCTTTCATGTGGCATGGGCAAATTATAGCACACTGCTTTTGGCAGCTATGAAGGAAAATTATCGAAGGCCAATATCTGAAAGGACTGTATATAGATGAGCCATATGTTACCATCACATCAATGAGACAAAACAACACTGTCAAGAAGTGTCGGGAAAAAAAAGTAGAATATCTTTCTTTCAAAGGCTTTGCATTACCCCTATTTGTACATTTTCATCTTAGAACTTCAGTTCTGGCTTGACCACTCTCAAAGATATTCTATTGTTAAAGTCAGACTATTGGTGTTTCAGAGGCATTGCTATGATTTAGTAAAGGTGGAGGAAAGTATCACAGCTTTAACTAGAGGCATATATGGGGGGAAATAATGTAAATTATCAAGAACACATTATATGTAATTCTCTAGGGTCTGAAGTAGAGTAACAATCTTTAAAACTACAACATTTCCCAGAGTATAAGAGTTTTCATAGTGCTGCTGCTCCAAGAGGAAACTTTAAATATGATCAGTAAAATGATGCAACTAAGTATCCTTTTTAAGACCAATTTATATAATTTCACTGTCATGCAGGCTAAAGCAGCCTAGATCACCATAAACTTACAGCTTAAAAACATGTCGAGCTGGAAAGAGGGCATGACAACACAAAAATCCTAACAGAGCTTGTTAACATTCATGGAATGTATGATACTAAGGGCTGTTGCAAGGAAAGATCACTCAAATGCTTTTCACCATGCTATCAATAAAGCTTTTTTTTTTCTTTTTTCCCCACAGGAGAATTATAACACCACTTTGTAGGTGAGAAATCGGGATGGATATTCACTGATGTGTGCTTGTCACAGATGTCTTGGTCACTGACATGCTGGGAATTCAGTAGCCTTTCCCAGAGTGAGGCATGACTATGAAGCTCCTCAGCTTTATTTCACTGTGCAGTCCTAGGCAACTAGAAACCCTCTGGTAGGACAGACAAATTTACAGAGTATGCGACAGAAGAATGTTAGGTATTGATAATATGCAATTATACATATTATAAATTTTGCAACTATTTCATGCTCAGTACCTTTCCTTGGTGAAATTTGCAGCTGAGTAATTCTTGTATGACTGGCCTTTAGCTCTTGGCATATAACAATGGTATTGGCCATTACATCAGTGTTACATTTAGTCATGGGGAAAGAAGTTGCTGTAAACAGTCTCTCAAAACAGGGATCAAGGGCAGAATTGATTTAAACTGACCCTGAAAATGAAGTGGTCTCATTACAGGGCTCTGCAGCCAGGGCCCATTTAAGTAATCAGGGTTTTTCCTTGCTGTTTTTGAGACACTGAAACTTTGTCAGCATTGAAACAGAATGAACTGCCAGAGTGTACTTGTAGATGGCAATGACATCTCTTTCAATGTTCGGTGTATTAATACTGCTGAGTGCAAGACACAAAAGTATAGGTTACTCTGTGACAGATTTATGCAAAGAAAACAAAAATATTAGTAACTCCATTATCTGTCCCTTTTAATTTCATTTTTCTCTAGCATCTCTAGGATTTCCAGCTATAACAATTTCTGAAGGGGCTGTTCTTCCAAGAACACTTTCTTTTGGGGTAAATGGAAGAAGAATAATTCTGTTACATGAATTTTTAAAGTTTCCAGAGACAAAATACCTTTTTTATCTCTTCCAGGAAGTGTTTTTTGTGATGCAAACATTGACCTTTGAATCAGTTCAAGATAATTGGAGTAACCTGCTGTTACTCTGGGAATTACCCCTTGAAGATGCTAAGGAAAATGTTTTCAGAGTGGGATCAGCAGGCACTAGAAGAGGTTGCCCAAAAGGGATGTGGAGCCTCCATTCAAACTCGTGTGAGCAGCCTGACCTGATGATGCAAGTAGTCCTGCTCTGAGCAGGTGCTTGGATTGAGTGATGTCCGATACTCCTTTCTAGAGTCAGTTCTTGTCTTTGTTATTTTGAGGACTTCCTCAGAAAGTGGTAATTTCTCCAACTCTTGCAGTTCAGTTGGCAACAGATCCCTGTGCTCAGGACTATGCATTCATTGTCTACTCAAACTTGGGCCTTATTAATTAGTAAAATAAAATAGCTGACTGGGAAGGAGAAAATGAGAATTTTTACAAAATAAGTGTGCCTTTCAAATGTGCGGCATTTTTCTTTTGACTTAGGTAAGCACTGAATAATCTTGTTTATCAATAATGGAAGGTGAATTTCTTTTTTAAAAAACTACTTTGTTAGCAGCCTAACACAAGTTTCTTGAATGGCATTAGTTCTAATCTACTTATTAGTGAGATCCGAACCAGGTCATCATTTATGAATAGCTTGGATGCTAAAATACTTTTGTGTGCTCACTATGCTGACTGCAGTTTCACATGCTCGGTGGTATTTAAAGTTTGAAATCAGCCCTGATACAGAAAAAAACAAGTTAATGTTTTTCTTTAATGAGATATGGTCTGGATTTTTTTTCTGTCCAGGTAGTGGGATTAGACCACTAAACATTTATCCACAGATGGAGCTAGCCCAACCTGTGGGATTATTCCTATGCAGATTTTTTTCTCAACCTGCTAGGTTGTAAACTGCTCAGTTGCAGAAAACATCATTATTTGTGTATATTCCTTAGAGAGTAGGAGACCTGGTTCCATTATTTGACTCATTTTTGTGGGTTCCTTTCAGACCTCTCAACATTTGTTTCTTGCTGGCTGGGTCTCTGGGGATGTAAAAAACAAAGACCGGCACGTTTTCTTGCCTTTAGCACTGAGCAGCTCTGTGGCTTCTCTAGTTATCGTATGTCCCAAAAAGCAAATGCAGGGTGCCAGATGATGCAATGATATGCGCCATGCTACTGGCTGAATAAAAGTGTCACACAGGATTTGGCTGCACCACTTTCTTGCCTGCTGGTCTACACTCTCATTCTTCCTCAGTTTTATGCATGTAGAGTTAAAGTTCGCAGGGTACAACCAAATGCAAAGATCTGATTCACGCAGTTCGACTGAGGGACTGAAATTAGGATCACATTTGCACTAGGCTATCTTAGTAGTCTTAAGAAAGAGAGGCTTTTTGGGTGGAATGATAAGTTTGAGCTGAATAAGGGGTATCCCCTTCACTTTCAAGAGGGAACTAATAATGAATACATTCCTGGTTAAGGTACCTGTCTAGCTACCCAGAGTTAGGCAAGATGAAACCAGAAAAAGCACAAATGCTAACAAGGCCAGCCCTAATTCAAAATGTCTGAAGAAACAATTTAATTTTCCTAGGAGTCACACAGACCCAGCCTGTTTAAGCTTTCCTCTGTGCTTCTGTCCTTCAATTTTCATACATCAGTGGCACTGTCCTTACTAGCAATGTGTGGGTTCTTACTCCACACTAATTAATTTTTCTTTTATGGAGGAATTAACAATAGCAAACAACCTGGTATGTCTCAAGGTCCAAATCTGCCCACAGGCAGGAGCCAGACCACAGGCAGACGAGCAGATGAATTGGGTAGTTTTTGGAGGCAGAACAACAGACAGACAACAGAGAGAAAAAATGAGGTGCTGAACTGAGGAGGTGAAAGATAGGAGGAGGAGGATGAAGGATGGTAGAAGATCTTTGGTTACGAGAATATGCATCTGGACTTTTGGGAGAAATGTAGAACCCCTAATTCCTGTCAGGGTCCAGAGCTGGGTGAAGTCTGCCTTGGTGCAAGTAAGTGGTGTGCACAACGCTCTGTACTCCTGTCCTTCCAGCCTGTTACATATTGGAATCTAGGAGTAGCTCAAAAATGATCCATGAGATTGAGGTCCTGATTTGGATTTTATTCTGCCCTGCAAACATGGAGTGACAAACTACTTTGGAAGTACAGAAAATGTGAAATATGGGAAGCTTAAAAGAACAAAGAAATGCAAAGCTGACTTATAAACAGAAAGGTGAATTATAGCTGATATGCTTGGATTCTGTAGGAATTTCTTTTCCTCTAGTGGTTAAGTATTTCCAGTTTATGTATCTAGCTGTCATTTTGTCAATATTTAATAATTGTCCGCTAGTAAATATCAGGTGCTTCTTACTAGCCTCCCACATTTCTGGGGTCAGAGAGCTTCCTCCAGCTCTTATAAGCTTTATCAGTTGTTAACCACATTTTTTGTCTAGGAAAAGGCTTCAATCTGCTGCAAATCATGTCTTGCAGTGGTTTGGGACACCTCCTATCCCACTGAAGCTTGTATGCCTGAATAAGTGCGGTGGACCTGGTGCACTCCTTTTCACTGCCGAGCCACCATTTGGAGCCATTTTGTCTCCCATTAGAGACACACAGAATCTTACAGCATTTTAAATTTCAGTGTTTTCTGGAAGATGTTTTACTTCATTCATAATATGCAAGGAATTAATATCCTGGATTTATATGCCAGACTGGCAAATAGAAGAGGGAATGGGGTCTAGCAATAGTTTCTGGTTTTGTCTTAGAGGTTTCCTAATTTTTCTCTGACCATCTATCTTTGTGTACAATTATTCTATTATAAAGCTTGTTATATCAGAATAATTTTATAAATATGCAAGTAGAGGTGGGCCCAGTTCAGCCTGACCATTTGTGTGTGTGTCTGTGTGTTTATCTTTGCCTCTGTGTATGAGGCTCATTTCCAAGGAATCCAAACCTGGATCCAAGTCCAAAGTCCTCAGATGGTCCCCGTCATTGCAGAAGGCTAAACCAAAACAGCTGAGCACAACTTTGAAGACAGTTAGATTCTAAATCCTGGTCCAAATGACTTGAATGCCTTTCCTTCTCCCATGCCTTTAATCTAGATTGAAGATAAGATCTTGAAAGCACGGGAAAAAGAAAAGACAATATCAACAGTTGATATTAATTGCCCTTTATCAATCCCTGAAGAGTTCTCAAAATATTTAAACAATCTGCTGTAAGTAACAACATTAATAAACTAAATGTGAGAAAGAAGAAAAGCCAGTAACTACAGCAGACTTTAAACATCACATGTGATAAGTAACAAAGATCTCTAAATATAACAAATAAAAAAGATAAAACAGAAAGCATAGTAAAGAAAGAAAATCAAAACATTGTCCTAAATGATGTAGAGGTCACATGAATCAATACCTCTAATGTCTTTCCAGAAAGAAAACATCATTAAAAGCCTGGAAGAACTGAGTTCTAAATTAATTCTTCATCAACATTTGAAGCACTTCCCCCTCCCTTCTATCCCAACATTTTTCCTAGGGCCTCATGCTTGACCCATAAAAACCATGTAATTGTCATAAACAAAAAATAAACTGTTGACCATTAATGGAAGATTAGAACACTGTAAGAAGTAGGTGGAGTACATAAACCTTAAGCCAAGAGTACATTAAGGGTCTGAGAGGGGCTCTTTACGTGGAATATATATGAAATATATGGAATTTATTTGTTTAATTAATTGCAGTTATGCACTGTGTCTGCTAATCAATTATATTTAGTAAGTGTCAGTTACTAGCATATTCATTTGATTTGAAAGTAAAATGTTTTTTAATTCTTTGTGGAAGTTCTGCAAAGTAGTAGAACCCAATGTTTTGCCAAAAAGATCCTAGTCAGAGCAATTTGCAAAATCTTGTGGTGGATTAGCTTAACCCAGCTTTTTGGAATAGAAAGTGTGTCATACATGGTTTGCCTTTCACTGGTCTTAAATGGACAGATATCTTGAACCCACCTTTATTTACTCTATACAAGGCCTTTGGACAGGCAACTGTTCAGCATCCTCTGCCAGCACTTCCTTCTCCCTACTGCTGAAACCTCCTCACCTTCACCCTTGATGTTTTATATGGCTGATATTCTTCTCTTTTATCAGTTACTGCTAAGAAAATGAGAGAGTGGAGTTTAATATACTTCACTCTAGAGTAGCAAGTATATTTTTTTCTGGTTCTGCTTGCATTTACCATTAAGAAGTTACATTTTATGCAACCCTACAATAATTTCATTAAGATGAAACACTGGGGGCATTTCCATTGAGATGAAGGATATGTCAGAATTTTAAGACTGTTTCTCATGTGGTTCTGCAGTGACATATATTTTTTCCTGTTAAAAAGACAAAAAAAAAAAAAAAAAGAAAAGACATCCCAACAAAGGAAATTGGCCTGGGGAAAATGCCACTGCGATACTGTTAAGAAGTCTGACTTAAAGCCAAGCAGCATATGCAGGGCGAATGCTCAGTCCACCCATTGTGCTTACAGCCACAGGGGGCTGAGAATAATACCCTATGAGATTTTACTAGAAGAGTGGTAAAAATATTCTGGTATAGCTGCCTCTGTTTCTGAAATAAAAAACCGTAGTTTTTACTTTAACTTACACTATCTACTTTGACTTACATTTTTATTTCTATTTTGATGCACCATCATTATGCATTCAAAGAAGTGCGGTGAAGAAAGTGCAGCCTATTCCTTAGCATACTGCAGTGTTAACAACTGTAACCTGACTACCACTTATTCCAGTGCAGGTGATGAGCTGCCAATGGCCATGGTGCATTTACTGGTTTGTGCTTTCCCCGGAATGCAGCCTATGAAGATCTGTTTCAGTCTAGTCTAATTTTGAGCAATTTTTGGACTGTTTTAAGTTGTACTAAGGAAAGACCACTTTCAGGCATTGGGCAGAATTAGGAAGGTGAAAAGAATCATCTTTGTTCATTTTTAACTCTCCCGTGCCAAGAACAATGTGGTTTACCAGAGAATCTGATCCATTTCTGACAGTTTTCCTTTCGATTAAAATAAGGAAATTAATTTAGGGCTATCTGATAACTTGGAAGTGTGGAAGTGCAAAGTATGCTGTGCTGGCTGGTCTCCCATGAAACACACCCTTTAAAGGGCAAAGACCTGGTGTAATCACTCCCCGCCCCACTGAGGTGGCCAAAGCAGAAGGTGGTTCCCAAAATTGTGAGCACAGCCTGGGTCTTTGCTAGTGGCGGTGAACAATGTGCTGCCTCTTGCTCCGGGCTTGGAAAAAATCTGCTGTTCAACCTTAAGGAAAGGCAAGTTTGTTAGCTAGAGTATTAGCTACAACCTTCAAAACAAAACTTATTATATTGTCACAGAATGCCTGTAGATTTATGAGGCCTTGGGAATAAAATAAATTACTCACAGTAGTACTTGTTTATTTTTATAAAGGTTTAAAAAACAAGTAATAAAGTGTTGATGTGAGTTTTTTTTTTTTTTTTTTTACTTTGAAATCCATTAGGTATTATTCTGAGTCTAGTTCTCTTTAAAATAAGCTGTTCTGAATACATCTGGGAGTCATGAGTTAGTTGGTAGAATGTAATTAGGATTTCAGGAGTTACAGTCACAAGTCAAAAGTCATCAGATCCTAAGTTTGATCTTAATTGTATTTGTCCTTTAGCTACAATAGTCATATATAAATTTTACAAAAATGACATTATACAATTTATATTATTACAAAGAGCTAGCTAGGAAATAAAAAAAGGAGGATGATTAAAGGAAATAGGCACTGGCTATAAATAAAATAAACAGAAATATAAATGAAAATATGAAATGATTTTACTTTATCTCTTGAAGTAATTAATAATTGAATTGAAGCTTTCTGTTTTAGAAATCTAATGTTTTTTATTAGGACTGCTAAAATTCTTAACAAACTGATTCATGATTTGTCAAATTACATCCAACTGCATGAACTAATAAAATATTCATTTTCAGTAGCTCTGAAGAGGTATTAATTCAAAAGTTGATGTATTAATCATTCTTCAAAATCTAATTCTGTTCTTATTCTACATCTCACTTTACATTGAAAAACACCATGTCTTATACATAAAACACACTGAAACCACAGACATCCCTGCACGCTCCAGCAATGGCAGCCGGAGCTCCTGGGGGTGCATGCTATCTGCATGCTACATTGCCTCTGGAAGGAGTCTGTTTTTTCAATTGATGACATTGCACAGCTTTTATTTTTGTCAAGGCTTTTTCAGCAGAGTGACATGATGTGAAATAGAATAACCTGATGAAATACAATAAGTTAATAGTAGTGCTATACACAGAGCACCTTTCATCATGACAGATCCCAAAGAGTTTTACTTAGACTGTGCATATAAAAATCATTCTTCACCCACCACTGAAATGCAGTTACTGTTACAGAAGAATAGGGTAACCATACCATGCCAGGAATAACAGCTTTTTTTGAGTAAAGGAAATTAAGAAAAATGTCTTCATATGAAACAATAATGGGAATATTTAGGGACGCTGGATCTAATTACTAGCATTTGCATTTGGTCAACGTGTTTGAAGGACTTCTTGTAAATACATGGATTAGTAATAGGAATAGTGGTATCCATAAATATTTAATTTGCCACAAGTTCTTGTGACTTTATTTCTCCTTTTCTCAGAAACAGCACCTTAAGCAACAGTAAAGAAGAAAAAAATACGTATATGTAAGAGTTGTTTCAAAATTTACTCAAAGGAGGGAATGCCATTTAGTCATGAAAAGTTGATTTTAAAATACTCACATTTTTGCCCAAAATTCTGGGCAATTCTAACTCTTCTATCTGATGTAATTCAACAAAAAAATCTCCATTTTTGTTATTGTTGAGACCTGCCATAGAAAGTGAGGTTAACCCAGATTCTTGTTAATGGGTCCCTTGGGGCAGATTAGCGTGAACGACACTAAGTGATTGGTGTTTGTAAATATACACATGTAGGGTTTATTACAGAACTATTTAGTTGCAAAGGAAAGCAAGTATGTAGTCACTTTGGTTATTGCCTATAATAATATAACAACATGAAAGCATTTCAATATGAAAGTACAACAACATCACCCAAGGACATGTACAAGGGAAAAGACAGAGAGAAAGGACAGGAGTGAAGATCTCACCACCCACAGGCCCCACAAGGAGACTTGGTTGCTGCGCAGTCTTGGTTGAAGCGCTGCTCGCAGACTGCATGTGTTGGGTGCAGGGGCAAGTCCCAAAGAAGTGCTGGGGAGAATTCCCTGGAAAACCCATGAAACACAAAATCTGTTGGGTTTATATCCACTTGGGTTCCAGTGGGAATGCCCAGGTACCTTCCCCGAGGTGGGGACACGTTGGGAGTCCTTGACACCTTCTAAGACAACACAGCTGCCCATCACACCAGCGCAGTTGTAATGATGGCCCACCATGGCCCATTAGCAGAGATGAACACCCTCACGCCACAGCCAATGTCCCAGTACTTCCCCAGGGGAGGAAAGAGAACCCTGCAACCCAGTGGTTTGTGCAAGGAAGGACAACTCAGTATGGCAAGACACATCCCCAACTCGACAGGATGGTCTCCCACCTCACTCATAGCCCATCACTCACCTCTGTCTTTTCAGAGCAGAGGTTTTGCCACTACAAAAGCTGTGACCCAAAAGCTCACCTCCTCCACTCCAGCAAAGCACCCTGGGATGCTCAACTGGTGTGCTGCACAATTTGCAGCCTGATCATTGCTGCAAACAATTATGGAAAACTGGAAATGATCATATCAAGACAGTTAGAAAGAGATAGGGGGATCATAACATCCTCTTTTTCTTGATACACATTGAACTCTGTAAATCATCATCAGTGACATTTATGACACTGTATATGTAGGAAATCTAGTTAGATATGAGAGAGGAATTTGATGCTTCTTGAAATCTTAATTATTGCAAATTCACTGGAAAGAGAATAAGCTAAAGAGTTAAAAATGAAAATAACAGTTACTGGCAGTAGATGAAAGCTGGTGATGAATTATCCATACAGTATCATAGGATCAGTCACATTGCGTGTCAATACTATTCGGTGGAAAAGGACAGCAAAACTACAGTAATTAGGTTTGGAAACTGAAGTAAACATGAAGGAGGCCAGAAGTAATAATAAAGTCCACACTAAGAGGTAAGGAGTATGGGTTGGAAGTATTATACTGTGATTCAGTATGAAAAAATGCAACCTAATATAACTGAAGAATCTAGAATTTATTAAAATCAGCAAAAATGAAAGGTAGTAATGATGGACAGTGGTTTAGATATATATAATATGATCTAGTGCCTAAAAAGTATCAGGGCTAGACCATCATAGGAGAAGGCAGTAAGGGGCAGCAGGGGCTTAGCTACAAATCAAGCTGAAAAACTAGACCTACCTGCAGCTCTGACAGGAGCTAGGTAATAGCAATGTAAGGCTCCTAACTTTGGTACACTTAAAAGTGTAATGCATCATTCTTATGAATTTTTTTGCCCACTTCTATAAGGAAATTCTCCCATCCTCTCCCTCCCTGAGGCCTTGCTTGAATATCTATCTCACTGATACCACAAAACTTACCTTCAAGTTATGATTGTAAATATATACCCCTTATCTCAGGTTTCACTCTCATTCCAATCCTTCATTCTGGGAAAAAGCCGTCCAGATTGTAAAATAGGGAAATAAATCTTTTTTGTAGAATTTTTGCCAGCTCTGGAGAATTCCCCAGTTTGAGAAACCTCACAGCAAAAATAATACTGGGAGGGTGAAGCATGCAGTAATTAAGGCTTTAGTCGATGATCAGGAAGGCTTCAATTCATACCCTACTGAGGTCTGAATCACCTATTTGATCCCAGCGTTGTTCTGGCTCTCATTCCTCATTCTTAAATGGATTTAAAATGGATTTAATAGTCCCTCTATATATCACAGGGGTCTTGTGAGAATAAATATGCCACAGATGGTAAAGTACTCAGGCATTAAAGTCCTGAGGGCCAGAGGAAATCAAAAGTTATATCCTTGTATCTGAGTTTGGAATAATTTGAAATTGAGTGCACAAAGCTTTCAGAGAACATGCTAGACACAACTGCCTAAATTACAGCACATATTTTATTTGATTAATTAAATTACCATTAACCTTATGAATTGTCCATGAGTCGTTTAGGAACACAAGAATTCTCACCCCATTAGGAGGAGAGTTTAATAGAAGGCAGGCACTGTGGCACTGCAGCAGGATGAGCATAACACAGCCTCCCCCAGCACCAGCCTCCCAGCTCTCCACCATCTGTGCAACTGACTTCCACAGTTAGTGGGTTTTGATAGATGTTGTTCAGTTGATTGGTTCCCCCCTGCCATTTTTTAAAACTTTTTTGTATTTTGAGGTATGGGGAGTTGAATATCCCAACAGAAATTATGGCATGTTTTTCTCAGAAGAGAAACCAAAACGAGCCCATTATTGTCAAGCTGTTGCAAACATGGATGGAAATTGGCGAATATGTCATCACCCAACAAGAAGCATGTCAGCATCAGCCAGCCCACCTAAAGTATTTTAGCAGTAATACTCTGTGTGTGGTACTGCTTATCTGTATGTTATCTAGTACCTTTAAAATTTGACTTATTTTCTGTGACCAGACACAATCCATGTTTGAGTGAATTTGGGTTTTGGTGTAAATATTTACAAATATTTACAAACAAGGCCTTGTTTTTTAACAGTGAATATTCTGTCTGCATTTCTAGTCTGGAGCTGCTTTTTTCAGGAATAGACTTTACAAGTTTTCAACACTCTGGTTTGACCAAAAGGCATTTTTTCTTGATTAATCGGATTTCTTTACACCAGCTTTTCATCAGGAAAAATCCCATTCATGCTCAAGATCACTTTCTTGTTCCACAAAAATGTTAGTTGACCTTATCAATATGCTTATTGTTATTAACTAATTTTTAGAGCAAGCTTTGAGATCATTATCCCCTTGCTGAGCTGCTCACATGTGGAAGCGAAGCAGACAGAATACGCAATATTCCTCCAGGCCACAAAGAAATCATTAGCAAAAGACAGATTAAAATCCTGATTCCTTGTCCGTTACTTAGATTATGCCTTTTCCTTGCTAACTTCCCTTGTTGTTCAGCACACTAATACAATACAGTGCTTCTCAGAGCACTCATGTTTTGGTCCAGTGTCTCAGAGGAACATAGTAAATACAGTATTACTGGCTGAACCCGCTGGGGTTTTGTGCAGAGCCTGAGAGAAGAACTGAAACAGAGATAAAGCACAGCTCTGGGAATGGGACATGGTTTTGAACCTCTGTAAGGTGAAGCTGCTCAAACAGATCACTAGGTAGTAGCTAACCAAGCTCTTCCAGCTTACCGGAAAACAAACCCTCATAATTTTTTCATAACCCCGATAAATCTGTGTTATTTTACAGAAATAAGCCTAAATTGCCCCCCTTTAATTTAAATGCTGTTTTTTTCTAAGAGAAATGGTGACTTCTTCTACAGAAAGATATCTAGGAAACTCTACAATGTTTATATAGTTATAACTTTACAGATATATAGTTCTTTTTTTCAGTTCTTATTTAAAAAAGGAAGAGAGAAAACTTTAAGGTTTTGGCTACTTTTTTTCTGTTAAATATGTCTTGGCATGTACATAGATTATGGAGTAATCGCTTGCACAACATCATCCTTTAAATAGGTCAGCCAAAACTCTACATCCAAATACACTTTAAGCACTGTTCAGATCTCATATTTTACAGTTGGGTTCTGTCTCTCTAATGGTCTGAATCAAAATTCTGGATACATCCAAATGCCCTGAAGCAAGGGTATTGCAAATGCAGATCCAGCATGTCTGGCAAAGTCTTTCATTTTCAACTAAAGCTTCCTTTTTTTTAGTCTTCTCCCGGCACCTCCCCTGCCCCCCATCTCCTTCCCTACAATTAAGACAAAAGCACATTGTTATTTCATGAAATCTAGAAGACATTATTTTCCAGGATGGTTGGTGTTCATATGTGAAAAATGATAAAGTGATTAACTTGCAATACATCTTGAGCAAAACCCACAGAGAAGAGTAAAAACATGGAAATTCAGCACATATGTTTTGTAAAGAAAACCTATTGTCCTCTCTGGGAGGCTTTATTTCCCGAGCTTTTTAGGCAACATTTCTTTTGGCCCATAAATCAATATGGAGGAGGTCCTGGTGCTCAAGCCTCCGTTACTAGTTACAGTTGCAGAAGGGTTATATGTGTAGTAGGATAGGCACGAAATTCTGGAAGAAGCCTCTCAGGACATTACAGTAGTTGTGAGTATTGGAGGTAATCACATCATATACAATGCTTATTGTTTTATTGTGGCTGATACTTGGCTTTCCATCTTAAAAGCAGAGTCAGACTCTAATTAATCCTGAGCCATCACAGTGACACATTTTCCAGAGGATATGTGAACTGAGACTAATTTTTCCATAGTTTTTTATAGTCTCCCCTTTACTTGATTTCTTTTTTAACTCTGTGCTATTGCCACAGACAAGCATAGGATAAGATCTCAGTATTTTGTTGTGTCTTGCCCTCCAGGATATAATTTTTCATAACTATCTTTAACTGAATGGAATTAACTTTCCTTTGTAAGTCTACAATATATAAGGTGTGCTCAGATGCCTAAACACAAGCATTAACGCTTGTGTTAACTCAGTCTAGTTTTGTGACTGAGCTGTCTAGAAAAGCATACCAGAGCTTGGTTTTGTCACACTTGACCGTGTCTTCTGGCTATAGTTACTTGTATTCCAGCATGTCCTTTCATAAAAAATTAACTTCGTATTTACAAATTATTCTGTGCATAATGACTAATAGGATTTACAGATACTTTCTTCTATTCTTGCAATTTTAATCATCTCTTGAGCACTTATATTTGCTCTTTTGGCATTGCTATCTCTCTCTATCGTTCCTGCAGTGACGGCTTTGATAGCACCTTCATCTCACAAATGCAGTTTTGCACATAGTCTCAGATTTCAGCTGCACCTTTTCCTTCACTGTCCTTTGGTTTGTCCTTACCACTGGGTCCCCCAGGCCAAGAAACATGGACTAGAGTGACAGCTTTACTTCTGTGAAGACTACTACTGGGAAATAAAAAATATATTATCCCAAGCCAGTCACATGCATTCTCTAACTACCAGCAATCTCAGTACTTTATCTTGTCCTTCATCTTTTATTAATTCACAGCTTCTGCATCCCATTTTTTGTCTTATCCCATCCAGACTCAGAAAGGGAGAAGTTTGTGCCAAAGGCAGCTTTCTCCTTCTGCTCTAGCTCTAGCACAACTGTGGGTGCTGGTAAATAAATAAAACCTCTTCAGGCAGATGGAAGGCACAATGCTGCCCCAAGGACTGCACAGGCTAAAAGCTTTAACTGTTTTGCTGGCTGGGTCATGCTGCTCTTCCACATGGCTCAGCACCCACTTCCACATCTGTTGCAAAAGGGTATCTTGGATAAGAGTTGACCTTTCCATCTCATTGCAGTTAGAGCCAGGGGTAGCACTTCTGTACTAGGACAATGCCTGCAAGTCCCTCTGAGTTCCGGTGCACTAAGTGCTGCACATAAATACTGTACAAGAGTAGTCCTCACCCCAGATAAGTCAGTCCTTGTTTTTCTGTTTTGTTTTTTTTTTCTTGTCCCAAGTACCAATATTAGGACAGTCTGTGCCTGGGACCCTGAGAAAGAAGATGCCTGTTTTACATTCCTATGCTGCAAACACCAAAATCTGACCGTAAGTTTTGCTGCTTTTTTCAAGTCCTAGTTACTATTGGCATGATTCATTTTTTGTCTTTTAATAGTACCCAGATGTCCCAATCAGGGTCCTGCCGTGCTTAACACCATAGAAACATATAAGAAGAAACAGGCTTTTCTCTGGAAAACATAAAATTTAATTTAGGAAACAAATGGAGTATTGTAAACAAGGTGAGATAGGCATCAGGGCGATGAGTTGCTGTAGGCTGGCACTGGTCACTGAAGAGCAGTGCTAAATCATGCACTGGCACTTCTATGGTGTCAGAGAGCACTGGTCAGTGACCCACTGTGGCTCTGTCATCAGCCGTCATCAGTCGGTGTCAGGAACAAGTCCTAAAACAGAACTTGAAGTTGATAAGACAAATGTAGTAGACAAAGCCATGCAGACCGAGGGGGAAGTATATGGCTTGGTTAGGTTTTTTTCTTTATTGCCCTAATGAGAGGACAGCAAATCCCTGACAAGGTAATACTGGGTAGGCTTGGGGAACAAAAGCTGTAGAAAAGTATTAAAGGTGAAAAAAAGGCTCCCTCATGCAGCAATGAAGGGACAAATCCCAGTTCAGATGGGGGATGGTCAGATCTTAGTAAGGAAATGGTGTAATAAAGGCTGGAACTGAAAGAATGAAGGAGGAAAGGGATTTCAAAAGGTTAGGCATTTTTATTTAATACAATAATAATCTCCCTTGGATCTGAAACACCTATCTTTCTATTTTCAGTTATTGAAATACTAAGCACTGTATCCAATTTATTATTTCATAAATAAAACCATGTTTTCCTAACAGACAGCATAAGTAATTTCTGGGAATACTGGTCATTTTGCCTACTGTGTAGGAGAAATGTGCTTTTCATTTAATTGACCATTTGGTGGCAGTACATGTTAGCCTCACTTTTTGGATGATAATGTGTTATTTATTACAGTTGTATCTCAAATTTGTTCCTCCCAAATGTGTCAAGTGCAGGAGCCAAATCTTTATATAAAGTCTGCAATGCTAAGGGATGAATGTCTGTTCTTAAAGCCCACTAAGAGAAACTGGTAAATAGGATATTCGTATGAAGAAAATGGTGTTCATTAACATTTCACAGTAAGTCTTTCATCTACAACAAAACAGTTAATTTTTCTTCCTGCCACTGTTTCTTCTAAGGTTGTGTGGCATGTTTTAGTAGAAATTGTGCTTATAAGGAAGTATCAATAGTATGCCTGGATTGCTTTCTTCTTTACAAGCAAATTAAAATGAGAACAAAATAAATAAAATTAACAGCTTGCACACTAAGAATAAATTCCACCTACATGGAAAAAAACACATCCAGGACTTCCCTGGTAAAAGGCACGTGTTACCCAAGTCCTGCAATGCAAAGTACGCTACACCCTAAGTGAACAGTTCTATCTGGTACAGTTTAAAGAAGCGTACAATATCCTGTATTTAATGCAGCACAGGTGTTGGCAGTTCAAAATACTAAGCCTCATTAAATCATATATATATATATATATATATATA
>VZRZ01000586.1:1613781-1627086 GCA_013398175.1 Climacteris rufus
TTTCTATTTCAAATACCAGTGTACTAGATCAGACTTTTAAAACTAAGAGAAGGGAAGTAAAAAGGGATCAGTTATGGTGCTTGTAGGGGTTGATACTTGCTAATCTCTGTTTTGATACAAGCAATATTTCATTGTTTATTTTCACTAGCATGTTTTTTGAACTTACTTATTAGGCTGTGATACTTCTTGGGAAGTGTTTCTGGCTGTGGACAAATACCATCTGCAGCAGAGTAAACTTGTGTATAAAAAAAAGCTCATTAGGAAAAACTGAAACCAGGAAAGGATCCTAGAAAGGGCCCAAGAAGGGAACCTGTAAAAGTAATGACAGGATGGAAGGGCAGAAGGACACTGAGCTTCAGTTCTAGACAACAGTCCAGCTTCAAACTAAACAACATGTAGTCAGCTTGCATTAATGTTACTGTGTGCTCTGAAGCAGGCTGCAGCCACCTGCAAGGCATGCCTGGATGCAAGAGAATTTCTGAAGTACAGGCCTAGAGGTGCAGAATGCACAAATTATAGATCACATCTATATCTAAATATTTATGCATAGTAGTGCATATCTATATAAAAAATTAGTATATCAGATCTGCAGTTTCAAGTCTCTATGAATTTGAAAACTGAAATCAGAATTAACAGTCTTAACTTTGGAAGTCCCTAACTTTTCAACGAGAGCTACAGGTGCACTCTAGTTTCTAGTAGCTATTAGCATCCCTACTACTTGAATAGAGAACTGGCACTTTAATTTGATCCTCTCTGGTTTGACAGCCTGACTTCCTGCATTTTATAGTGTTTGCATTTTTTCACTATAGGACATTTATAAAACCTCACAACACCAGTCTGCAGGAGACAAGTGTCACTACACCTGAGTTTTGGGTTCTGGAAATTAAAGAACCAAACTGTTTAAAATATTGCAATGCCATAGAATAGTCAGAAACACAGAAACAGCAACACTTTTGGAGTGGAACACTTAGTCATGTCATTAATTTCCTTCTTGCTTTTGCATCCAGTTAATATATATTACACTGAGCATAGCATCAGATTCAGTATAGCATATAAACATTAATTGAAAGCATAGCTTTTCCCAGTAACAACACAATTTGAACTAAGCACTAGTAAGTAAACTTGAAAGTTGATTGACATTTTCTGAAGAGGTTTGGACATAACTTTATCAGCAGTAGTCACAGTGTTCAAGTGTTGCCTGCAAGTGCTTATTCCTACCATTGGGACTACCCAAGTTTCTATAAATCAGATAAAGCCTGGGAGTTTTCACTGAAGACCTCAATAACAGAATAGATGGAGCTGCCACCTTCTTCTCACCCTCAGCAGCTATAAAGAGGTCTCATATATCTCATAAATAAGAAGATTTCATTGGCTAAGGAAAGTTTCTTAAAGTTTACAGTTTCAACAGTTAAAAGAAAGAAAAGCATTATAGAAGGCACTCATATAATGAGATAGTGTTTGCGAAAGATGCTGTCTGATTTCCTAATGGGCATGTGCTTCATTCACAGGAGTGATTTGTGACAGGGAAAACACCGTGGGAGATGGATAGACATGTAGCACACTTACACAGTTGTTTTGTCTTCATTAGGAAGGATCCAAGTTCACCTATGCCAGGACTTGGTAATATAAACCTGTTACCACAGAGCCATGCATTAACTTGGTTGTTCTGTATTTTTTCCTGGCACACCATATTCTGTAGTAAGTACAAACTGTCCTACTCCTGCTGCCATCCAGGAGCCAATTCCTCGAAGAAAAGGCACCAGGATAGTTATCCTGAGCAGTCCTGTACCTAAACCATGCTTGTGGTGACTTGCCTGTCTGCCAAGAACCAGAATAAACATAGGCTAAAATCCTGCTGAAGACAGCCCTACTTCTGTTCCTAGTGTGAAGTATCTGCAGGGCCTCCCAAAATGTGTGAAAACTATAATCACTCTTCTCTTCACTAAGATTTTTTTTTTAATTGTGGTAGTCTTAATAGTTAAGAACAAAACAATTTACCTAAGAAAGAAGCACCATATATCTGTTTCCACTTTGCAGTGCAGACTTTTTGTACAGATTATTGTTCTTTTCATACTGCTGCCATGGAGTAAATGAACTTAGGGTGTTTTTTTAGAACCCTAAACCTCCCCAAGTTTTTAAATTAGTGTGTCTCTCAATGAGAATAGTAATTCCGGTATGCATCTACTATTTGCTGAGCTGAAGCACAAGTATTTCTAAATAATGTGATTCTTGGCCACGGGATACAAAACCCATTAACTTTTACCTTGGAGGAGCCCTAGTAAGCAAAAACTATTTGTGTATTCAGGAAATTGATTTCTTCTCACCCAAAGTGGGACCATCTGGGCTGACATTGCTTGTGCTTTACTCTTCCTTATAGTTATAAGATTATTATCATAGAATCATAAAATATGTTGAGTTAGAAAAGACTCATCAGGATGCTCAAGTCCTACCCCTGGCCCTTTACAGGACACCCCAAGAGTCACACTATGTGCCTGAGAGTGTTGTCCAAACACTTCTTGAACTCTGTCAGACTGGGTGCTGTGACCACTTGTTCCAGTGCCCAACCACTCTCTGGGTGAGAAACCTCCCCTGACACAGCTTCAGGCTGTTCCCTTGGGTTCTGTCACTGGTCACAAGAGTGAAGAGATCAGTACCTGCCCCCTGCTTCCCCTTATGAGGATGTTGAAGACTACAATGAGGTCACCCCTCAGTCTCCCCTCCTTCAGGCTGAATAGACCAAGTGACTTCAGCTGCTCCTCATATGGCTTCTCCTCCAGACCCTTCACATCTTCGTTGCCCTCCTGTGGATGCTCTCTAACAGTTTAATGTCTGTCTTGTATTGTGGCACCCAAAGCTGTCCACAGCACTCGAGATGAGGCCGCCCCAGTGCAGAGCAGAGCGGGACAATCCGCTCCCTTGCCCGGCTGGCGATGCTGTGCCTGATGACCCCCAGGACAGGGTTGTCCCTCCTGGCTGCCAGGGCACTGCTGGCTCATGTTCAACTTGCCATCGACCAGGACTCCCAGGTCCCTTTCCATGGCAGTTCTTTCCAGCCTCTCCTTCCCCAGACTGTCCATACACCCAGGGTTGCCCCATCCGAGGTGCAGAATCTGGCACTTTCCCTAGTTAAATTTTGTGTGGTTGTATTTCTCATTCCTCTAATCTGTCAGGGTCTCTCTGCAGGGCCTCCCTGCCCTCAAGGTAGTCAACAGCTCTTCCCAGTCTAGCATTGTTGGCAAATGTACCTAACACTCCTTTTTGTTCTGCATTAAAGTAATTAATGAGGAAGGGCATTGGACAGAGGATGGAGCCCTGTATAACTCCACTAGTGACAACTCCCCAGTCTGATGTCACCCCACTCACTGTAACCCTTTGTGCACCACCTGTGAGCCAGTTGCTCACCTATCCCATGATGTGTTTATCTGGCTGTGGGCTGGGCATTGTGTCCAGAAGGATACAGTGAGAGACAGTATCAAAATCTTTGCTGAAGCCCTGAAAGATCACATCAACTGGCTCCCCTTGATCAACTAGGTGGGTTGCCTTGTCACAGAAGGAAATCAGGTTCAACAAGCAGGACTTCCCCTCAGGAAGCCATGCTGACGTGGGCAATATTTGGAATCAACATTGTAAATATCAATTCCTACCACTGCCGTGTCAGTGAAACCATGTATTGGCTACTGCTATTTCTGCTTTAAACCATCCATGTCACGTTGCTTTAATACGTGGCTACATCGTTTCATAGAAGACGTGTTTGACCACTGTTTGTGGGCTTTACTCAGCTACAGCTTCCTGGCAGTGTGGTGTTAGCAGCATATTTAACGAGCACAATGTATCCTGCATGGCTACAAGGAATGAACAATACAAATGCATATCTTCTGATTCAGTGGGAAATTGGCTGCCCATTACTCTGGGACACTGCATGGCTTTGTGCCTCCAAATCCCTTTATGTTTAATCCCTTTATGTTCAAAACCCATTTCTTTTCCTCCATGAAAGACACAGAATGGCTTTTATTACGTTATGGTAAGGTGATAAATAAACCCATTTTTTAAAATTACTGCTTCATCTATGTAAATTTTTGCCTGCAGTCATCACCCTGAGCTTTGTATGTATTGGGTTTGCGTGGTAGCAAACCAAATTTGCTACCAGAGGTGCTACAGGGTTTCTCTCCGAGGCTGCCAGAAGGTTCCCCCATGCCTGACAGAGCTAATGCCAGGTGGCTCCAAGATGGACATGCTGCTGGCCAAGGCTGAGCCAATTAGAAATGGTGGTAACGCCTCTGTGACAACATATTTAAGGAGAAGAAAAAAGAGTGGAGTGATACTATCTGAGAGGAACAACTCTCTGCAGACACCGAGATCACTGCAGAAGCAGAGCCAGAAGATGCTTCAAGCACTGGACCTGAGATTCCCCTGCAGCCCATGGTGCAGACCATGGTGAGACAGCTGTACCCATGCAGCCCATGGAGGACCATGGGGATGCAGAGTCCCACCTGCAGCCCGTGGAGGACACCAGAGCAAGTGGACGCCCAAAAGAAGGCTGTGAACCTCTGGGAAGCCTGACCTGGAGCAGGTTCCAGGCAGAAACGTGGAGATCTGTGGAAAGAGGACCCCACACCTGGAACAGGTTTCCTGGTAGGACTTGTGACCCTGGAGCAGGCTGTGCCTGAAGGACTGCACCCCATGGAAGAGAGTCCCACATTGCAGCGGCTTCTGATGAACTGTTGCCTGTGGAACGGACTCACATTGGAGAAGTTCATGGGGAATTTTCTCCTGTAAGAGACACTGCATGGTGGAGCAGGGGAATGACTACTCTTCCTGAGCAGTGGCAGGAACAATGCATGATGAACTGACCATAACCCCCATTACCTGTCTCCCTGTGCTGCTTTGGGGCAGGAGGTAGAGCTGGGAAGAATGGAGTGGTGGGGAGAAGGTGTTTGTAAGATCTTGTTTTACTTCTCATTAGCCTGCTCTGATTTTGCTGGTAATAAATTCAATCAATATCTCTAATTTGAGTTGGTATTTGGGGAGTGATTTCTCCTGGACTTTATCTCAACCCATGAACCCTTCATTATATTTTGTCTCCCTTGTCCAGCAGTGGAGGGGACTGATAGACATACTTTGGTGGTTGTCTGACATCCAGCCAGGGTCAACCCCTACATCCTTGTGCAGGACTAGACCAGTCAAAGTTGGGGTGCAGGTCACTTGGTTGGGATATTTTCCCTCTGAGTACACTGTAGGACACGGGTTCTTTTTCATAGCACAGGACCTGTGCTATACATAGGAATATAAAATCAGAGAGAAACTCCTGTGCTGTGAGGATGGTCAGCTTCTATTTGTGTAAGATCATTTTATGTGGAAAAAAGTGAACCTGGACCTGGCATTGTCCTTCTTTTGACTATAGAGCTCTGTGGTTCATAAAAACAGTGTCACAGCCTGTAATTTATAATCAGTTAGAGAATCAAGGCAGACCAGACATCCAAAGATAATGGCACTACCCTGTGAGCTGTTGTGCTGGTTTTAGCTAGGGTAAGAGTTAGTTTTCTTCACAGCAGCTGGTATGGGGCTATGTTTTGGATTTATGCTGGAAACAATGTTGATAATACAGGAATGTTTTGGCTACCACTGAACAGTGCTGACACAGTGTCAAGGCATCTCTTGTGTTCCTCACCTGACCAGCAAGGAGACTAAGGGGACACAAGAAGTTGGGAGGGGAGACAGGCAGGACAGCTGCCCCCAACTGACCACAGGGACATCCCATCTCATATGGTGACATGTTTAGCATATAAAGCTGGGGGAAGAGGGAGGAAGGGGAGGGAAGGGGAGAGATGTTTGTAGTGATGGTGTTCGTCTTCCCAAGTCACTGTTACACATGTTGAAGCTCTGCTTTCCTGGGGCTGGCTGTACACCTGTCTGCCCATGGGAAGCAGTGAATGAATGCCTAGTTTTTCTTTGCTTGCATGTTTGGCTTTTGCTTTACCTATTAAACTGTCTGTATCAAACCCCACTTTTAGTCCACCATGGGGGAAGTGAGTGTGTGAGTGAGTGAGTGAGTGGGTGAGTGAGTGAGTGAGTGTGTGAGTGAGTGAGTGGGTGAGTGAGTGAGGGAGTGGCTGCACGGGGCTTAGCTGCTGGCTGGGGTTAAACCATGACAGCTGTCCATGACACTATCTGTCAAAACTGGTGTAAGAGACAATCATGTTATTACATTTGGGGTTTTTATTTCAGGAAAACCAAAGCTGTTAAGGAAACTAAGTATCAGAGACCTGGTTACATCTTACTGAATTAGAAAAGAGCTTGAATTAGTAACTCTATTGGATAAGAACAGCATGTGTGTAAGGGTATGGGGTTAAGTTCCAGTGTTCTCTCCTTGGAGAGTGACTGTCCATGCATTTAGCTGGCAGAAGAATGATGACCATGTGCCCCATTTTCAACCTGAGGAAGCAGTAATGTTCAGTCACCAACGGGAGTATTGTAATGCGTGCCCCCCCCCCCCCCATGTTTACATAGGAAAAGAAACCCAGGCATAGAGCCTTCGTTAGTGCTACTGGTTTCATTTTCTGTTAAATACTGTGTTGACCCTCAGTTCAGGAAGTATACCAATGGGTAGCGTCAAACAGTCAAACCCCATTTCATAATCAGTAATTAGATAGTTATGGCACTCTTGCTGGACCTTTGCTGAGCTAATACTGGCTTGACACCAAACAGAAAAGAAGGTTGTAATCCAATCTCTCCATGTGTGTGTTTTAACCAGTTTCATTTCTGTCCAGGACATCAAGCCCATCTGTCTATCTGCCCCTATCTGCCCCTTCAGCTGACCAGGAGCAAAGGGTTTTTCTGGTGAGACTTGACCACAAGAACCTGGCCATGAGTACTGTCTGCAAGGGCAGACACAGCAAATTCATTTTTCTGTGAATCTTTAATATGACAAAGGCTCTGACTCTGCACCAGCCAATGCAAGGCCCTAGTGAGGCTGGGACAGACCTCTTCTGGGTGACGTCATTATGGCACCATTGTATTTTAGCCAGTGGGAAGTGTAAACACAAAGGAGAAGAGGAGAAAGGAGCTTTGCCTCTGATGCCATGATCTCAGCTGCCCTGATCTGGGAGGAAGGCAGGAGATGAAAATGAAAATGAACGATAAAGTAATGGGACAGAGACCGAGGGACTTGTTCTGTATCCATGGCCTCTCCTACATATCCAGCTCACTGCCACATCACAGGGCAGGGACATGAAAGGCTTGAGAGATTAAGAAACAAGAGAAATTGTAGTACTCCCATCCTATAGGTTTAATCCACTTTAAATACCCAGTCTGGGTTTTCAAACCTGTGCAGATGCCTGGTACCTCAGCATGAAAACCAGAACGCCAAATTACTTGTCTACAAAAGGTCCATGCATATTTCTGTACGTTAGAATGCCTAAATCTAAAACCTAAGAGCATGCTAAGCCAGGAGCTACCTTATGTCAGTCAGCATACAGCTGCCAGAAGCCAGACAAAAAAGAAACTCTAAGGATATCGTGTGTCTCAGATCTTGCCCTTTACTACAGGCTGCAAAAAAAATGCTTTTATGCATTTGACATGTACAGCCAGGACTCTCTCTGGAAAGGTATATATCTCTAAAGAGCTAGGCAGGGCTCATTTGGTTTTTTAAAAGTGTGGTTGGAACTTGTACTGCATTCTTCAAAAGTAGTGAGTGCACTCAAGGGGAAACAGACTCAGTTCTTTCCTCATCTCAAAATATTTTAATCCTTCTTTTCCTGCTTTCCAGAAGATGGAGATCACCAGGAGGTGGTCTATTCCTCAGAGGCTTATCAGGGAAGCAGAAAAGGGCTCTTCTCATCACTTTGGGAAAATGGGTTTGCTGAAAGAGTGGGTGACAGAGAGCATGACTCTCTAGTTTAGTGGTTCAACTTAGAGCTGGGAGACACAGTTCAGGTGCCTGTTTCCATGGTCATTCATATATTTTAACTGTATCACCTAAAACACAGGTACTGTCCTGGGAGCAAAAACCAGAATTCAGAACTTCTCCTACTGAACTGAGTCACTTAACCCACTAAAACTACTGAGTTGTGTTTCGCCCCATATAATACCTTGAAGTCATGCCAGTGCAGCAGACTGTACATCTACCCAAATTGGTTTAGCCTGGCAGGACATTTCCCACAAAAGGAGGACATATAACTCTGAATCGCCTCATAAAGAAAAGGTAACTCAGCTTGATTGACTGTGCCAAGATAGGTCAACGTAGATACACAAACTGAGCAATTTTGGAGGAAAATTTAAGCTGAAAAAAGTCAACTACCTATGAAGCCCAGGTGTCTCCAGGGATTGGCAGGCATTTTCAGTGTCATGTTTTGAACTTCATCTCCTAGATGTGACATAAAGTGCTTAAGTCCTCTTTTGAAGTTGGCCCAAAGTCATGTTTAGATCTGAACATAACATTTACTTTAAAAGTCACTGCTTTGTCACCTTACTTTTGGGTGCACAGTAAGTCACGGAGTTTATGAATATAAGCCAATGATAGTAAAAGTTTGGCAAACACAAGCAAAGGTAGTTCAGAGAACTGGGAATCTGGCAGACCTACAATACTCAGCTTCTGCAGTTCATACATTCTCAAAGCAAGTGAGATTATATTTACCCTCCCAAGCACGAGCCTGACCAGAGCTTGTAGCAGGCTGGGAGGGAGCAGCAAATCTGACCTGGTACCGGTGTGCCTGTAAATGCTCTGACATTGGAGATCCCCCTGCTAGCACTGCCTAAAGTACTGTGTGAACAGGGAGCAGCACTTCAGCAAGCCTGCAAATTGTTTGTGAGCACAGTGTGTAATATCCTGGCACTGCATCTGATTGCTTACAGGTGGTAAAAGAAACCCTAGCATCCACACTGAAAGCATCTTTGCACAATATTAGCCACTGCAGCACACATTGGAGACAGGTGACAAAACTGCATCTGCAGTCCTTATTAATGTATCTGTGTGCATTTACAAGGAAGTTGCAAAGGAGAATGACAGAAAGAGCAGTTGGAAGAGATCTCTAGAGATTATCCAGTCATGCCTCCCACCTGAAGCTTGAAACTGTGGGGTTCTTTTCAGTGCCTCACTTTTACTGTCTTCTCAGGCCCCTTACATGCTGACAGATTCAAAGATGTGGAGTGCATGTCAGGCTCTATAGCATGAGAGAGAGAGAGAGAGAGAGAGAGAGAGAGAGAGAGCGAGAAAGAGAGAAAGAGAGAAAGAGAGAAAGAGAGAAAGAGAGAAAGAGAGAAAGAGAGAAAGAGAGAAAGAGAGAAAGAGAGAAAAAGAGAAAGAGAGAAAGAGAGGAAAAGAGAAGTCAGGAAAGAGCCTGTAGCTTTAAAATGCATGTCAAAGCCTATGGGTAGTCTTGTTGCAACTGAAATGTGTGGAGCTTTTTTGCCGTTAACTCCAAGACGAATGGCTTGTTTTAAAGACAGTAAAAACACCACGTTGTGCAGGTGCCTCTATGTGCGGGTAGATTTCTCAAGAGGACGTCAGGGACTGTAGCCACAGTCCTGGCACTCCCCAGTGCTCTGCACCGTCTGTGCTTGTGAGGGAGAAGCAGCTGCAGTTCTGCACAGCCCTTTCCCCCGGTCCTCCTCTCCATCACCACCACGTCCGCCTCCAGACCTCTGTACCTGAAATTCCAGACTTGATGTTGTTAAACAAAATGCCAGCTGAATAGAGCAGAAACTGGTAAATGAGCAATAAAGGAATTTGGACACCAGAGGGCAATTAGAAAATAGTTGAAATGGGAATAATTAAATAATATAATTCTAAATGAACAGTGAATCTTAGTTAATCCTAGTAGCTATTTATGGTAAAAAGAACAAGTGGCTTGTCAAAGTACTGCTAGCTTTTCTATGGTTTGATAGATCAAGGTTAGTTACTGTTAGAACCACAACATTATGCTTTGTTTCCAACTGATGAAGGAATAAGATTGATTTGAAACATATGGTGAAAAATACTGCAGTTCTTTGTTTGCATCTGTTATACTTTTCCTTGTTAGTAATTGGTTCACAAGTTGTTTTTCTATATTTTTTGTTGTATTTTTTAATATATTAAGTGAAAACAGAGACTTTTTAGCAGATGTACAAATGAGAGGATAAACATCTCAGAAAGCTTTGAAGCCGTGTTATGTTTTTTCTCCAGTTTCTTTTATATTTCAAGGGCTACACACAGGATTTTCTACTGGTGAACACAGGCATAAGGCTTTTTACTGGGTCACTTGGACCTGGTGAATAGGGAGTACATGTCTGACATGCTGTAATACCATTTTTCAGAGACATAAGATTGCACTCAAAGTAGTAGCACCTTTTTCTGTGGTATGCCTGTATTTTTAAAGCGTTAACTTGTATTATACCAGAAGGGTTCTGAAGGAAGTTCCAGCATGTTTATTTAGCTAAAGCCAAGACACTGTCACATGATTAGTTCTTTTAAAATGCCTTCAAACTGTGAACAGCCCCATACTTAGAATTAATTCTTAAAGATGCAATGCAGTGCATTCCCAGCATTTTCACATCTTTACTCTTTGGTTAGATTATAAAGAACAGCTAATTGTAACACCATGATCTGCAAGTGTATATCACAGCAAGCCTAAAAGCCAGTGGAAATTACAATGTGTGTGCTTCAGTACAATCAATTTTGTTTGTTGTTTTAGTGGCATGATTTCTGTTTACAGCAATCAAGCCATCATATTACACAGAGTGAATCAATAGGGTGATAATGTAGATGTTTACTGTATTTATAGACTTGCCTGTGACTATGTCTAGGACATGCCATATCACACTGTGCAATGTTCTTTATTTTTATTTCCCTTTGGATAAATCTTGATATAACTCACAGGTACTAGCAAATCCCACCATGCTACAAAATGTAACATTTATAAGAGATATATATGGTACATATTTATAGTGAGTAAAATAAGAACTTGTTCAATTATGCATGTGGATCAGCTCTTTGAAGAAAAAAAAAAAAAAAAGGTAGGTGTTACCTCATGCCCATATAAATCCAGGGGTAAAACATGCCTAAAACAAAAACCCCTTTACGTGCCATTACTTGTACATGCACATTAACATATTTCAGGCACAACTCTGAACAAGATACACAGACATATGTTGCCATGAATCTTGGAGAACACCCTCTGCTTACATTTTTCAAGCTATGTAACAATTTCTGCAATAGTTTTATGTTGTGCCAGAAAAGGACAACATATGGATATCCTGTGGGCATGAACATACATTCAATACACATCCAATGCATACAGGTAGATGAGCAAGTTACTATTGGTTAAATTAGGAAGTAAACTTGCAGCATTTCAGCTGCATGCATGCATTATTGCCTACTGCACCTTGCCTGCACATCCCGCCCGCCTTTCACTGGGGTGGACACAACATCTGCTCTGGGAAAGGACACTGTAGCATCACAGGTCACTCTAACTTCTGCCTCAAGTTCACTCTGCAGCAACCAACTCACTAGAGAAAAAATCAAAAGCAGCAAAATTGGGTCAGTTAATTGTCACTAAGAGAAAAAATCACAAGCAGCAAAATTGGGTCAGTTAATTGTCACTAAGAGTTTGTGCATATCTGTTTCATAGGATGGAAATTGCAGTTTGGGGACCCCACATTCCTTGGGGATTCCCCATGTCCTGGGAGACACAGGAAGATCAGGGAGAAGCAGGAGCAGGAGAACCTCCTGGAGAAGAACCTTCAGGCAAAGTACCACTACCCGGTTCAGGACAGGATGAATCTAGCAGATAGTGACATTGCTACAGACTTGGATTATCATGATTTTTAGAAGAGTTTTATGCATCCACCATCTAAATCATGTTGTATCTGGGAAAAAAAAAAAAAAACAACCCACAGTTAAAAGCAGCATCACTTTACAGCAACATGGGCAAAGTGGAGATTAATGGCATCTGTTACTATGTTACATTTTCTTTGTTTGTTACGTTGTGTATTCTCTTGAAATTAATTCATAAAGAGTGAGAACTTGAAGACTTTTTTGTGTTATTTGCAGCATGAGCCTTTATGGAGGCTATTGACACTGATAGTCTATTCCTAAATCTCTCCTTTTTCCATAATTTCTAGAGTGCAGAGCTCCTGCCTCCACAGTGTGCCCATCCAAAAAACTGCAGTATTTCATGGTCTGAAAACTTTACCAGAACATGCTAGTTTGCCCCGTCTCCCTCTGTCTTCCAGAGACTTCCAAATCTTCCCTTGAGGGGAGCATTCTTTGGCAATTCTCTAAGTAAACCTTGCTTAGTTTCCTAGGGTTTCAGCCTCCCTTCCTTAGGTTTTGCTCTACATGAATGAGTTATATTCCTAAGACTTGTGGTAGATAATGACCCATTCCTACAACTCCTGTAGGGTCTTTTCTAGAGTCTAGATCATACCAGGCAGAAACATTTTCTTTTGGGTTCTTTTGATAGTTTTTGCATAATAACTTTGCACAAGAATTATTTGTAAAATCAGATTTGTGTGTTTGATAGAATGAATACAATTTTTTTTCAGATGATTTGACATTTTATGGAATTCTATTTATTTGTGTTTCAATTAGCTTTGTTAACAATGGCAAAGTTAGTAATGATATTTGGCAATCAAAACCCATTATGAAGTATTTGAACAATACAAGGTTAGTTAAGTTAAAGGAGATGTTGTGCAGAGCATTTCAAATTGAATTTGGATAGTGGCAAGCATCTGTGTGTTTGGAAATCTCTAAATTTCTGCCTGAAGGGTAAATTGACGCTTATATAAACAAGAACTTGTGATCTAATGTTTGGGCTTTTACTGACACAAAGACACACACAGATGCACACACATAAACCTCTATGAGAGGTTACAAAAGATAGGGGAAAAAAAGAGGGAAGAGTAGAGGAAGAGATGAGACATGTTAGCTGTCTATTTAATGTTTTTCACTCATGTAATACAGTCTGGCAAGACATTTTCCACAGTTCCACCAAATCAGACCTGTAAAAGCAATTATCTGTCATCACAACCTGAATCAAGCTTGAACTGCTGCGGTTCTGAAAAGCGTGACAAAGTTAATTGAAATTTAGGCAGTGAATAGTCTTCACTTCCTGAGATAAGGTGTGTTTTCAGGGGAAGTTTGTTGCTATGTTGGCTTTAGTTAACTGTTCTTAAGTCTCTTGTTAAAGGATTTGTGTTATTTCTGTGGGTGGATCATAGTCTCATCCAATTATGATTTCAGTAGAGCCAAACTTTGTGTCATATGCTTTACTAGCCCGTACTGGTTTACACATTCCTTTCACTTCACAAGAAGATTAAAAAAAAAAAAAA
>VZRZ01000586.1:1627151-1719752 GCA_013398175.1 Climacteris rufus
AAAAAAAAATCTCTCAAGTGATTACAAACAGTACTTTGGAAGTATCAAATTCTACTGAATGTTCATTTCATTCCAAAAATATCATTTTGGTGGCTTAGTGGCATATTGTTTAAGTAACTACAATAAAATTGTTTAAAATCTGGCAAAAAAAAATTAGTTCTCAGCTTAGAAGCCAAATGTGATATATTTCTATGTTTTCTTGGCTAGTTATCTTCTAATCTCCTGATCATAGAGCAGCATGCATTTGCTTTCATGTTGTGTTACATCTCTTTTAAAGCAATCTCTGTATACTGTTAACAATCGAAATTCTGAAGACTTCCATGGCATTGGTATGAGTGCAAGTATGGTAAATATTGTATGGAAAGAAAACTGGAACTTTCTGAGTCCCTGGGGTATATTGAGTTCCTGTTCGTTGTTTTGTTTTTGTTTTATTTTTAGCTCAGTTTTGCTCTAAAATTATTACAAATTTTGGAACTTCTCTGTGACAAGTTAAGAGAAATATCAAAATTATCATGGCTTTTTTGTTTTTGTTTTTTTTTTAGAACTGATTGTTTTGATACATAGAAATTTTTATTTTTCTCTTGTTGGCTCTTAGTTGTTGCTCTTGAGATCTTTTCATTTCTCACAGAGAGTAATTTTTTAGTCACTTTGAAGAAAAAAGGTGTTCTGAAGAATTTATTAGATGTTACTAAAAAATCCATTTTGTGAAAGTAGAATTAATATTTCAGTAAATTTTTTGAGGTAAGATATGCCAGTAACATAGATAGGACCTGTGGCTCTAAAAACATTTTCTGAGTGAAGACATGACTAAGAGTTGAAAGAAGGCTTAGTTCTTCTGTCAAATCTCACATAACATAGAAGGCCGGGATAGCATTATGTAATAGTTTTATGAAGATTTCTTCTCAAAAAGATTAAACCCCTTCATGGCAGCCTCCTGCATCTTCCATTTCATCTTCCCTCTGACCTCCAGCATTCCCCAAATATCTCTGAAGCAAGAGAGAAACCAAGAGTGAGGATGCCAAAGAGGATCACACCAGAATCTAATTTAGCAATTTTGGGCAGTTATGAGGCTCCCAGGAGTACTGCAAGACCTGACATTACTATGTGAGGTTTAAATTTAATCTTGCTGAAGTCACTAAGGTCCAAACCAACACTGTGGAAGTCAGTCTATCATTTAGGGTCAGTGAAAGGGTTTAGACTGCATATAACAGGCTTCCATGGCCTAATAATTTAACCAGAACCTATTTCTGCATTTAATATTTGTTTTCAAATGAGTCTATATAAGACCTGCAGGCTCCAGATCTACTTGGACTTGTTGGTCATCAGGGACTAATGCTTAGAATTGCGCATCCCCAAATTGATTCTGAGCCTGGGAAACAACTGGAACTGTACCTGAGGACAATTAAAGCCTCACATCTGAGCAGGTACCATTTGATAAGACAAGCAAAAGACAGCCAATGCAGCTAACCCTGTAATGGTAACATTCTCCTTCCCTACTGCTGTGCCAAAAGCACTTATTTGATTATAACAATTCTAATTAAGCCCATTATAATGCAATGGAAATTTCCCAGGACAGACTTCATTGCTAGAAATAGGCTGAATGATCCTTACTGGAAGTGCTCTTTCCCTGTAAACTAGTTATATTGTCCTCCTTGCTTCTGGTGCAAGGTCTAATTTTGGACATGCAAAGAGCTTTCCGGTTTTCCCTCATTCCCTCTGCCCTCTGGAAATTGTTGCATTTTTTAACACTGAAGCGCACACACTATGAAGTATTACATTTCTCCTATCTGGCCTGCAGCCTACCCCCTCAGGCAATGAGCTCACTGGATCTCATAAGCCGTGGCAGGGTTAGGCTAGGTCAGCAAGTACTGGAGAGGATCTCCAAGCAGAGGTTGAGTGCTGTGAAAATCATGGGTGGCATTTCAGTAGGTGGCATTCTTGCCTTTAGAGTTCACCCCAAAATGCCACTGCTGGATGCTGGATGCATCCACATGTGCAACCCAAGCTCAAGTCACCCCCCAGGTCCACAGAAATCACAAGCAGAGTGTCAGGCGTCCCCTCTCTTTCACAAGTTTGGCATTAAAGGCTGCTGAGTCCCATGTGGTCACTGGGCACTGTGTCCATCACTGGCACATGCCACCATGCAGTCCCTCTGTGGGAGATACACATGACAAGGTCCATCTGCTCCACCACCTGCTATCTGTCATCTGCCAAAAAACCCCTTCAGCATCAGGGAAGAAGAAACCCAGGGCACTTCTCCCTTGAGGATATTGGGACCTCGCAGGACCTGGGAGACACAAAGCCACGATCAAATCTGGCCTAAGTAATGAGATCCAACTCTTCAAAATCCCCCAAAAGTTTCAGGTGGATAAAACTTCCCTGGCTTTCAGCACTTTCTGCAGCAATTTGGTTTTGTTGTTCTGCATCATCTGTAGCTCTGTTTCTTTTTCTGTTGCAAAGGCCTAAAACATTCTGACTACTATAGACACTAAGAATGTAAAACAGTGTCCAAAATCCAATCATTAACACTTTTTCCCCAAAAAAATTACTGTAAGAGGGCTCTCTAATCAATGGCCTTCCAGCTTTTTCCCCCCCCCCTCTGGAGACAATTCTCACAGTCAGAAAAAAAAACATCTTCTGGAGCACTTGGTTCCTTTCCCTTAGATCTGTTGGATATACTTAAGTTCCCAAAACATTTTAACTTCCCAGACCACCTGGGAGAGCCCCACAAACCTCTGGTGGTCTACAGACCACAGTCTGAATACTGTTCTGTTAGGCTACTGGTTAAAGAAAAGGAAATTAAACACAGAAAGCTGTTAAAATGACATTGTGTGTGAGTCATGGCTCCACATTAAGTAATACTCATATAGAGCACTTGTCTTGTCCCCCTGGATGAAAGCTCCCCACATTCTGTCTCTAGTCCCTACCTCTTAGTAATAAATATCACATTTTCTTATAACAGAGATGAAAGAAGTGCTAATGATTTGTCTGAGAAACAATTAAGTGATAGAAACAGAAATGTAATGAGAGATGTACAACTAAATACAGCACTCATACATTTCTGCTACCGACATGCAAGGAGTTCTCTAAATTTCCACTGAAGTTTTTAAAATGAAATTTGTCAAAGAATACTTCTTTTTCACATTATCTCCTTCCAAAGTGCACCCTAATGCAACAAGACTTTCTTTTTTTTGTTTGTTAGATATTGGGCTGTAACAAGCTTGCTTCAGTCCTGCCAGCCAGTTGATGGGATCAAGCAGAGAAAGTGTCTAGTGGTCACAGGTTTGTGCAGTTCCCTGTCTGTTTTTGAAGCCATTTTTGATGAGCTAATTTTTATGATTCCAGACTTGGTTAGGCTTTAAGAAAATTCGTTCTTGTCTGGGAAAAGACTGCTGTGCAAGCACGGTCCACTTGCAGTCTGTTATTATTCTTCTTTCATCAGATTACAAGTGTTGTCCCACCAAATCCCAGCTATGAAGCTGCACCACACAGAATACAATGCAATCCTATAGAGGACAGCAGAAGGCTTTTTCTTCCCTTGGCATTCTTCCACTTTCAGGTCCTGGACCCAGAATGTACTGCTAGTTTTTTGGGCTGTTTGTGACACGGTCACATCTATATCCAGATGTCTCAATTCAGACCTTGTTTGTTAATGTGCATGGAGCAAGTAGAGTTCTGAATTAGGCTGATTCCTTCTGAGAAGCAGTGGGACCAAGGCCTAGATCTGTCCCTCTTGAGATCTGCTCCCCACACTGGGTAGGTTGATCTTGTGCAACCCATAGCAAAGGAGAAGGGTCAGAACAACAGCTTTCTGCCAGCAGGGTTATGAAAATAATTGAAGTGCCAAAAATATGGTTAGTGATGCACACACAGGATTGTTGTCAGCCCTTTGCAGTGGTAAAATGAAACCTTATATTTTCAGCTAGCTCCTCATTCCCAAGGCTATTGGTTACTCTCTCAATATTGCACTGGAGGTGTGGATAAACAAGGCAGGTCTGTCAAATCCCTCAGTTGTATGAGGTGCACAGAGTTTGACAGACCAGCAAGGGGGCTGGCAAGCAGCTGGCTGTGCTATCACAACATGAGGATGATGATCTCTGCCCTTACTGCCCCGGGTCTGGGATCTTAGCCTGCCTGCCAACAGAAAGGCTAGATTTCTAACTTTTGTGGTTCTAGGTATCGTTTTGTGAGAGCGTGACTTCGTTCACTTTTTAAAAGTATTCCCCAGCAAATCAACTACGCTGATATTTCAGAAAGACCTGTCAGCATAAAGCTGGAAAGAAAGGAAGGAATGATGCAGGCAAGGCTCTCCAGAAAAGCTCTTGCTAGGAGTGGCTGACATGTGAATTGTCCAGCTGGTACTTGTTGCCTATCTCTCCAGCAACGGTTGCACATTATCCAACTGATCTCAGGCTGGAGATCACCAACACTGTTCTTCTGTGGTGCATGTGTATGTGTGAAGTAGGCACTTTGAGGGAATTTCCAGAGGTGTGTTGTCCACTTCTGCACTCTGGAACCGATATTCTGAGCTTGGATGGTAGGCCCATGGTATCAGCTGTCAACGACAACATATTGCAGTAGCAGTAATGATGTGAAAAGAGTAATTGTAGGTAATAATACTAAGGAACAGTATTTTTTCCAACAGAATTCTCAGAACCACTGTTCAGTATGCGGACAATTTAACTATGCCTCCAACAAAGTGAGCAGAATATGAGCTGACCTTCCAGGAGTAATGCTAGAACATTTTCTTTGGTTACTTTTAGCAGATTTGAAAATCAATGTCCTGCAAATACAATGTCAAACTGCTGTTCACTGCCAGTGCTTTACTATTTACACTTGGAGAAAAGGTTCAGAAAGCAACTGATTGTGCACTTGTGATTTTTACTTTGACTAGTCATTTGAGAGATCTTAGTAATGCTAGAGGTAGTAAATAGAAAAATTATTAAGAAAGCACTTGATAACCACTTCCAGAGTTTCTGGCATAAAGAGTGGAAATTATGTCCCAGTCAGCTGGCACAAAGTTAGCACAAAGCCCATGGAATGGGTTTTTTTTTTCCTACAATCTTGGCTGCTGAGATTTCTTGGTTTCTACATGGAACACTAGCTTTAGACAAGGTGAGGTATCAGACAGAGGTCATCTGTGAAAAGACAGAGATCTGGCAGAGAATTCACAAAGCATCCTCTCACCACAACCCAGACTGAATCCAAAGGTGAAGCTGAGCAGAAGGATGAAGACCCAGAGAAGAACCCAAGAGCCTTGTATAGCTCTCTGTGATCCAGCAATGTCTGCAGAGCAAAAGCAAGAGATGCTTCTAGTTGGAATTTGAAGTCTGGCAAATTTATTTCCATATGAACTTTCAGGAATGCCAGAATTCCTGGTAATGAGGTAATGGTCTCAACATGGGTAAAACCAAGTATCATCAAACACCAGAGGTCAAGCTTCAGAAAAACAATTGTCATCTTAATTGAAGGCATTACAGTGTGAGCAGAAACACTATTAATAATTCTGTCATTCAAGAAAGAGTTAAAAAGTGCATATGGACATAGCCCACAGCAAAACTGTTTGATGAATATTTAGCACTTTTGAAGTTACATCCACCATCTCGCCCAGCTTAGTACATGAAACTCTTTGGCCTATGGATGGTCTGGAGCTAAATAAACCCTTAACTATAATAAATATGGAATGGTGCAGAATTCCCTTGTTTGTTCCATGGAAAACAAGGCATGATAGCACTTACTTATGACTTTCTTGCTTTTTTATATGTCTCTGTTCACTCCATGCACCTGGTGCCTTTTGATGATTCACTTTAATGTGTTCAACACATGCTCGTACACAGACTGAGATCACGATAGAAAAGTGCTGCAGTGTGAATATCCAGGGATCTATGCCCAATCAGTTGTTGACAATGACAGAGTGACAGATGCTGTCAATATTGTATAATGTGCAAGAAAGAAAAAACAAAAACCCACCAGAAAATTCAGCCCTGGATATTTCTGAAAAACACAGGTTTTCCAAAAGTTTGATGATATAAGCAAAAAGTCGCTCAAGTGCATATTTCCCTTAAAGAATGTAGATGGTTTCAGTAGTTAAAGTCAAGCACACGCATATGTTCTGTGGTGATCCAAAGCTGTTACTGCTGAGAGTGTATGGCTTTATCTCAGTTCCCCTTCTACTATGATAATTTGTGTCAGATTTATGATTTACTGTAGAGTTATGACATACACCAGACTGTCATTCTTCATAACTAGGTAGGTGAAGTAATCTCCAAAATATTTAGCATCATACCTAGAATGTGTGTTGATGGTACTCAGTAAGTTTTCCTGAAATTGATGAAATTCCTATTAAGGGTATGTGGTACCTGGTACTGAAGAGGGATCCAGAGATGGAAAATAGTAACTCCTGTTATTCCAAAGTATTAAAGTCTGTCTTTGGACTGTGTTTCCAGTCTTGTCTCTTTACGTTTAAGAGCACAGATTACTTTTATTAGATAGGCAGACAGACAGAAAGACAGACAGATAGTTATGGCTGAAAGTACCACAACAGAAAAACAATGTTTTTCATTAAATTGTTTTGCTTTTCAGTCAGCTTGTCTTACTCAAAAGCAACAGAAGACCCTTGACTTCATTTATATTTCAAAGCACAGTCACTCTTAGACATCTGTTTTGGTGGAAGTTTAAACTACTTTGCTGACTTTGTTACTTTATATAAATGTTTAAAGACAATTCAATAAAGTGCAATTTCTTTGAGACAGGTACTGTCATGTCAGTTTGAGGTAATCATGGCCATGCCTGCTTACATGTTTTTAATGCCATTTGATAGGTGTCACTGACTTTTATGAAAATCTTTGAGGCACTTCCTTATAGACTGTGTTTGGAATTACTGTACATATCTCTTTCCTGGCCTCTGGCTGAATCTTACAATGTAAATAGGTTCATATGGCTGGCACAGAAAGGAATAAGGTGTGTATTACTAGAGCCAGTACTTCAAAGGGGTATGCATGGTTTCAACCAAAATTAAGAACAGGAGAGAGCCCTATGTAGACACTTCTCTTTTTTTTCTTTTCCTTTTCTTTTTTTCATCGTTGTCTGTTTAAATGAAGAGTGTCTGGGGTGAAGCTTTCCAAAGAATTATTTTGAATAATTTAAATAAAGTTATATGTTATCCAACTTGAACAGGTCTTATTCTTTTTAAATTGTTTGGGCTGAGGCATAACAACTTAGAAAATAATTAGGGATATTAGAACTTCACAATAGATCTACTACTGCATTAACAGCATGCTGAGCTGAGAAAAAGACAAATGCCAGTACTTATTATTAAAAATGAAATAAAATTATTTAAAAGTATGACCACCAGAAAAAAAAATCAACTACATAAATGTTTTTAAAAAGATTGCAAATCTGTATACAGTAAAACAACTAGCCTGACAAACATAACTATGCTGCTGGAACAACCTGTTTTCATTAATACCTTATTCACATTTAGAGGAAAGAACTGCAACGAAATTGAAGTTCATGCAACTTATGATTTAACTTTATACATTCTTAATGTCCTTCGAAGAGTTAAAATAAGTATTCTGTAATTTCATTTCAGGCTTGGAATGAAAACTATGCAAGAAAAAGTAATTTTTAAATGTTTTCATTGCAGCCAAGGAAACACAACTGTTTGAAAAGAGTTGCACTTGATCTCATTAGCCCTGAATTTGGTCTGTAAGCACCAGTATAAAGGACATGCCCCAAATGCTGCACAGCTATTTTGTGTTTCAATAATAAGCCTCTTTCACTAGGGTCAGGCAAGAAAAAAATTATCTCAGGTTAGAATGGACAGAATTCAAGTACAGGCTAGAAAGGAGTACCATACTTGCACACAGAAATTACAGGAACTAGAAAATTTCTTAAACTTTCTGCTGTAGTTTATAGAAAATTATTTGATGCCACGTCTGTTTTTTGGTCCAAACTGTCCATTTAACAGCTTTTTTCTTCTGTTTCCTTTCCCCAGCATGTATTTTGGGTACTATTTCTGGGGTTATTTTCACAATATCAAATTGCATCTTAAAGGAAAAAGAGAAGGATTTAAGGTCTAAAGCCATAGCTGTTCTGAGGAAGAACAACTTTTTTGGAGTACCTGTTCAAATGGAGGACAGCAGCCCTACAGCAGCTTTTGTACTCTATCCAGACATGACATGGACTGTCTTAATCTTCTGCATGAATGTATATGGCATTTTATAACTGAGCTTTTCTGGGACCACTCACTTTCTGCTACTGTACCAGGCAATAATACACACTAACATTCAGTCAGTAACACCTTTTGTCTAAAAGCAATTTGTTGGACACAAATAATGCGACATTATTTTTATCTCACCAATAATACATCCTCTCATTGCAAAGAAAACAAAAAAAAAGCACCAAACTGGTTTTCCTCAGTAGAATTTTGTGTGAGACATGAAGCTAAGTGAATAATAATTCTGATGTGACAAGAAAAATAATGATGCTATACTTGCATTTATAGAAGATGAAAATCCTAAAATACCATCTGCAAATTGTGCATCATGCTACATGTGATAGCTTTGGTCTTTCCTCAGAATATTGAGGAAGTATGGTTATACCAGCTGAAAACAAATGTTTCTTTAATCTTCTTCATGCTGTGGAAGAAAAATCATCATTGTTTGCATCCTGTAGGTATTATCTAAAATCTACTGAAGTCTACAGAAACCATTAAACTATTTCAGTGAAGAGCTGGACCAGATCCAATACTAGGTACTTTAGAAGAACAATAACAATGGAATTTGGTGGTGTATTTAAGACAGAAAGTAATGAGGACCTGACTTACACAATAGTAAAGTAACAGTTCTTGATAATAATAAATAATATAAACAACAATTGCCAAGACAAATTAGAAAGATGCTATTGATGCAAATACTGGGTAACATAATACACCTGAAAAAATATTGTGGGAGGCCAGTCACACCAAAGCTGATGTTGAGCATTAGTTCAAGTATCTTTGAAGAATTAGAATTAAGCTAGGAATGGTGTTACTTGAAAAAGTAAAATGTTATCCACAATTTCTTTCTATCAGGTACTCCAAAATACTGTCTAAAATACTATAAATCACTCTGTTCCCATCTAAGCAAAGACTGGTAACCTTTACAATTTGCTAATATTGAATTCTCTTCCACAAAATTATATGAAAATTTTGCTTTCAATATGGTCAACTCTGAAAAGAAGAAAGCCCAGAATGATTAATATTATTGTGGTTTTTATCTCTTAGAATTTCAATTATTCTGTGGATTTCTTTAATTAAATTTTGACCATTTAAATGTGTTCACCAGTGTTCCCTTTAGCTCTTAACACTGTGAAGGGACTGTGTCCCTTCATTAGTCAGTAGCAGAGCAGTTTACTGCTATTTTGAGTTAAATCTTGAACTGTACTTTTAGTACTCGAGTTGACGTGCTCTTGACAATGCTGTATATTTTTCTGCTCCACCATAAGCCAATTTTTTGTTCGTGTTATGCGGGGATATTAATTAGTTCCTTCCTTCCAACAGCCTAATTAAATATTTATGTAATTTGTGTCCAGCTGCCTGCATAGACACAGGATTGCATTCTGGGTGGCTTAAACCTTAAGGTCCTGTGCAGCTGGAGTAGCTTCTTGGTGGGCTGGGAGTGCTAGACTTGGCACTTTCATAGTCCAGAACAAAATTTTTGTTGAGCTGTTGCCTGTCCTTTGAAGAGGTCTCATCCCAAATGAGTATGCATCCTGCTCAATTTAATGCACCAATACAAGATCAGTAAGACTTGTCTGATATTTAAGGGTTTTTACTACTTAATTTAATTACTTTAATTTACTTTAGTCTTAATTAAGAACATCACTAATCACTCGCACTCCAACCACTGCAAAATCTTGACGTGAATGAACTGTCCTCATCCAAACCCAGCCTTGTTTCCTGGGCAGGCAGGAGTGAGCTGGAAATGGACCAGCCCCAGGCGTTCTCCCTGTGCATGTGTCCTGCTGGTGCTGGTCACTGACTGCCCTGAGCTGTGCAGATCTGTGAAGCAGTTCCAGCTGCAGGTCCATTTTGGTAATTTTTCCACAGCCTGTGTACCTTCCCCCATTACCACAAATACTGCAGCTCCCACTGCAGCCCTCCTGAAATCCCCTGTCCATTGTATGTATTGTCTCTGATCTCAGTGTGAATGCTCTAATTCCTGTCAGGAATCACCTTGCAAGGATTACTCAATGTTTAGCATCTTTACCCTTACAAGAGCACTGAACCATTTTAGCCAGACAGATCTGAAAGAGAAAAAGAGAGAGAGAGAGAGAGAGAGAGAGAGAGAGATGCTTCACAAACATTTTAATTGAAAAGAACAACTTAGGAGTGGAAAAACTCAGTATAGCCCTGGTTAGTATGCTTCAATGTAACAAACAGCACGAGAAAACTTCGAATCCAATAGGCATATAATCAGTATTCACTTCTTTTTGTTGTCTGTCAGGGACATACATCTGATTTTTCTGCTTTTCCAGCACATAGCATTCAAGAAAAATGGCCTGTTAAGTGATTATGTGCTGAAATACCCATTTTCACATCCATTAATTAACATGATAGTGCAGTCCTATGGCCAAATTTCTTTGTAAGGTTTCTACAAACATGCAGCACAATATTGTGTTAGATTGGATGAGCTTCTTTTCTCCTCATACTTGCAGAATGGTGTAAGAACTATATATAGGAATATTTTACTGTATGCAACCAGCTAAAAGTAGTGGAATTCCCACCCTACTCAGAGCAAGCCAATAATTGCAGCATTAGACTTGGCACAATAAAGAAGACATGTAAAAACTTTTTCTAAAAAATAATTTTTTTAACAAGAGTTCCTTGTGGTAACTTAAAGTATTTTCCATCATGCTTCTGCATAACAGATAAAATATCCCAGGATTTTGTTCTGAGATGCAGACCTTTTAACCTTTACATTCAGATATGCAGAGATTTTTCTTATATTTCAAGTGACTGCATATCTTATGTCACAATTACAGAGGTGCAGGTTGACATATGTACTTCTGCTCTCTGACCATAGGCTATTGTTCATGTCATAAGGAAAGGGCAGGTGTTTTACACTCTTTTGCTGAAACTGCTTGTAGTAGATTGGTCCAATTACAAATGCTCTTCAAAAAAACTGTTTTATTAATGCTGAGGATTCAGTGTTGGGCATAACTTGAAGGTTGGTGTTGACTTCACACAAAGGAGAAATCTCAGGCAACATCATTTAATCTTCAAGTTTTCTCTGATAAGCTTCTTGCTTACACTTCTTCATAAAAACAAATAAACAGACTTAGGTTTACCTTCCAGTCCTTTCTAATTCTCTGTTTTGCACACAAGTTCATATCTCTAACTGACACCTGAGGATGTAATTTCCATTTTTGTGGAGGGCCAGAAAAATACAAATTCCCACCCTCAGCCTATGTGAACTGCAATGAAATACAAGAACTCTATATCATATAGAGCTATTCATCTTTGATTTAAGAAACTGTGTCAGTGATTCAGTGCTCAACTGATGTCTTATAGCACTTATAATAATTGTGTGCTGGAGGCACCATATCTCCTCTGGATAAGGTGCAACACAGAGGTCTGGTCTACTCTGAGGTCATTAAGGGTCCTTTTTTTGAAAGAGAACCAAGTGTTCGGCATTAAACTTAAGGTGTCAGTTAACTCGTAACTCTGGTGCTTCCACGCACACACGCACACACACACACACACACACACATATGCTTTTAAAGCTCACCTTTCAGTGCTTCTTAAAAAAACCATGGAACACCATAAGTGCTAAATAGGATGGTTACTATGATCAATTAAAAAATCTGATATTCTTCCAGATAAAAGGTTTATACAGAAATATAAAATTTTCTACTTTTTTCTTTCATAGTGCTTGGGAGCCAAAGGGGACCACTAGATCACCTAGATTCATCTCCCGTATGTCACAGGCCATTAAGTTTCCCTCAGTTACCCCATTTTAAGCCAAATAATTTGTATCTAAGTAAATCATGACTGGTATATGGCTCCAGCCAGGCATTTCCATCTGGTTGGTGTGACAAACTCCTTTGTTCAGTCTCCTATGACCCTACATTTCCTACAGAAGTCTTCTTGCTGCCTGAAAGTTTCCAGAGTTACTACTCTGTAGAGAAGAATCATTGGCTCTTAGATCAAACCCAGAACTGGTACTAGTTGCCCATTCCATCGGTTTTATTTAAGTTTGTCTCTTTTACACAGTCTGGTCCTTTGTCCAGGTCTTTAACCTCTACTCATGACAAATACATGCATTTGCCATAATCTTTGGATCAGAGTGTGGTTCAAGGTAATTTTACAATAACCTCCTGTTCTCTGACCTCTTTTCTGGCCTATTCATCGAATATTTGCCTTTGTGGCTTTGAAATAGGTAGGGCAGTGTAGGCAGTATACACCCATGTACTTCATGTCTGTGAAAACAAACTCTTGGTAATTAGTGGTTTGCTATTGAATTGGTAATCCAGTGAAATCCATATTGCAGCATTTGTTAGGACTCTGCTGACAGCATTTGGATTACTGAACCAATGGACTTGCTGCCCATTGCAAGGTGTGGTGAGAGGATGGGTGACCTTTGTCGTCCTTGTTCTGCTTTCCACTTCCTGTTGCATGAGTTCCTCCTAGCAAAATATACCCATTGCTTATTGCTTATTATCTTAGAAGGGACAGCATAATAAAAGCCTCCTCTTCTGGAATCATTAAAAGATATCCCATAGAGACAAGCCAAACACTGATGATCTGACTGGTTCTGGTGTCCTTGTTAATGGTTACAGCAGTTTGTGAGTACCTGTCAGAGAGCCACCACAAAAACACTGAGTGTTTCCCTCTCTTTCTGTATCGGTCAACCCGTTGATGACATCTACATGTAAAAAGAACCCTGAAGCCACACTGCAAAATCAATATAAAGCAAATATAGTTTAGAAAACTAAATTAAATATCTAAGGTTGATTTTAGCATTTAAAGGAACAATAGGTCAAATTCACTCATTTGTTTTCCAAATTCTGATGATTTCCATTTTATTCAATAGGTGTCTGTTAAGGCTGACAAAATCTCCTCTGTTAGGCAGTAAGGGAGGGAAGAGAGGAAAGCAAGAGCAGAAGAGAGAGATGACCTTATTTTACCTTTTCTGACAGAAGCAGATAACATTGCTAGATTGGAGAAATGATCCCACAGGCAACCAAAGGCTCTTTTCTGAGATGATGTGCAATTTTCTCTTTCTGAACAACTCTCACTTTTAATTTTATCATCTTGACAAAGCCTTCAACACTCATAGTTACTTCAGAGATGGAGAAACTTCGTGTTCACGGTGGTACAAGGAGTTAGCATGAGGTCAATTTCTTTTTTTTTAATAAAAAGCTATGCTGGAGAGCAGCTGTGAGAAGAGCAGCTTTCCAGAGGTGTTCCATATCACTGATACTACACACCTGCCTGTAAGGCAGGGGGGCAGTGACACCAGCAGAGCAGAGCACAGCCTAGAAAATCAGGTTTTTGCCTGCATAAAGTGATGAACTATGCTACAGCCACATATGATCACACCGAAACCTTGGTCCTAGCTTAGGTTAAATTGCTGTTCCTCCTATCTGTGCACTTCACTAGCACATTGCCAGCTCATATGGTGCTCACAAAATAACTGCATAAGGTAAAAGGTTTTAAGTCATTAATATGTCGATTTTTCTTGTGAGACAAAAGACCTGTGAAAATCTGGGGACGCTATATGATATTTGGTATCCATTTAGTAGTTGCCAGTGATGTCTCCTCTCCTTTTCCACTTCTTTAGAAGACACAGGGGTGATTTTTAGTTGTCACCACCCATCAACTTTTCATGGCAATGAGGAGACAAAAGGATCCAATGTCATGTACAAAATGTCAAAAGTTTAGCTAGATGCCTATGTCAAAATGGTCACCTATGAAATCATAACCCATTTATCTCTTAATTTGCTGCAGACTCCAGCAGACATATGTGTTTGACGGTTATTTCAGAAGATTTTGCCCTTACTAGAGGGAGGCAATTCTTTTAAATGAATCCATAGGTGATAGTTCATAGAGCTGTGACAATCTAAAGAACTCTGTAATTACATTACAATTTATACAGACATGGAATTACTGGAAACATATTTTTACCACCTGTTTCAGTGCAGACAGCCATAATTTTTTATTCCCAATAGCACTATTAGTTCCTCTCATCATATTACCTGGTCAAAATACTCAGTGTATCATTGCCCAACAAAGCAATAGATGGGATTGATAATTTGGATTCAAAAGGTAATTTATTGTGTTTTCTTTCTCAATTACTGCCAAGATTTCTTCACATTAAAAAAAAAGTATTAAAAAGAAGAAGAAAAGGAAAGAAAAAAAATTGCTCCATTCATTTTGACACTGCTACTGCTGAGTGCCAGCCAGCACCAGTATCTGGCAGGGTGCTCTTGAACCACTCTCCAAAATAAACATAGCAGATGCCAGTCAGGTGTTTTTCTACCCACATCCAACCACTCACCACGGAATACATTTTGTTTTAGACCCCTATCCTAACTAGTAAAAAAAACTAGATATCCTAGCCGAATAGGAGGAATCATGAAACCTTTGCCTTCCACATGTAATTTGGTAAATCTGAGTTTGTAGCTGAACTCCCTGTATTCCAGACAGGCCCAGCCAGGCCTTACCAACTCATATTGAAGCTTTGAACGCTCTAAATCTCATCAAGTTCCAGCATTCGTCATATCAGTCCCATTATTCTCCAAAAGCACTTGTTGAGCCCTCAATGCATGGCAGCACTGGCTTTGCCCTTGCAAAGTTCAGCAGGGTCTGATGGTGTCAGCCCACAGGATTACATCATCCACCACCTGAGACACTGCAGCAGAGCTGCCTCCTACCCAGGGCTTACAGTGAGCAACCTCCAGTGCAATGAGCAGAGTGGTCTCTCACAAAGGTCTCTTTAGCTACAGCTCAAATCAATGAGTTCATCTGCTTGGGTTGCTGCTTGCTAACAGTGCTCAAAAGATTAGTTCATACACACAAAGGCACCAGAGATAATACTGAGTTATTAACAGTTATGCTTGTGGATTGCTTTATGTGGGTCATTTATACATCAAATGGAGATTTTGTGTTGTGCTATGGACCTATTGCTGCAAGATTTTGCATTAAGTAGGCTTGACCATTGCAGTTAAACTTGCAGCTGTCATGAGATTCTTACTGTGCAAATGTAGCCAATTCAGCAGCCCCTTTGTTTTAACTGGTGTATGATGACCTTGTCCCACTCACTGTACTTTTCCTACTTTCTTATTATTGCATGCTGCATTATGAACCAAGAAACTATTATATGTTCATTTTTCACATCCTTTATAGGAAGATGTACAACAGGCATTGTTCTTCAACCAGGCTACATACTTCAGTGTTACTTTCCTCAGTTTCTTAATATACTGGGTTATTGTACCTTTTGCACTGAGAGGAATAGTATTTCCATTGTAAGTTCTATTCTATTTACTAGCCTGGAGTGCTGTAAATAGATACAGGTGGTGATGCAGTCTTCAGCAAGGTTGGGGCCAGGGCCACCTAACCATACCCTCTGTGAGAGTTACTTCTTGACCCACAGCAGCTCCGTCTACACTTTTGTCTTGGAGCCTTCTAGGCACTAAAACCAACTGGCATTAAGTGGCTCAAGACTATGCTTTTGCCTCCAAAACAGGTTGGCTGCATAAAAAAAAGTCTGTTGGAAACAGTCCTTGGTTTACTGAATGCACAAACTGTGCCTTAGAACTGCCCTCAAGATAACAAGGTGGATAGTTCAGGTTCATGCCCAGGACTGCTGTGTTCATGTCCTGGTGTTTGGGAATGTTTTGAAGCTTTCACTGGCTGCACTGGTTGCTGGCTGCAACACTGCTCCTGAAGTGACTTGCTCTTGCTGTTTAATTCACCTCTAGTTTGATCTGATGCCTGCAAATGTCAATGGTTAGATGCTCATTGACTCCAATGGACTTTGGCCCAAGCACACAGATCTCTGGATTTCAGATGTCTCTGATTTGCAGGAGCTTGCAAGTTGGCAAATGTCAAAAAGGGACATTAGCTCCTGGCAGGAATCAGTAAAAGAGAAAGCCCCTGCCATGTATGCTATTTACCTATCTACGTATTTCACATGTCAACACAGTGTAGTAGGCAAACAGTCAAAGGAAACGTGTTTGTGACATAACTTATTTTAGTAGAATATAGCATTTACTACAGCAACTTGGTTTTGCAATTTATAAGTACAAGTCAGAAGGATGAGTTTTCAAAATGTACCAATAGAGTTTTATATTTTAATTTTACTGTATTTTAAATGCCAAATCAAAAATACCATGTTTAATTCACTTTATTCTCAGTGGTTTTGCTTAGATTTATGAATTACCTTGGATTAATTGCTATATAGCATTCTGGTTTTATAGTGTAATTGGGTGTGTCTAAGTGCATTCCATTTTATTACTTGCTTTAGGGTATATTTTGGATGAACTGTATAATATAAAATAGATTTGGTGTTATGTTTTATATAATGCCAGAGAAAGTACAAAAATTGCATTTAAGTTTCTAGGTTTATGGGTTCAATGTCCAGAAAACTTTGAATGACAAATCTGCTTATATTCCATTTTTCTCAATTTGTTCTGAGTATTTCCATTTCAATTTTTCACAATAACCTTTGAATTATTGAACCTTTGTGCCAGTCAGAACAAAATTAATAGTCTATCCTGAATATAAATACTGCTATCATACTTTCTAAGACCCCATTGCAAAACTCAGAGCAAGATCTGACCAAAGCAAAACAAATACCCCACACAGGGTCAGACACTCTCCTTGTATCATACCTTTCTGCTTTCTGGTCTTCAGAGGAATCAAAGTGAAATACTTTGCATTAGCTAGCACACTGCAATTGTTAACATCTGGAACTTCTGATGCTCATAGAATCACAATATGTTTTGCATTGGAAGGAACCTTAAAGATCACCCAGTTTCACTCTCCTGCCATGGGTAGGGACCAGGTTGCTCAAAGCCCCATCCAATCTTTCTGGAACAGTTCCAGAGTTGGGGCATCCACAGCTTCCTAGACAACATGTTCCAGTGTCACCAACCCCACAGTGAAGAATGTATTTTTAGTATCTGATCTAAACCTACCCTCCTTCAGCTTAAGGCCATTCCCCCTTGTCCTGTCACGACATGCTGTTATAAGTCCCTCTCCATTTGTCTTGTAGGCTCCCTTCAGGTACTGCAACACTGTAATCAGGTCATCCCAAAGCCTTCTCTTTTCCAGGCTGAAAAAAACAAAATTTCTCAGCCTTTCCTCATAGGGGAGGTGCTCCATCCCTTCTCTGATCATCTTTGTGGCTCCCTCAGGACTTCCTTCAATCAATCCATGTCCTTCTTATGCTGGGGACTGCAGAGCTGGATGCAGCACTGCAGGTGGGGTCTCACCAGAGCAGAGTAGAGGGGCAGAATTCCCTTCCTTTGTCCTGTTGGTCACTGTGCTTTGGATACAGCCCAGGACAAGTCTGGCCCTGCTGGGCCATGTCCAGCCTCTTATACAGTAGTACTCCCAAGTCCTTCCTGGCAGGGCTGCTCCTGGTCTGTTCATCCCCAGGCTGATACCACAGGTTGCCCCAACCCAGGTGCAGCATCTTGCACTTGGTCTTGTTAAACCCCATAGGCTTCCCATGGGCCCACTTCTACAGCTTGTCCAGGTCCCTCTGGATGGTATCCCATCCTTCAGGTGTGTCAACAGCACTGCTCAGGTTGGGGTCATCTGCAAACTTGCTGAGGGTGCACTCAACTTCTTCATTAATGTAATTGATGAAGATATTAAATAATATTGGTTCCAAAACAGACCCCTGAGGGGCACCATTTGTCACTGATGTGCATCAGGACTCTGAGCCATTGACCACTACTGTCTGGATGGGACTGTACAACCGCTTTCTTATCCACATAATAGTCCACTCTTCAAATCCATCTCTCTCCAATTTGGAGAGAATGATGTTGTGTGGGACCACGTCAAAGGCTTTACAGAAGTCCAGAATAATGGCATCTGTAATCCTTCCCTTGTCCACTGATGCAATCACCCCATCAGAGCAGGCCACTGTGTTGGTGATGCTGGACTTGCCCTTGGTGAAGTTGTTTTGGCTGTCCTGAATCACCTCCCTGTCCTCTGTGTGCTTAGCAGAGCTTTCAGAAGGATCTGTTCCATGATCCTCCCATGCACAGAGGCGAGGTCTGTAGTTTCCAGGGTCCTCCTTTCTACCCTTTTAAAAGATGGATAAAATGCTTCCCTTTTTATAGTCACCTGGGACTTCCCCTGACTGCCATGACTTTTCAAATGTCATGGAGAGTGGCTTGGCAACTACATCAGCCAATTCTTTCAGGACTCTGGTGTGGTGGTGTGCAGGGCTGAGGCCACAGCAGCCAAACCTCGGCATTGGTGGAAAGGGGTTCAGCACACCACCCTCTAGAACTCCTGCTCCAGTTAGGGTGACAGTTCATGTTCACCCCATGATCCCTTTCAGTTACTGTTTGCATGTTTGTTACTATTGGTTAGTTTGACCATTACGTAATGTTCTTTATTTGGAGTTATTCTGTAAAGTTTGCATCCCTTCGGGTTCTTATTGGTTCTATTGTAATCCCTGTACCCCCGTTGGCTGTTTTTACCCACTTCCTTTCCCTTTAAAATTCCTGCTGTACCCTGTCCCCCCTGCCTTTGTCCCTGGATTTGCTTCGCTTTGCTGCACCCCGTGCTGACTCTCCTTGCTGCTCCCAAATCCTTGGACCCTCGCACTACCACTCCCGAACTCTCGGACCCTTCCCCCTGCACCTGGATCCCAGCTGCACGCTGCCACTTCCTGCTCGAAGGTCCCTCTTGAAGTCTGTCCTTGCCGGCTGTCGAAGAACACCTGGCTGGGGCTGGCCCACTTACCAGAGGAGCCAGCAGCCATAGCTGGAACCCTGCGCTTGGGCGGTATCACTGCGGCAGCAGCTTCTCCCCCACCCCTCCAACACAAGCAGGGGACGCACGTGCAGCCGAGCGACCTCGGGTCGGGTCCCAGCAGCGGCAAACCGCGCGGTTATACTCTGGGATGCATCTCATCAGTTCCCATAGACTTATCCTCAAGTGGTCATGAACCTGATTTTCACCTGCAGTAGGAAATACTTCACTCCCCCAGTCCTTGTCTTGTAGTCCACTCGTTTGAGAGGTGTGAGAACAGAGGCTGTCATTGAAGATTGAGGCAAAAAAGTTTTGAGTACTTCAGCCTTCTCCTTGTCAGTTGCTGCCAGCCTGCTGAAATTGTTTATCAGAGCAGGGGAGTATGTCTTCTTTGACCTGCCTTTTCTGGATGACGGACTTGTAAAAAGCCTGGATTAGTGAACCCAAATTTTTAAGTCACAGGCTTCTGTATGTATTACCATAAACTGCTGTTGACTGTGTTTAGTACTTTTGATGTTCTTAATCCAAATCTGCACATCCTTGTCAACCTCACAACATGTTGTCTCATTGCTTCTGAGCCTTTTAGGCCTATACCCCTCCCCTTCATTGCATTTGTATTGATGCATCTTCTGCCTTCTCTTTTCCACAGAGAACCTCCTTAGTGCTGTCAGAGTGAAGAACACTGAATCAAAAAAAAACATTTCTAACTAAAAAAGGATGGAAATTTGTATCTTCTTTTTATTATCTTTCTGACTTCCTGGCCTGCCTTTGGTGCCATTACAGCTTCTACATTTTAATACATTTGTAGGCCTGAAGTCAAAATGCTATGCCAATGAATGCTTTTGCAGGCACTGAAATAAAACACTGATGAGCCCTCTTGTCTGCCCCTACTTTAAACAGGTTAGTAAGTGGTGGGTTTGCTTCCGATGTAACATCGGACAGCCATGTTAAAATGCAACAACCACTGCCCGGAAAGACAGAAGGCAATTTAGAGACAACAAATTACTAGGTAAGAAGAATACAATTCACAAATCCCTGACAAGCAGACTTGAAACTGAAAAAACAAATGAGTCACTAATGTTATGCTAAATGAATACTGGAGTGTACTGAACTGTTTGAGCTACTGTACCAACAAAGAACAGAAGTTTTCCATACAAATGTCACGAGATTGGCTTCAGCATCAGAAGTCTGACTAATGAATCACTAATATGACGCAACTGTGGTTGATACCTTGTCTCACAACAAAGTATTAGAGAAGCATTAATTTCTTAGAATTGATTCAAAGTATTGAGTATGAATCACTGTAAAAAAGAGATAAAATCCAAAATTTTATTAATTGAAGAACATGTGAAACAGCTCAAACTATACTTTGTAGGCCAAAGGGAAAGTTAGCCAATGAGTTCTCTCATTTATTTTGAAAACTGGAATGATAGTATCGTTCTACAACTTGATAGATATACTACAGGCTCTTATTAATGCAATTTAGATTAACAGGAGTTCGTTCTTAGTGCTCAGTAAATACAGTAATTACACACTGTATTTTCTTTGCTACTTTCCTCCTCTTTCCTTTTGAGCACCTGAAAAAGTTTCACTGGCAATGCTGAATTGAATCTCACAGTGCATGGAAGTACATGATGAAGCTGACTGCAGGGGCAGAGAACTGAACTGAGTATTTATGTGACCCTTAGCCCAGTATTGTTGATGTCTCCATAGGCTGGTTAATCCCAGTGTCCCCAGAAACACAGGCAGGCTGAATCAGAGGGAATGGCACACATCATAAAGTGCATGTGCAGCCTATTGGGGCTCAGTATCTAGCTGACTTTGGAGCTTTTGAAAATCTAATTCGATGCTGCTTTGTGTTGTAAGTATCTAAAAGCCTTGAAAATTCTATGACAAGAAATTTGTCCATAGATTTCAAAAATTTGCAATGGTATCTGGACATTTATAAACATCAGAGACAGCATCTCAAAAGGCATAGACCTGCAGGAGACCTGCAACTTCAACTAGTTATTTTGCAAGAAAATCCACAATACAGTAATATTTCAAAAAGTAAAGCATCTCTGAGTTTCCGGAATACAGGAATATAAAAACAAAATATCTGCCTGCTATTGACTTTATGCTCCTGGTCATCTTTGCAATTCAGTGTTAAGTTTCCATTCAACATTTGCAAGGTGTCAACTGTTTACAGTATATAATTTTCATTACCTAATATTTACAGAGACATTTTGTCTTAAATGTTGCATGTACATTGGTCATATATCCATGCAACATGTAAGAATGACCATCTGTATGAAGGTTGTGAGGCAATGAAGATTAAATGCTAACTTTGTGAGCTTTTCGTAACTTCTACCAAATCAGCTGCCCACAAACCACAGGAGTTCACCACATAAGCAGATAGAAATGTTGTTTGGAAAGGACAGGATGATGATTTCCAGTTCATAAGATATTTATCCCAAGACACATTCATTCATCTGTTGCACATTTAAATGTCTGCTTTTAGTCACTTGCTGGAGCAATACAATTAGAAAGAGCATCTCTTTCTAATAACAGCTTCATTCCACACTGACTTACAAGCAGTCACTGTGTAATCTAAAGCAGTAGAAACAAAGTGTGAGTTCGGGAAGTCCAAGCCACAAGGAAAGAGATTCTGCACCAATGAGACAGCTAGCCAGAGGTGATTAATGGGGTTGTGGAGCCCAAATCCTGCAGGAGGAAAGGAAAATAAAAGACCAAGTAAGTTACTAGACCTTTGCAAGGACTGTTTGTCTTCAAACCTGCCTGGTGTATGTTGAGGGCTGAAGTTCATGTGTTTCCTTACCACATCAGCCACCAGAAAACCTTCACTGAAGGCTTGGGGTATAATCCTGGACAGGTCCAATGATAAATGAGTTTTGGTTGTTTTTAAGAAGAAAAATAATGGTAAAAGTAAGAAATATCTTTTAAGGGTAGGGTATGGGAAATACCTAATTTTAACAGTTGCAAAATCAATTAAATTTAATTACAATAAAAAATTGTATGGGCAGTTAAATCAAAGAATACTTGGAATTAATTTATCTCAGTTTGAATGCTTTCAAACTGCTGTCAGGCCTTTATTACCTATCAATAGCTTTCATTTTTATGCAACGCATACAGTCATGCATGAACAATTACATTCTGCAGTCTTTAATCTGAAGGAATTTATTCACAGACATCCTTCCTAGGATGGAACGTGTTCCTGGAACAGGTTATGGTTTGATCTAAACACTGTCAGTTTGGGTTCAGATTGATCACTTCCAGTACAGAGTTCAGTAACAAGTTCCTGAAAGAAGAATGCTTCACCCTCAGAGACCACTATTCCAAATTGGTGCTCTCTGCTGCGGAAGGATGTGACTGTTTAATTGGATTGTGATGGATGCTGAAGGTTCTGAGACTGGAAAACTGATTTATTATGAGCTTTGCAAACTAGTCCATGGTTACGTGTCTTATTCTGACCTGAATATTCAAAAGTTTTTTAAACAATTCTTTTGCTGACCATAGCATTTATTCTTGAGGGATGCTCTTGATGTCAGTATTTCTGCTCAGCAGCCCCTTTAAGCACTGAATTTGACCATAAATTGGCTTTGACAAAGATGCAAATAAGATGTTAATGTTTTGCTTTTCCCTGAGAAGCTTATTTTGTGACTTTTTTATTCGTGCTGAGTTTCCAGTTTGTTGGGTTTTGGTCTGTTGCTGTTTTTTTTGGATGCACGTGGACTTACCATATAAAACTAAAGCACTATGGTAATTTAAAAATTGCTCTGGTGTTATTTTCTTTCTAGTGATGCATGATACTGACATTCCAATTCAAGAAATTTTGCAGTATTTTAAGGGCTCTACCTGTATTTCTCTACTAATGCCTTTATGTGAGTTTTGCTAATGTGTAGTGCTAAGCAATAAGCTAGACTGACAGAGACTTTTGGGGAAAATTTTATATTCCAGCACAAAAAATATTGAGCCCCAAATGATTGTCACAAATATATATGATTTCCTTATGCAAAATCACATGGAATATGTATGTTTTCTGTTGTCTTATCTGCCAAAATCATTGTCATATGTACCACTTTGGTCATATGAAATAATTAACTGCAGCTAGGCATATTGCTAATTCCCCCCTGCAAAATCATTGGAAGTTCTTGGCCAAGACACAGTATCCCACAAAGTTGGCTTTGACATATTTTCACCGTTACCAGGAAGTCCTGATTGCTTCACTGGAATATTTTGGCCAATATTTTGAAGATCATTTTGTTAAGTGCCTCTCTACCTCTCTGTCCTGTTTGTAGGCAGGTTGGTCTGTCACCCACCCTTACATCACAACCTACACACTGCTGGTACCGTGCTCCCCAGCACTGAAAACAGACTGCTTCAATCTTTTTGCGTGGTGAGTTCCTGCCATCTTCTGTTTTCCTATGTCACTTTTTATTGCTTTAGAAAAGTAGCTAGAGCTCCCATCCATGATCAAGGTCCATTAAGTTAGGCAATGCTTAAAATCTAATCTTCTGACTCCCTGCTCAGTGCTTGAACTTTCTTGACATGACGTGTGCTCATATACTCTACTTGCCAGACATTTGTTACACATAGCAAAATCAATTAGTCTTCCAAAAATTTATAGTGAAATATGTATGTCTGCATGAGGAAGTTTGCCCGTAAACCTTTAAAATGTCACTCCAGTTTTCTTCTGTTCTACCAGCTTGCTTTGGGAAAAAAAAATACTGATTCTGCAAATAATTGTTTTCAGAGATAGGAATACTTACCATTATTTAAGTCATTGTCACAAAAACACTAGTTAAAACACATCACAAAAGCCTTCCCATAAAACGGCTTGGAAAACCTCTTTTTTTTCCAAATTGAAAAGATCCGTTTCCTTTTATTGATGATTTAAAAAACAAACATACAAAAAACCAAAACCCAACAATAACAACAAAAAAACCCCAATACTCCACCAAAACCCCAAAAAATTCACAAAAACAAAGGAAAAAATAAGCCACTCCTTTTTAGGACCTCTTGCTTACTCGCTGTCTTCTGGGCCCATTTTTGCTTCTGTAGAACCTTACAAAAATTGTTGTTATTGCCAGAGATTGTCTTATTATGTCTTCCAAAGTCTTGATCAGGTGTCTGTTGTTTGTCTGGGGCCACAGCCAGAAAGAAGCAACGTGTTAAATGATTCTCAATAAAGATTTATCATTTATTACTAACTTTATTGCTCTGCCAATATGTATTTTGTTTGGCAAATAAATTTTGATGAAGATGAGAATTGTAACTACAGAATATTATTAGAAATTTCTTATATTTCCAAGAAACAAAACCAGGCTCAACATTGTTGGAAGCATAAATTGGTTCTTTGGAATAACTGTAAGTAGTACACTAGATACCTTTATTGATAGTCCAGAAGAGACTTCCTCTCCAGACAAACCTCCAGGACCAGATATGCCACAAAAGAACCATTCTGCCTTCAAAGCATGCATTGGTACTGTTCTTATCTGCACTTTCTTCCAGATAAATGTTAAAACTCATCCTACAGTTGGTTCTCACTGCCAAGATACTTTCAACACAGTGGGCTCAAAGGCTGCACAATGTACAGTGTTGGAAATCTGTGTTTACCTTCGTTAAGTGTTCCCACCCAGAAGAACATTAGCAACAGGGAGACAAAATATTTCTTTCTTTTTTCTTTTCCAAGTTCTTTAACTTTTTAAATCTAAGGCCCAATATATCGGGGTTTTTGTTGTTGTTGTGTCCGTTGTTTTTGGTAGGTTTTTTGTTTGTTTGTTTTCATTTTGGGTTTTTTTTGGTGAAGTTAGTCACATAGACTTTGATGCAGACTATTTTTGAAAAACTGCACTGCCAAAACACAAATGGCCTACCTTATTTTTTAGAAAGAAAACAGAAACTGAGGCACCTCTCCTGTGTACCAGAATAAGCTGTTTTAAACAGGGAGGAAAATAAGGGTGTTAACGTGCACATATACCATCTTCCCTGTAAACTGGCAGGTTCAAGGTGCTGCCACTGCTCTTTCCCTAATTGATGCTTAATTTTCCCTTACTATGTCTCATCACAATGTCTTGATCATGAGTGCCTTTGGGCCAGGTCTATGTGTGGCTATATATTTAGAAAGGTCCAAGCACACACCAAGTTCTACCAAAATCCATCTCCTATGATCATTTTTATTGTTTGTGATAAGCTTTATGGCTTGGGAGTGATCAAGCTGTTATGCATTTGGCTGGAACTTCAAGAGGGAATAGACTGAGAAACTGCAAGTGGTCCCCTAGCCTGACTTTCTCCTTGGAGTCTGAGCCCTCACACCTGGCATCTGCAGGACTGGAATGGCTCTGCTCTTAGCTGCACTATGTGAGTTATATAGGAAGTTTCTGCTCCAAGACAAGCTATAGTCTGGGGATTTTAAAAAAAATGTTGTGATATTTAATCTCAAAATTATGCATTTTACCCAGTTTTGCAAAACTGTCTCAAATATTTTTGCTGGTGTTTTCACCAGTTTAGCTATGGATCTTCATTCAGGTCCTCCAGAAAAGTCTACAAGCAGATGTTGTCATAGCTGAATACTCCCAGAAATCTTGCCTGGATATGCATTATTTGATTTGATTTGGTGTTTAATCTGTTGAGTGCTGTGTTGCTGCTGTACTCCTGAATAATTACCATCATCTAGCCATGATACAGATGCATGAAAGTCCTTGTAAGGAATTTGGAAAAGGATGGGTTGAGGATCTGAAATGGTGTTGACAGTCTTAGAAGATGTATCCTGTGCCTAAGGCTTCATCTTCCTTCAATTAAAATAATATATTCCAGGGATTATTGGACTTCGTTGCCTTCAGCCTCAGGGTACAGTGGATTCAGCATGCAGAAAAGGTTTTTTTATCAAAACTTTGTCATATACAATATGCTGTACATGATATGTACATACACAGGCTGTTAGATTACAAGAAGAATATGAAGCATGCATTCGTGTGAGGTCTTCTCCCAGAGACAAGTCTTCTGCTATGCTTGGTCTGACCACCTCTGATGCACAAAGAAATCCCCAAAGGGTTATAGGGACGAAGCATGGCAGCCTGGAGAAGGACAAAGACAAAGGAGGAATGAGGAGAAATTCACGGTGCAGGAAACCTTCAGCTTCAGTTAAGCACCATCTATCCAAGTGTGACTCTTCTTCAAATGCTCTGTTCAATACAGACTGTGTCTTATGTGGACATACACCTCTTGAGATCTCATTCTTATTTATTTTCCCATTCTGATGCATTTAAACTGCTGATTTGAAAACTCAGCATTGTTTAGGAACATTCACGGGGAACATTTAATTAAAATATACCAAGTTTTCACTTTTCTAAACAAAATAAAGGCAGATAAATAATCTAGACCATATCTCAGTTTCTCTTAATTTTTTGCATGCTGCTACATTCCCAGTACTTAAATTTGTAAAATATAGACTGTTTATGCTAGTACTAATGCTAGTGTGACTACTGACTTGATGCAGTAACAAGCATAGGTTTCATATTAATTAACATTTCCTACTACTGAAACAAAGGTTCATTTACAAACAGTTATGTGCCCATCCTGCTTTACAAAAGGAAGGACGGGAACTTTTCATATGTCGAGGTTTATTTTTGAAGGAAGAAATTCAGCTCATAGTAAAAGCCCTGTCCTTGAAGAGCAGCTTTGTCATATATTTGCAGAAAAGTAGGAAAAGAAGCAAAAGAAAGAAAAGTGCACATTATGTATAACAAAAGATTTTAAATTGCATTGTGCTCTGTGTGCATCTTGAGAAAAAAAACCTCTTGGTACTTGAAAGAAGCAGAACCCATAGCAATGAAGGTGCAAGGTGCCTTACTGCATGGGCACCCAGCCAGGGCACCAAGGAACACCAGCTTGCACTGAACTGCAAACACCACTTAGGCCAGCTTTTCTTCCAGCTTGAAATTCTGCAGAGATCAGAGGTTTCTCACTGCTTCAGTTACACATCAGACAAATCCAGCAGGTTTTGAATTATGTGACTTTGAGCTAACACAAAACACAAAATGAAACTCAGGAGACTAGAAGGAATATGTTTGTGTCAAGCCTTGGAAAACCAAAGGATGGCAATCTTCAAAAACTGCCTCTTTGAAATCATTGATGAGAACACACTAGTTAAAAACATGATACATATTAGTGTATGACTGATTCTCAGTTGCCTTGTAGATGTGTGTAGAAGCCAAATTCCCCACAGAAGAGTAATGTGTTGGCTGGCATATATCTGGTTTATATCTTTTTATCCAGTAGAAGGACAAAATCAGTAGTTTGCAAAGAGGGCATTTTTCGGCAATAACAAGCAGAACAGAAAGGTATTAGTATGACCTACACTTCCACCTAAGGCTTTTTTTAATACTCCACACGGTTTCACTTAGTGAAACTGACTTTTCAGGAAATATCATGTTTTCTGTATCCAGGCACAGAGAGCATTGTGAAATGCTGTGTTTACCATGTGCAAGTGTACTGGGACTGTCCAGGCTTCAGCAAATATATATTGAGGTTAAAAACAAGAAAATTGATACAGGCAGAAAAACAACTTGTGAAAGTGTAAGAAAGAAAGAGAAGAGTTTGGGGCAGGAAGGACAGGATGAGTGAGGCTGAAACATACTTTGTGTACACACAGTTTCCAAACCTTCAAAAGTAACACTGTTTTGCTATGTTCAATAACTTTGCTTTTTCACACTTCACTCTTTTCTGAATTGCAATGCTGAAGAGAAAAAGGCAGGAGAAAAATCATACATACACACAAGTTTGAGAAAATTGCATCAGGTTTTACAATAGCCTTTAATTCTTAGATGATTTTACATCTTCATAGTGATTCTGGGCGCCATTAAACTTGCTTTAACTTTGGACTGTGTGTGAAATATCTGAGAAGAGTGAAACAGCAGTAGTGATAAGTCTAGCAGACCTTGGTCTCTGGTACTGTTGGGACAGGTTTATTTTGCAGTGTAATTCTGGGCCTCTCTGAGTGCTGCTGTTTTGCAAACAGCTTTTTATATTAGCTCTGGGTCACCGGGGTGCAGAGTTCCCCAGCCACAACCTGTCATGCCCTGGCTGACTGACAGGCTTTGTGTTACTTGGACCAAAAGCAGTGAAATCATTGCATCATTAACTTCAGGATGTGTTACCCACTGGAGTACACACAGGAGGTCCCAGGCAAGTTTGCATAGCCTAAGCTAAAGTCTGTGTCAGCACACCTTCGTGGTTTACCAGATTAACTTATGTTTGGTTCCTTGTGTATGTTTACAACCTCCACAACCTGACTGCAAAAAAGTCCTATTCGTAAGTCAAGAAAGATTAATTTTGTCTGCTTGCCATCGCCTGTAACCTACAAGGACCTTGTGCTATCTCTGATTTAACTAGCCTAACCTAAACCAGTTTTTCCCTATCCACCTCAAACAATCATTGAAAGGAACAGCATAGTATATATGTGAATAAAGATTTCACTCATTGTTTATATTTGTTAATATTCAGAGTAGAGATACATGAAACTTCCCACCTGTGCCTTGAAACAACCTCCCTAAGTTTTGTATTCAGACCTATCATAACCCATGCTTGGCCTTGCACCTGCTCAGGTTAACAAGGAATGTGCCTCTGACCATCTGTGTTCAGGTCTTAATGACCATCCCATGCAATGACAACAATGTGGTATCACCTCTGGCACACACCATGCCACTGCAGGGTAACACAGAGCTACTGGGAAATTTTCTGATTAAACACGAGATTTAAGCACTTCATAAATATTTTCTACTTTTGTTCTACTTCTGACTGAGATTTGAGTTGCTCTCAAGATGACAATTTTTTCTTCCAGATAGGCCTAATGCAATAAATTCTCATTTTCAGCAAATGGCAAGTTTTTTTCTAATAACACCATTAACTGTTTTCTTCTTTCAATAAAATATGGATGTTTTGGCAATAATACTATTTCAGAGCTGATACTTTAATACTTATTGCAGGTTTTAGTTGTTGTAACTACTCTTTCTATAATTATTATCATTATTATAAACCCTGTTATTATCACTGTATTGTTATTATTACTTATGATAGTATTCTTCAATAATAATAACAGGTAAAGGCTAAGACTGAGTTACTGTAGAGGGATGCCTGTGGTGAAGATCCTATTTCTTGACTGTTAGGAAGGTCTCTGACAACCAGTTTCTTGGAAACCTGTAATTGATCATAAGAAGAAAGCAGAGAATAAAAGGCACTACACTTATTTAGCCTGTGTGGGGAGACAATTAAAGGAAACATGACAGAAATCTGTGCCAGAAGAAGAATTTGTTGATCAGCAGGTACTGTTACATTTACCTGTGAAGAAGATGTCTTGCATTGACCAGACACTGACATTGTGCAGGATTTCCACTCACTACCTTGAAGCAAGCAGTTTGGTTTAAATTTTTGATAAATAGTGCATTCTGGGCAGGTCTTAGGAAAGCTGCTCCTATTTGTTTGACGGAGGGCTTGAATCAAGGGCCAGTATTCCAGTCTTTCAGATTAAGATCTTTGCACAGGTCAGCTAGTGGATGAGTCAGAAGTTCTGCATGAGCACCTAAATCATATATGGACCCTCTTGACATGGAACTGACTGGGAAAGGTCAAGAAAGATACCTGCTCTACTAGGGAAGAACATTTATAATGCAGACTGCACACAGCCTGCTCCTAAACCTTTGAACTGGAAAAATGCAATGATATATAGCATTCTTATAAACCTATACACACTTTTTGAACTTTAGGGTAAAAACAAGATTAAACAAATTGTTAACTCTCACAGTCACCTTCTTAAATCATCATTAACTAACTTTTTAATGACACTATGGCAGAAGTTGTTACAGCAGGAGAAACGTAGAAGAATAAATAATAACTGCTCTATGCATATCTTGTAAAACATATTCCATTTTCAGTTTTGTCATATGAGCTTTCTGTCTAGGTTTAAAAACCTCTAACATGCACAAGTTATCTTCTACCATGGTCACAACCATATTAAACAGTAAAATCTATCATATCAACACTTGTGTTTCACTGCAGCTCAGAAAAATCAGGGTCATTGGGCAAATTTAATGAGGTCCCTATTCAGAACTTGCAATAAAAAACGATTGTGCTGTACAAGAAATGCTTATTGTGAAACTTCACCATTTGTCTAAAATATCTGGGAATCTCTGTCCTTTAACTTTTAAGCAATAGCACTCTTACTTTTGGAACACAATATTTAGTTCCCTTGTTTTTTAAGGCCCAAATTCTGCAAATATATTAATGCACGTTGATGTTTATTAGTGTATATAATGAAATGCATATGTTTAAATATGTGTACATTGTATATACATTTAGTAAGTATGTGTGTATATATATACATTTATACATATGTACATGTATATACAATTACCGAACTGTGAGTCGCTTCTTGGAGCCAATAGAATTAGTCACAAAGTTAAAGACAGTTAAGAGCTGAAGTATTTTGATAAATCAGACCCTCAGCCTGATCCAGATGATGAAAATATGTGGGCTAGAATTATTTAGAGATGAAAGTTCATTTGGAGCAGACAGTTTCATTTTTACTATCTATTTATCTCATATGTGTTTTTTTCTGGAGTTTGAACCTGCTGGTAAAAGTGTGATAATGATGAAGACATAGACAGTCATTTATAATTCCTAGTAGACCATATGTTCCATACACAAATTTCTATTTGGTTAGAAAAAACCACTATCTATATATGTGAAATGGAAAATGAGATGACACTGAAGCAAAGTGTGAACATGTTTTATGGCAACTTTGATAGCAGTGGAATTAACAGCATTCAGAAACACTGTTTAACAAATAATCTACCAACACAAAAATACTCTGTGACCACAAGCCATTTTAGGTGATTCATACAATGTTAGAATTTTGAAATAATTTAATCCCAACTGATGCGCATGAAAGGTCTATCTGTTTCTTCAGGCACCAAAATACTTCGGAAAATCTGACTCAAAGTAATCAATTTAAAAAAAAAAAAATACTTTTATACTTTCCCACCAAGTTAAGCTCTCAAGTATAATACACAGGTATCACACTAATCTTCAAAATCCCAGGGCAGGTGCTTAATCACACACTAGTGGGGATATGCTCAGCTGTAAAACTTGTAATATTACTAAACTACCTGCTTTAAGCCAGCATTAAAAACATTCTCCCTTCCTCCCTTTATGCAGGGCTCAGCAGACAGATACATTCAAAGCACACAGATGGGACTAGTCCTGGCACAAAAGGAGGACTTTTTGGCTGGCTTAACTATTAATACAGTTAATTTACCAGTGGTCTGTGATATGAATACAGCAGACTGATTTTTAAATTGTTTCTTCTTGATTTGGGAGTCACATCTTGAGGATGACTCCCAGGGAGGTACCTAATACTCTGCTATAGTCAGTATTCATCTCAGCTCCCTCTCTGTTGAAATCTCAGTACACTATTGTCCTACTCCAACAAACACTTTAAGCTTCCTTTTTAATGGTCGGTTTATGTCCCACGTGGGAATACAGCCCAGACAGGTTTTGTTCCAGGGAACAGGCACAGCTGAGACATGGGGGCCAGACTCAGCCCAGGCAGGAGACACCAAGTGTGTACGTGCCTGTCTCGCTGCACCGCGTCAAGGAGGCACATCAAACAGCCCGTAAAGATCAGGGAAAACCGAACAACCAGAAATGGGTTTGCAGAGGATTCTACGCCTAGGTGAGGTCTGCCAGCAGGAGGCAATCGGACTAGGACACCCCCATTCACACTGCAACCGTCTTCCCCGAAACTTTCTCTGCCAGACAAGTGCTCTCATTCAATCTCTCAAGGAGCTGGTGATGGCAACTGCATCTGACAATGCTTTAGCTGTTTGATTTAAACCACAAGGCACTTTGAAGGAAATGGTTGCCTTTGAAAAGCAGTTGTCACTAAGCAGACTCAGAAAGGGTCTAAGACCAAGTCAGCCAAGGAAGTAGAGCACAAGAGAAAGCTTGTTTCTGGCAGCCTAGTGCCTAGGAGAATGTTACAGGTTCTGACCTCTGCTCCCAGGTCTGTTTCTGCACTTGCCATTAAATGATCATTAGGTTTGCTGCCGATGGGGAAAGAGTTAAGTGATGAGTGAAAGCAGACACAGCTGACAAAGACAGAAATAAGAAATAAGTAGACCTCATGTGTGTGTGTGCGTGTGTGTGTGCACGTGTGCATGTAGAGAGAGATTACCTGTGTTGGAACTGGTATGGTGCTGTTGGAAAACCAAAGCAGAAAGGAGGGGCGTTTTCTCTTTGAACAAGGGCTTAGGAGGGAAAGTTGTCTGTTTAATGCAAATGAAATGAAAACACAAGTGTGGGGGGCTTCCTACTAATGACTTGATGAGTTGTTAATTGGCCAGCTAGAGGGGGAAATGGAAGAGTGGTAATGCATGATTTTACAGACCTAGAGATAAGTCCTGTTGAGTGGATCTTAGTATTGCACATATCTCTTACTCAAAACGTGAACTGCAGAGCAGATTAGATCAGGGAATGTTAGCCACATCCAGTGCAAAATATGTTTTGTTTGGTTTGGTTTCTTTTAAAACAGAGAGAGGGAGCATAAGTTCAGGGAGGTAAGTGAAAGTTCAGTGAGATTTCTCCACATTCATGAAACCTGAGTTCATAGTCAAGCTATTGAGTCACATACAGATGAGAATCTTGCCTGGTCAATCAGGGGGAAAAAAGGAAAAAAGAACCCAAACCCCTTCCCCCCATAAGTTCCTTGATGTTCAGTAGGTGTGGTTAGGTGAAGAAAAGCCAGACCAATACCAACAGCTGCATGGAATCTTTCCACGACTGGAAGGTGAATAATTAGCTCTCTTATAACTGCAGCCCCTCGGGGAGAGGTGAATCACCAGCCCAATTTAGAGTTATGTTATCTTGTAATGAACAATAAGAGGGAAATCTATACATGTCCTAACAGTTCTAGTGAGACATCGATGATCTGTGCCTCAAAACCCCCAGTAAGGGAGTTGATAAAAATGCTTCTCTAAGAAAGTAACTGATTTTGTACAACCAACTCATCAGCTCCTGAAGGTTATATTTTTTTTCCTAGGCATATGCCATTTTATGAATATGATACTGAAGCTTAGACAAAAGGGAAAAAAAAAATGTGTCAGTTCTACCTGGTAACATTATGCCAGTATCTAAAATCAGATATAGTCAGGGTGGGAATTAGTTTATTTTTCTGCATCCAGTCATGCTCATACTGTTGTCTCTGGAGTTTCGGGATGGAGGGAGGGGTCAACAAAAGGCAGATATGAAAAATAAGCCTGCTGTTAGGTGACTTGAAAAGCTACTAATGCATATTTTTCAGAAGGGTTTGAATGTCCACTGGGAAATTTCCAGCAAACTGCAAATCCAGAAAGCTTAAGGGCTGGTCTAAACTTGACAAACCCTTGCATATATTAACTGCACCCACATGAGACAGGCAGAATAAATCACTCTTCTTCATATGTATAGACAGAAGACTGAAGTCCTTGGCTCCTGTTCCTACACAAGGCACAAGGCAGTGTCCTTGCTGCTTCTTCTGGGGTTACATCCTTTTCATTAAGACTTTTAGGGCTCTGCAAATGATTCAGGTTCAAAAGGTGACTGGTAGAAAGCACCCATGGATTTTACTTCACAAAACGTTGCAAAAGACAAGTGATTCCATGCCTTCTCCTTCCTCCAACTACAGTGTTGATAGATCTGATATAACTGCTCCCATTTGGAGGATTCAGGACTAATTAATTCACAGCATGACAGCCATAGTGACCCATCAGCCTTATGTGTCCTGTCAATGTATCGTGTAGTCATATTCTGATGGAAGGAGACATCTTGGGTTTATTAACTTCCTTCAGCCAGTTTAGAAGTAGCATTGATGACTTCAGAGAGCCAAAACCTCTCCATTATCTCAGTAAAGAGTTTGAAACCAGTGAAATGTGTAATTCCATGTAGAAATTAAAAACAAAAACAAAAACAACCAACAAAAAATCCAAACAAAAAACAAATAAACAAACAAAAAAAAACCCCAACCAAACTAAAAGCTTTAAAATATTCTGAATAAAAGCCTCTTTTGTATTACTTTTTATTACTGTATTTCTGACTAACTAACAACTACAAAAGAGAAAAGTTTCCCACATGCTTCACCATGCACCAACTAGGTTCAAAAGACTATCACTGGGCATATTTTAATTATTGTTTTGTCATTGTCAGATTATTACAGCAGATGATATAGAGCTATTGCAGAAATCCCGTGATCAGTTGTAATGGCTTCTTTTTAACGAAAATGAGAAAAGCCAGTGCTTAGAAATGGAAACCAGGATGCTAGAGAGAGGTTAAAAAAATCCCAAAACTTTCTATTTTGGAGTAATGACAGTGCATAGGACTTCAGGATGGAAGGAAGGAAGGAAGGAAGGAAGGAAGGAAGGAAGGCAAGTCCACTATTGTGAGATAACGAAACTCTAAGCTATGTATATAGATTTGTACAATTTGTTATAAATATACAGTGAAAAGCAACACGTCTGAAGGCTCTACAACAGAGCTAGGCAATGACCATTTCAGCTTGTTCATTCCAAAAATACCTCTAAATGGGACAGCCAAACAAGGTCTTTGTTTAGAATTGTCCTACTTACTTGCCCAAGCTGGAGCTTGACAGAGGATGTCCAGCCATGCTGCTTGTAACACGCCCTTACTTCACTGATATTTCAGTGACTTGTTTTCTCCCTGCAGTTCAGACAGTATTTTTTTTAGCCTTGACAGAATGGCTAGACTAGGTAATCCACACAAACAGCTGCTGCATGCAATGTGATCTTTTCTCCAAACCTTTTTAACAAAGACTTCTGAACTGTTCCTTAGTTTTGGATAGGTTGGAAATATCCAGAAGCTAAAATCTCTCAATATGAATGTAATTGACATATCAACTGTCTGACCATACTGCTTTTAGCTTAAGAAGTGTCCCAAGGAGATTAACAAGAGCTGCATGTTCACAAAACCACTCCCTAATCAGAAAGCATTCATCAGGAAAATACCTCTGCTTCAAACCATTTTCACAGGGGATTTGTTTTGAATATCAGTGTTCCCATCTGTAGTGAGAAGAAACATCCTCCTGATTTTTGTAGCATGAGTTTTGCAAACTTTTAAACTTCATAAAAGATAATATAATCAGGATTTTTTTCATCGTTTTAGATTTTATAACTTGATTTTTTTTTGTTCTTTGTTAATCATTGATTGTCTGATGGAACTACAAATGAATAATAACATTAAAGTAAATGTTGCAAATATTGAAGATATGAAAGAATATTAACGGATGCAAGGAGATTTGACAAATGAATAGGAGAAAAGAAATAAAGGGTCAGTCTTTAAAGAGGCCAATGAATATAGGACAAAACACATTCAGACGAATGGAGGAATTTGGAAAAGAGTAACGTTAAGGAAGTCCAGAGGTGAGAGTGGACAAAAAGTGAGAAATGCATTAGGAACATGATATAACATCCAAAAGGGTATTTCAGCTGTGAATTGCATAGAAAAGGGTTGTACTCCCAGTGAGCAGGATGGCAAAAGTCCTTTTCACAATACTCCACTACGTTTTAGGAACTTATGTCCTGAATAGAAATCAATGTATTGGAGAGGATTGAGAGAACAATAAATGAAGAGCGGGGAGAACAGAATTTATTTTAATATATAAGATTAAGTACTAAATCTGTCATAACTGGAAAAAAAGGTCACATGGATAAATATTTAAAAGGTGTCTGATAGGAAAGGAATTATTTTAGGACAACGAAAATGCTAAGAAAATGAAAGGAGGATGAATGTGAGAATAAGGTGTATCAGGCTGTGAAATGGTCCTCTGTGAGATGAGAGAAAAAACATTCTCCTAGTGAGAACAACTTTAAATGAGATTGGATATTATCTTAGTGACTAAAGGGGCATCTGGGAATATTAACTGTTTTTGAGATTTTGTAGGCAAGGATCCAAATAAAATACTTTTATGAAGGCCTTATTTTTTGCTGAGCCACACACCCTTTCTTGGCTTGTGGAGTCTCAGTGCTCTGGTATTGCTGGCTGCTCTGTGAATTCATTAGGAAGAACGTGAATGACTGAACACTTTGCCCCCTAAACCTCTGCCTGGCCAGCGTCCCTAAGTAAAAGTAACAAAGACGACTGTTGCACAGCAATAACATTAATATGCACTATGTATTTCCACATCCTTTGGTCTTCCATGTAGTCTGGCAACTGTGAGTACAAGCCCCCAAGGAAACTGGAGAATCAGAATCACATAGGTATTGCCAGTAAACTAAACCTTTAGGCATTTCTTTGCTTTCATCCAGAGAAATGCATGTGCTGTTTGTACCCTCGTGCTTGGGAACTAGCATGGATATTTAGAGAGGGTATTTAAATAAAGTTACTTGGGAAATTCCCACTGCTTAAGAAAAGATCAACTAAAACAAGAGTTTTCTTTCCCAGAAGGCTGAGACAGGTATAATAAGGATTATCAGGCATAATTGATATAATTTCTACATCCTAGAGGATCATATGACTCATCTTCATAGTCACGTCCTCCCTGTTCTTATTACTGATGAGAGTAAAAATGTTGCTGCAAAGTGTAAGGAGACAAGATAAACATACTGTGTGATACAAGCAACTGATTGCAAACAAATAACTTCATTAAACCATATCAATAATTATTCCTTACTTTTATACAGCACTTTTCATTTGCACCTCTAAAAGTGTTGTACAGATGGAAAAACTTAGGAGGTAAAATGACTAGTTTGAGGTCATTCAGGTAGACAATGGCAGCTCTGGGAATAAACTGTGCCACAGTGCCTCACTTTGCATTATAAATGCCCCTCCTGTGAAGTCCTGGAAAGGATCATGGCAGCGAGCCTTTGGAGAAGGAGAGTGTGTAGCTGGAGCTGAAATAAGTCTGAGTCTGATCTTAAGACCACTGTGAATCAGAAAGGCAAAATTCCACCCTAATGCGCAATCTCTCCTAAAATCAACTGGAGCTTTATATTTAAGTATTTCCAAGATTTTCTTTCCCATATTGTCTGAGTACCAGCAAAATTACATCACTCTCAAGCAATCTCTGAGGATGATTCCTTACTACTTTTTACTATTAGCCTTAAGAACCATTATAGATTGTTTTATTTTTATCATTTTTTAAAATTGACATAAACACTGTTTCTAATTTACTAATCATGAGGGAAAATGAAGGAAAGGATTATCTACTACCTAAAACTACAGTATTACAGTAATGCCTCAGGCCTATAAAGTATTAAAAAAAACAGCAAGAAAAGATTTAAGTCTCAACTATGCATACAATTTTAAAAGTGCGAAAAAAATCTGCAGGCATTCAACATCCCTAGTTCACGATAAGAGAAGGTAGGCAGATAATATTCACAAACACTTAATAAGATTAAAAAAATAAATGGCAAAATGAGAGTGGAATCAAAACAAAATATATCATAAATTCCAAAATTACAAATCTCATTATGCCTGAAATTTGGAAGGTAGAATAATTCCTACAAATTCCTGGAAGGGAAGAAAAGGCACGGGTCCTGAAGCCACAAGTCTAGAGTTCTTTGCTGGCTCAGGCAGCAGGCTTCCTCTGTAATCTTGGGCATATTGCTTTACTTCTGTTCCCTCTCCCACATTGTGGGTGTGCCTACATTGCAGTCAAAGTGGGATATTAAAGCTTGTCAGCCCGACAGAAGTGACTTTAACCAAGTCAGCTTATATGTACTGTTAGCAATGTAACCATAGTGGCGAGCTGGGAGCAGACTAAACTCTGAATTTCTAAAGAAATTTGGAGAAGAGAATCTGAAAATTATCAGATGAATCTCATTCAGATCTATATTTCCCATTGTTCTTCATTTTCTAAAAGAATACTAGAAAAGAAAAATCTGATTAACAGTAGGAGCTGAGCCAGAAAAAGAAAAAAAAAAAGAAAGAAAAAGAAAAAAAGAAAAAGTATGGTTGGTGTTTTCAGAGTCATTCAAGGGATTTAGCCACATGCTTCACATTAATGTGAGAGTGCTGCTCTGGGATACAGATCTTAAGAATGAGAATCTGTTCCTGAACTCCATCCAAATAGTATTGTAACCAGGGTATGAAATGAGATGAGTTAGTCTTCCACAGGGGTAAGACCAGCTGAGAAAAAGTGTGTTTCAAAACCGTGAAGACATTTTAAAGGAAAGTTGCTTATTGTTATCCGAATGTCTGGCCAGCTGGTAAATACAATTGTATTAGTCTGCAATGATATACATTTTAAGAAAACACTCATATATTGTGCAAGAAAAAAAAAATCTACTTTTTTTTTTTTAAAGAACAGCAGAAATATAACTTAAAGCTGTACATCAGTGTCAAAAGTAGTAATACAATCTGATATGACACTGCTCCCCACCCAGGTAAATGACTCATGTACTCTTAGAAACAGCATGATAGTTAAAATACAAATAATGGGTATTATATGGAAATGATAGCTGTAAAGTACAAACACATGTAAGAGAATTGGTTTAGAACACATAGTGAGAGACAGGGTAAGAGGAAAAAGTTTATTAATGTCAGAGAGATAGAGTGAAATATTTAGTGCACACATGTCTGGAACAATACTTGGGATGAAGAGCCAGAGTCTCAGCTGGTGAATGTTGATGCATCTCATCATTTAAATCAGTGGAATTATGCTGATTTACATCATCTACAGATTTTGCATCTGGTTTTGACATGCGTACAACCTTTGAAAGTTGAGCAGACCTACCTGCCCTCTACTCTCTGGAAACAAGGCTGGAAGTCTGGTGGGATAAGAATTCTCAAGGAGACCTCTTGCATGTCTGTGGGCTAGAAACATGGTGAAGACAAGTATTATTGTGGTTAGGACAATATTTCTCCATTTTCCTAGCCTCATGGGAAATCAAAATGCACACTAAAAGTGAATAATTAACCTAACTTTGTAAGCCTTCAAGAAGCATTCATTCTTGTATGATTCAAGCTGTATTTTATGTGAATCAGTGTTCCCCTCCCTACTTAAATGTAGACATGTTATTTTTGTGGTCTGGAAGCTGAGATCAGATTTCATCCATAATGATTTTAGCTGCCACACAGCTCATCAAAATTGCAATTATGAATACCAGTGTTTTTCTTTTTCTGGAATGTAGACTGCATCATGCAAGATCCTGCCAAAAGATGCAAAATTAGCACTGCAATAGATATACTTGTGCAACCTCCAGGGAAGGACAATTAGGGAATGAGGAATAAGAGGAGAGAGGGAGTTGTCACTACACAAATGACCAAAAGTCTAAATCATCTTTATATCCATCTCTCCAGCACTTTTGGGAGCTTTTGATTCAAGTGGGAATGGCTTTAAACTGAAAGAGAGTGGGTTTAGATTAGATTTTGGAAAAAAATTCTGCACTGTATGAGCAGTGAGGCACTGGAACAGGTTGCCCAGAGAAGTTGTGGAAGTATTCAAGGTCAGGTTGGATGGGGTTTTGAGTAGCCTGGGGAAGTGAAAGGAGGGTTGCAACTATATGATCCTTAAGGTCTCTTCCAACCCAAACCATTCTATGATTCTATGCCCAGTAATATTTATTGAGTAATGAGTGAAGTGGCAAAAAAATGCCAAAATTCACTTCGTTCGTTCTCATTCTTTCTTAAACAATGTGTTAGTAATGTGTCCCTATTGAGCTTCAGTTCTGAGTCGATCAGGCTTGAGTTAGGACACCTATCCAAATTCATTTGGAGGCTGTCTGTCAATGAGAAGCAGTTGTAATGTTTCTCTCCTGTTTACATTCTACCTGTGCTGGCTTGTATTAGAATTAAATCTCCATTGAGTCTATGACAGGTGTAGCAAACATACTGTAAATGATACCAGACTCTTTAGCACTCTCACTACAGATGGAGAAAAGATAGGGGAACCATAAGTGGGTCAGACAGACATACCTGGAAGTGCAGTGCTATCGATCCTGCCTCCAGCTTAGGGCTGGTCCAGGGACAGTTCAGTTCCTCATTCCATTCCGTGTGGAAATCAAATATACATCTCCCATCTGTTCTGTTTGAAGCAGTATCTTTACTTTGACAGTGCTTTGAACAGTCTCCCAATTTGCATGAAAAATTCCTTAGTGTGCTCTGTTTAATCATGCTCAGAGATTTTTGGGAAATAGCTCTGATTAGTTCCAATATCATTAGGAATGATAGGGCTATGCTTTTACATGTAGACTATATAACTTTTCCAGATGCACAGACTTTTATGAAATGAGCAACTACAACAGCAGTAGGGAAGGCAAGAGAATGTGGAAGAATGTTTATGAAGATTTTCACCTCTAGAAAAATAAAGATATCTGTAAGTCTTCAGCTCAACTGCTCAGTTTCCAGATCAGATGGGAGACAGACCTACAGGACACTTGTACACAGCTTTCCTGGTTTGGGAAACTTTTAGCACTATCTGAAAGGCTATGAGGACTTTGATTTACTCACACTGCAGCTAATGGAAATTAAAGGCGTGAGACCCAATTTGTTGCATTTTAGGAAGAACAAGTCTGAACTACAATTTGTCTGAAGAGTTCAGATTCTCACTAAAAGTATTTGTGTAATGTCTGGCTAGCCAAGTAGTTTCAGATGTTAATTGTATTGAGCAGCTCTATTGCTCTATTGAGCAGCAACCAGAAGGTGAAACAGCACAGATGGAAGGATTCAAATATATAATCTCAGTGGAACAGAGGATTCAAGTTATCATGGATTAAATAAAGTTATGTTTACCACTACAATTTTACTTCTTGCTGTTTAATGACTGTACCAGTCAGACTGTGGAAATCCAACCAGCAGTTCCATTATCTGGATTTTGTCTACACTACAGTCTACACTATTTTTTGTTTTAAATAATTGGATGCTATTAAGTTGGTTGCTAAAAAAGAAACGTAATTTGTCTATTAAAAGTCACTGAACAGTTTTTTCCTTCAGATCAAAGTAATTATAGGAAAATGTGAATATTTTGTGTGTTGCCTACTTTCCTTTCATAAGCAATTGTTTAAAAATTAGGAGCTCTAGGTGATAATTGTGGAATATGTTTGATAGTCTTCTACATAAACTTGTGATTGAGAACACAAGTCCATCTGCAAGACAGATCGGAAGGAAGATCTGGGGAACTTCAAATCAGACAGTCTGATTTTGTTGCAGGGAAGGGTTATGGAGCAGATCATTGTGAGTGCCATTGCATGGCATGTCAGAAAAACCAGAGGATCAGGGCCAGCCATGATTTTAGGAAAGGCAGCTCCTGCTTAAACAACCTGATCTCCTTCTGTGACAGGGTGAATCACTTGTGGGATGGGATGGAATGTGGAAAAGTGGATGAAGAAAAGGCTGTGAATGTTATCTCTGTACTTCAGTAAAGCATTTGACACCATTTCCCACAGCATTTACCGGGAGAAACTGTTCGTGGCTTGAACAGGCACACTCTTAACTGGGTAAAAAACTGTCTGGATGGCTGAGGACAAAGTGGTGAGTGGATCCAATTGGTGGCCAGTCATGAGTGGTGTTCCTTGGGGCTCAGTATTGGGAGCAGTTTTGTTTAGTATCTTTATTAATGGAATGGACAAGGGGATTGAGTGCACCCTCAGTCAGTTTGCAGGTGACACCAAGTTGGGTGCATCAGTGTTGATCTACTAGAGGGCAGGAAGGCTCTGCAGAGGGATCTGAACAGGCTGGATTAATGGGCCAAGGCCTGCCGTATGAGTTCCAACAAGACCAAGTGCTGGGTCCTGCCCTTGGGTCACAACAACCCCAGGCAGTGCCACAGGCTAGTGCAGAGTGACCAGAAAGCTGCCCAGTGGAAAAGGGCAGTGTTGGCCAACAGCAACTGAACATGAGCCTGTGTGTGTGTCCAGGTGGCCAAGAAGGCCAATGTCATCCTGGCCTGGATCAGCAGTAAGTGTGGCCAGCAGGACCAGGGCAGTGATTGTCCCCCTGCACTCAGCATCGGTGAGGCCACACCTCAAGTGCTGTGTCCAGTTCAGGGCCCCTCACTGCAAGAAAGACATTGAGGGGCTGGAGTGCGTCCAGAGAAGGTCAACAGAGCTGGTGAAGGGTCTGGAGAACAAGTCTTATAGGGAGTGGCTGAGGGAGCTGGGGCTGTTTAGGCTGGAGAAAAGGAAGCTCGAGAGTGACCTTGTCGCTCTCTACAACTGCCTGAAAGGAGGCTGTGGGCAGGTGGAGGTCAGTTTCTCCTCCCAGATAACAAGCAATAGCACAAAAGGAAATGGTCTTAATTGCACCAGGGAAGGTGTAGATTGGATATTAGGAAAAATTTCTTCACAGGAAGGGTAGTCAGGCATTGAACCAAGTTGACCAGGGAAGTGGTGGAATCAACATCCCAGCAAAAGTTCAAAACTCTGTGGATTTGGTGCTAAGACACATGGTTTAGTGGTGAACTAAATCACTAATGTTGAATTAATGGTTGGACTTGATAATCTTAGAGGTCTTTTCCAGCCTTAATGATTCTATGATTCTGAGTAAGTGTGGTCGATACAGGTTAAAACGGCTTGACTGATAAGCTTTAACTTATAACTGTAATCAGAAAATCACTGTTCCTTCTAAAGTCACTCTATAGTCTGTTCTTCATTCCTCTCTATTTGGACTTCTTCTTAACCTGAAGTGTAACATAAAATTCCTACCATTAAAATTTACAGCCTATGCAAATATTGGAGTAGTGATAAATGACGGAAGGAGAGAAGTCATTGATGCAAATAAATTCTGCCTTATTTGGTGCTTCATAAGCTAGAAAACTGTATGTATACAAACACAAAATCAAGCATGTGTGAGAAGAACATAGGCCATTCTTAAAGAAGATGAAGGCTCTGTTTGGTAAGCAACGACTTAGAGAAAGTTCTATGTGAACTTGTAAGAGAATCAGCTGTTGGGATAGACAACATCATCCAAGTTATCTGCCCAGACAGGCTGCATACCTTTTGACAATGACAGAAAAGAACTGCTACTACAGCTGCCTTACCTGCCAAACATCTGGAACAAGAGTGCACGTGCACAGCAAGTAAGCTGAGACAAGCAGACATGAGAATTTGGTGCATTACAGGAGTGCTGGGCAACTGTGCATGCAACAGAGCTAGGAGGCACTCACAAGTAGCAGCATTCAGCTTCCATGGCTCCCCGGTAAACCGCAGCTGTGTGTCATGTGCCAAAGGGCTACATGGCTTCTGGGCTGCCCAAAGAGGTGGCACTGGGCAACATGGTGCCCTCCTGCCAGCACAGCTTGCCCAGCTTGCAATTAACTCTGAAGTTGCCCCAAAGAAAGTACTGGAAGGCCACAAAATGGCCTTACCCCCCAGACTGCAAACACCTCACAAACCATGGGCTGAGATTCCCCACCATACTAAAGAATAGTAAATTAACCCTTGCATGAGTTAATGAAGGAATGTCAGCCAGGAAGTTTTATTTCTTCTGAAAAGATTCTGCCTTGTTTTTGGAATATTAAGTAGGATTAATACCACCTAAATCAGATCATTCACGTAAAATTGTTCGCTGTGGATTTTCTTAGAGTAATGAGACAGAAATAGGCCCTTTTATGCTGTAATTCATTTAGGGCAGACTTCTGAAATCTGCGAAATGAATTCTGTCCTCAAAGTGACTTTCTCTCATCAGTGACATATAGGGGTCTTAAGCAAGTAGTCCACCTTTGGCCAGTTTTCTCCACCCGCTCTGTCTTTTCCAGTGTACCTAATTGTGAAAATAGGTGGCTATTTCACAGAAGACTGCAGAAAGGACCTTGAGAATGAATAGGTAATTTGGAAGTTTACATTGAGGGAATGTAAAAGCCCTGCTTAACAGTTCAGCTTAACCAAAAGAAAATTAAGAATCAATGTAATCATATCCTGTAAATCCATAACATGCCAACAACCATTAGATACTAGCATAAAAGGCTGCATTAGAAGACAGAAGAAATTCAGAATAAAAATAAGTAACACAGTCTTAACAGTGATGACAATTAAAATGGCAACAGTTTTGCAAAATTAAGCAAATATTAATATCACATCTTTCTGTACCACATAAAATAAGGATGACAATAGAAAAAGACATAAATTAAATAAGAGCCAAGTGCTGGGCAGGAAAAAATTTTCTGATATATACCTCCACCTGGGAAATTCTAAGTCAAATCTCAATAAGCTCAGCTCAGTTTTTTGGAAGTTTACCTATTGGACTTCTTTTTTAATACTGAAAGAGGAATTTTACTGTTCTGGAAAGAAAAGCCTTGTTTAAAGATGTGAGTCTAAGTCAAAGAGACAGAAAGACTGTCTCTTATCCAGTTTTGTCTCTAATTCCTTTCATTGCCTTGGGCAAGTCACTTAAGCCCTAAACTAAGCACAGTAAAAATTTAAGACTTATATTAATGCAAAGTATTTTTATTTTCAAAATAAAATTTTTAATATGTCAAAAACTATCAAATATGTCAAAAACAAGCACTAAGGAGAAGAATTCCAGCCTTGCAAGACTCGTAAGAATTTTGGAGTCTCAAGCAATATTGAAGCCAGAATGAATGAATTGGAAATGTGGGGTTTGAATCAATCTAAGCAGGTTTGGACTTATACCTTAATTCGTTAAGTTTTACTCACCTGGTACAAGATCATCTAGATATTTGCTCTGCAGAGTACATAGCGAAGGTTTGTGTAATGAGGGGAAAAATCCTACAGCATGTGGTTGTCATTCCAATTTGATGAAACATAAAAATTACAAACCTGCCATGGGTACACCAACAAACTGGAACAAAGACTGACTCTTGAAAGCTTTAATATCCTCCCACCAGGAAAGAATTAGAAGGAGTCGAGCTAGATTAAACATAACAATCTAAATTCTGCTCCTGACTACATGCATGCAAATCTGAAATAACATAATTTAAAGACTTATCTTGGACTTAAATTGGTGTCTCTGTAAGCCTGAATTTTAGCCAGCTTTTATTTCAGCTGGGAAGAAGAAAACATGTTTATAAAATCTGAGCAGCCTACAGTTTATCTGCCTTTAAACAGGCACACTGTGAGCAAGCCAGTAATAGACTTCCAGCTGTAGCGAGATGCTGAACTGTACTGTATGACATACAACAGCAAACAGTCTGCTAGCTGGAGAACTTGTTATCTTCTAACCCTATATCAATGCCAACTCAAAGGCATCTGGGCAAGTTGATAATACATATAGATTGTACTGAGCTTTATAAAAGGATATAAATTTCTCTCAGAAAACAGTTAGCAGAAGCAACTAGGTTAGTGATATGAAACTAGGAGGCCGCGTGTTTTCATGGCCTCCTTCAAACATCTTGTCTGATCATGGGCAAATCCCAGAGATTCAGTTTCATCTCCTACAACTCATGCACTTAGAGCCCTCCTGGATGGTAATAAAACTCAGGTATGTCTCAGGCACCTTCTGGCAAGGTCTGCCATTCCCTTCTGAGTACAGGCATTCCTCACGAGGGCTGAGTGTCTGACTTAGGTGCTGTAAATGGCATAAAAGCAGGGTAAATCCTCTCTGGGTTGCTGGCTGATTTGATTGCTCAGCTGTACAATGGAAATAATAGGATCTGACAAGGGAAATGTGAAGATAACAACAGAGACTGTGAGACACTCAAATGTTATGATAATAGATGTTGTACATGACCTTAAAGTAGATAAATATGAAGTGAATTATTCACATTTCTTTCATTAGTCCATGACAGAACCATTCTGATTCCAACACAGCTGCAATGACCTACACTGTTTTCAGCTGTTCCCTCTCCCTTTTTTTTTTATCTCTTGCTTCTTGCATTTAATGTGTTTTCAGGGCTAAGTTTTTGCTAAATATGTATTATTCAAGAGTAATAAATAAAAACTGTAATAACCTTTTATTTCCAATGAACCCCACGAAATGTTCAGTTCTCCCTCTCCCCATTTTAAAACCTCCACCCTAGGAGTATATGCTGCACATGTGAAGAACGTCTGGATAATGAGCAATTCTGAGTCACAAATAATACTTCCAGATTTGCAATTTTGGCAGCTGAGAGTAGGATTCCCTGTTTGTAATGTGTCCAGTATTTTCCTGCAACTTTCCCCCCTCAGAGGCCCTGATTCTGTAGGCATATTTAGCAAGAAGGTCCTCTCATTTACATGAAGCTTTATTGTTATCCAAGGATCGCTCCCAGGAAGGCAGACAACCTGCTTATTACTGCAAGATGAGAAACTTTTGCCTTCTTCTTCAGTACTTTAGTTGCTAAAACACAAAACAATGCCTAGCACTTAATTTCTCCTGAGGCCAAAGAGTGAGAAGTACTCAGGCAAGTAGGTAGCTGCCAATATAGGTTAAAAATGAATCTTTTCTATCCCTGAATGTGGTTTCTTGTACCTTTCCATGCTCCACCGAGGCTGTCTCTGTCTCATACATGCCATGAAGTGCCAACTAGTATTAGGTGGTTTGCAGTGGCCTGTACAGCAGTCCAGAGAGCCACAATGCATCTGCATTTCCATCAACACCTTCACTTAGGCTTCTGCAGATTTTGGGTGACACATATAAATCACTGTTGCTTTTTATTAAATAAACTGGCAATCTAAGCCTACTTTATATGTGACCACACTACATAGTCATGCATATAATTTGCTGATATGGTAAGAATACAGCTTTTTTGGTCATGTCATTATGATTCACATAGCTAGTTCTACTTTCGTTCACAGTTTCAGTGAAGAGGTCACACCACAGGCTCATGGAGTGTGTAGGTTGAATGAGGTAACCCCTAAGTCTGGCCTCTTCAAGTCAAGCATCTGGTGAGGAAAGTATAGAAAGATTTCCATCCTACAGTTTGTGAGTGTGTGAATACACAGAAGATGTATTTTCTATCAAGAGTCCAGATCAGCAGCCATAAGACTTTTAACAGTCTGTCAGCCAAAGACTTCACAGATGCAAATATTGCTATTTGTTTTGGTGAGTTTACTCAGAGAAAGACAACTTCACTCTATATTTGGCCTTTGCTAAAGGAAAGTCTGTAACACTATGGGTGTGGCAATTCTTGCTTCAGAAGTTATAACAGAACCACAGAATAGATAAGATTGGAAGGGCCCACAGTGGGTCATCAGGTCCTACCTCCCTGCCCAAGCAGCGCCATCCCAGAGCACAGGGCACAGGATTGTGTCCAGATGGTTCTTGAACATTTCCAGTGAGGGAGACTCCACAACCTCTCTGGGCAATCTGTTCCAGTGATTGGTCATCCACGCTGTAAAGAAATTCTTCCTCATGTTCAAGTAGAATTTCTTGTACATCAGTCCCTGCACATTGCCTCTTTTCCTATCAGCTGGCACGACCAAAAAAGGCCTGGTTCCATTATCTTGACACCTTCCCTTCAGATATTGACAGACATTGATAAGATCCTTGCTCAGTCATCTCTTCTTGAGGTTGAAGAGGCCCAACTCTATCAGCCTTTCCTTGTAAAAGAGATGCTCCAGTCCCTTAATCATTTTTGTTGCTCTCCTGTGGACTCAGTCCAGGAGTTCCATATCTCTGTTCTACTGAGGAGCCCAGAACCAGGCATGGTATTCCAGATTGCAGCCTCACCAGGGCTGAGTAGATGGGCCGATGGGCAGGATCAGCTCTCTCAACCTAATGCACTGCAGGACTCTGTTGGCCTTCTTGGCCACAAGGACACACTGCTGGCTCAGAGACAGTTTGTTGTCAATCAGAACCCCCAGGTCCTTCTCCACAGAACTGCTTTCCATCAGGTTTGGTCCCAACCTGTACTGGTGCACAGGGTTATTCCTCCTCAAGTGCAGAACCCTGCATTTAACTCTTGAATTTCAGATGGTTCTTCTCAACCCATCTCCCCAATCTATCTAGGCCCTTCCAAAGGGATGCACAGCACTGTGTGGTATTGGCCACTCCTCCCAATTTTGTATTATCAGCAAACCTGCTGGGGGATGCATCTGACCCTTCATCCAAGCCATTGACAAGCAAGTTCAACAATACTGGGCCTAGTATAAAACCTTGGGGGGCAGCATTAGTGACAGGCCTCCAGCTAGACCCCGTGCTTCTGATTAAAATCCTCTGGGATCTGCCATTGAGCCAGTTCTCAATCCACCTCACTGTACTCTCACCCAGTCCACACTTTCTGAGTTTTCCTATGAAGATGTTGTGAGAGACAGTGTTGAAAGTTGAAGTATACAACATCCACTGCTCTCCCATCATCCATCCAAATGGTTGTTGCATTGTAGAAGGCAATAAACTCAGTCAAGCATGACTTACCTTTAGTGAATCCATGCTGACTACTCCTGATCACCTCCTTGTCATCCATGTGGATAGAAATGGCCTCCAGAATGAGGCATTCTTTCACCTCTCCAGGGACAAAGGTGAAGCTGAGTGGTTGGTTGTTCTCTGGGTTCTCCTTCCTGACCTTTCTGAAGACCAGGGTGATATTTGCTTTCTTCTAATCCTCAATCACCTCTCCTGATTGCCACAACCTTTGAAAGATGATCATGAGCGGCCTTGTTACGGTGTCTGCCAGCTCTCTCAGCACTGTATCTCATTAGCACCCACGGACTTATGTTCAGTTGTCCAGGTGTTCTCTAAACCCATCCTTCTGAACCAATCTTCATTGTAACATTCCCCTGCCCTGGACTCGGAAGTCAGAGATATCTGAGGGCTGGTCCTTCCAGTGGTGACCAAATGAAAAAATGCCTTCTGTGTCCTGTGTTACTAGGGCCCTCCCTCCATTTAGTAATGAGCACACATTATCTTTTTTTTTCCTTTTGTTATTGATGTATCTGAAGTTCTTATTCTTATCCTTGACATCCTTAGACAGATTTATTCTAAATAGGCTTTTGCCTTCCTTGTCTCATTTCTGCTTACTCTGACAACATCTCTATATTCGAGTGCCCTGACCCTTTGCTCCATCTCCTTTGTATTTCTTGCTTATATTTGAGTAATTAATGACAGGAGTTCTCTTATTCATTCATGGAGGTTTCCTGCCTCCTTGGTCCAATTTCTTTCTCATCAGGATGCATTGTTCTTGAGCCTGGAGGATGTAATCTTTGTCTATAACAGAATCTTCTGAGCTGGAAAGGATCCACAAGGATCATCAAGTCAAATTTTTAAGTGAATGGCCCTTATGGGGATTGAACTCACAGCCTTAGCATTATTACACCATGCTCTGACCAACTGAGCTAATCTCAGTGGCAACTTGCCCAACCCTTGTACCCTCATTCCTGCAGAGGTCTGATCTGAGGGGATTCTTCCAGGAAGATCCCTGAAGATGTTAAAGGTAACTCTCCTGAAGTCCATGATTGCACTCTTACTCACTGCCCTGTTTCCTCCTCACCCAATACTAAAGTTTACAATCTCATGGACACTACAGCCAAGGCTTCACATCTCCAACAAGGCCTCGCCTGTTTCTTAGTACAAGCTCAAACAGCACACCACTCCGTGTGGGATCCTCCACTACTTGTGGCAGCAAGGTGTCATCAGTGCTTTCCAGGAACCTCCTGGACTGCTTGTGCATCACTGTGTTGCTTCTCCAGCAGATGTCACAGAATCACAGAATATTCTGAGTTGAAAGGGACCCACAAGGATCATCAAAGTCCAACTCCTGCCAGGAGAGTTAAAGTCCCTCACAAGAACCAGGGCCTGTGACTTGCAGGCTGCTTCTAGTTGTTTGCAGAAGGCCTCATAAACTTCCTTCTCCTGATCAGGGAGTCTGCAGCAAACACTCACAAGAGTGTAACCCTTATTAGTCTGCCCTTTTATCTTAACCCTTAAGTTCTTGGTACACTTATCCACCCCAAGACAGAGCTCAATACATTCCAAGTGTTGCTCCACATTAAGAGCAACTTCATCACCACGCCTTCCTGGTCTGTCTCTCCTAACAGGGTGTAGCCCTTCCTGACAACATTCCAGTCATGTGAGCTATCCCACCACATCTCTGTAATCACACTGAGATCAAAACCCTGTGACTGTAGGGTTCTCTAGTTCATCTTGTCTGTTCCTCATACTGTGTGCTTTGTACAAGTATTTTATAGAGATCTTTGGTTGTGTCAGTATCCTAGTAGAGGGGTAAAGGGATGCTCCATAGTCCTGTCTTGTGGTTTCATCTTTGTCTGCTTGTGCTTGCTCAAGGTATTCCCTCTTAAGTCTCCTTTTCTACTGGGGTGTTCACAATAGTTCTTCCTTTCCCACACCTCCTCTCTGTCGAGCTTGGCTATGGCCCCATTCACCTTCAAATCTAATTTAAAGCTCTCTCAACAGGCCTAATAACTCCTGAGCTGAGATCTTTTTCCCCCCTTTGAGGCAGGTGGACTCTGTTATGTGCTACTCATTGATGCTAAGAGTATATTATTTCCCTCATATGGTAATTACCCTCTGGTCTAGTTGTCTGACAAGACCAGTTCCCCTATTCCCATTCATGTGCTGCCTGATGGTGTGGTCTAGTTGTCTGACAAGACCAGTTCCCCTATTCCCATTCATGTGCTGCCTGATGGTGTGGGATGCTCTTGCCTGTCACCTCGATTACCTTATAAGCAAAAGAGCAAGCACCTGAGGCCCTTGGTCTCTCCATCCAACATGCCTAATTTTCACATGAAGAAACTACAAAAATTCACATAACAAACCTAAAGAAAGACTAGAGCCAAGCAATGACTGTTACTCTGGTCTTAATTTTACTGAACAGTAGGGAAAAAGCATATATAGGTTGTGAAAGAAGGACCCTTCACTACTAGTTTTAGTAGTATAATTGTATCCCCGTCTCTAAATAAAATAGTTCATGGCTTCTAAGTACTGTAAGTTTAGGCAAAATAATAGTTAGCAAACACACTTCATGTGTGTTTTAGTTATTACTTAACTATTTCCTTCAAGGTGAGAACTATAGGGTGAATGCAAGGTCAAACTACATCTGAGTCAGTCAATTTGTGTCATACAGCAGCCCATGAGAGTAGCCATGTACATGTACCCAGTACAGAGAGTAGCCATGGAAAAGGGGTTCTGCCTTCATTCCTCACTCACTGGATACAGGTATTTAAAATATTCAATACCTATCTACGTCAGTGAGTGATGCATCAGAGTGAACACAAAGGAATATTTTGCCCTAATTAAGAATTTTACAGGTCCAAATCTGGAGGCTGGATGATGCATTTGGTTGTTCTCCATAAAGAATTCCATGTTCCAGGGCAGATCAAAGACAGCAGACAGTATGACAACACAACACATTGCGTACTGTACAGAATAGGGAAGGGCTGTCACCATCAGACTGCTCGTGGTGTTGTGCCCATTGACCAGTCACCACCCTTGCCTCCAAGAGAGGGGTTGGAAAAGATTCATCACTTGAAGTAACTGCACTGTACATTTTTAAGTTTGACAACTCATAAAGTGTCACTGCTGAACTCAGCTGAGAGATTTCCACCTCTACTTTCCTCACTCAGAAAATAAAGCAGTAAATAATGAAATAAATAATTTGGAAAATTATAATAAACTAATACTAAATTGCAAAGCAGATTTTTGAAAGACACAATTAAACATTTGCCATTTGTGACTCAGTGATAATGATGCAATGTATCACGCTGAAATACCACAAAAGCAGTGTTTGCTTCCTGTTCTATTAATGTTCTTAGCACTGGGTGGGATTCAATGATATGTGCCTGGCTTAGGAATTGCCTACATCTTAGTCACTCACTTCCAGGAGGGATGATCCTGTCCTTCTAGAAAAACTGCCCACATTCCCATAAAATCAATTGAGAAAAGTCAGGGCCTTGAAGACATCTTGAGAGAAATTCAGTCCAGCTACATGATCTTTGTCTTCAGTGATCCTGTAGAGGCCATAAGCATGTGGTCTCACAGGAGCTGTTTCCAGCCAAAAGGAAGGACCATAAGGAAGGTTCTGGACCCCTGCCAGCCTGAGAGGTTTGAGTCACAGGTCCCATGGCTTAGGCAAGTCACTTACCCAGCAGGCTCAAACATGTAATCCCCACCTTTTGAAAAGTGCAGAAGTAAACATGTAAAAAGGGCAAATGTCTCTCCCCTCAGAGAGAACGGGAAGGTACCAAAAACCATGACAGAAAAGAATCTAGGTAGGATTAAATATCAAAAGCCTTCATCCAGTCTCAAGTTTGAATTAAAGCCATGCAGGCTGATCTTCTTCTGGCCCCATATGCGTTCATTTTCAACTTTGAAAAAATAACATTGCACACAAATTTTTATGCGTTGCAATGATTCATATTTTCCCAAGATCAGGAGAGAATGAAAACAACCTTGTAAGCAAGAGGTCACTTAGGATGAGCTGCAGAGGTGAGGGTAACCCAAGTCCTTGTTAAGAGATCTTTTCAGGTGGATTAGAGTGAATGACACTAAGTGATTGCTGTTTGTAAATATACACATGTAGGGTTTATTATACAACAATTTGGTTGCAAAGGAGAGCAGGTATGTAGCAATTTTGGAATTATTATCTATAGTACTATAACAACATGAAAGCATTGCAATATAAAAGCTCAACAACATCCCCCAAGGACATGTACAAGGGAAAAGACAGAGAGAAAGGACAGGAGCGAAGATCGCACCACCCGCAGGCCCCACAAGGAGACTTGGTTGCTGCGCAGTCTTGGTTGAAGCGCTGCTCGCAGACTGCATTTGTTGGGTGCAGGGGCAAGTCCCAAAGAAGTGCTGGGGAGAATTCCCTGGAAAACCCACGAAACACAAAATCTGTTGGGTTTATATCCACTTGGGTTCCAGTGGGAATGCCCAGGTACCTTCCCCGAGGTGGGGACACGTTGGGAGTCCTTGACACCTTCTAAGACAACACAGCTGCCCATCACACCAGCGCAGTTGTAATGATGGCCCACCATGGCCCATTAGCAGAGATGAACACCCTCACGCCACAGCCAATGTCCCAGTACTTCCCCGGGGGAGGAAAGGGAGCCCCAAAACCCAGTGGTTTGTGCAAAGAAGGACAACTTAGTATGGCAAGAGACACCTCCCTGACTCCACAGGATGGTCTCCCACCTCATTCATAGCCCATCACTCACCTCTGTCATTTCAGATCAGAAGTTTAGTCACTACAAAAGCCATGACCCAAAAGCTCACCTCCTCCACCTCAGCAAAGCTCCCTGGCATCTCCACAAATGGAGGAACATTTCGAGTCATTATCCCTTAACAGTTCAGTCTCTTACACCACCCCGTGACTCAACACATTCAGTAATTCAAATTTTCTTCAAGGGTGGTAATTTTACATAGTGGACAGTACAAAAAGGAGAAGAAACAGAAGAGAGACAGCACAAATCATTGTCCAATACCATGCAATTAACAAAACAAAAAGTAAAATAATATCAGGCGGATAATCATAGGGTGTTATTAGATTATCAGGGTCTGAGTAGTCAAAATCACATGCCTCAATATTTACAAATACAAAAATTAGGATTTTATGCTGATTCCACAATGCCATGTCTGTCAAATGTAGGCTCAATATGTCTTCACTGGGTAATTCTATACCGTATGAAAAATTAACTTTTGTTGGAGAAAATTTTCATACAAAATACAAAAATCTTTTCATCCTTATGCAAATATACAACATATTTGGTTTGCTTGAGAGCTGGTAAAAGGCTTTTCTATATTTTATACTTCTCATTTGCAGTCCATATCTGCCCTCCTTCTGGTTTAGGAAGGGGCACTCAACCATTTCCCAAGTAAAAAACTTAGCAAAATTATCAGGTCAAAATGGTTGAGACAAACTATACATCCATAAAAGCTTTTCCCACAAAATATTTCTCTTTTTTTCCAGTACAAATTAAAAACAAACTTGGCAAAAATAGAATTTAACAATACATAAAATGATTTGGCTTGTATTTAGTCTCCCAACAAATCACAAACACTAATAAGCTGACAATACAAATTATGCTGGCAATTAAACGTCTCATTTCTTCCACACAGCTCCTATAAAGGAAAGTATATTCTTCCTATAAGAAGAAAGTAAAAATTCAGCCCCCTACAGACTGAATATTAAAAAGGACCAAAAATCAGTCAAGTATTGATATGATGATGCTTTCTATGAGGATTAGTAGCTACCCACACATAATGGTTGGCCAGGGTTTTTAGGGTGAGTGACACTAGTCCCACACAGGGTAGGTCCACTAATACAGGTTGGCCTGGATAATGGAATGGGTTTACAGAATGTTTATCTTCCTTTTTGCCTGGTAATACAGTGGGAGATTTGGGACAGAATACTGTAATTCAGGGTCAACCATTGATTCCCCCCACTATCAATCTTATTTACTGCATCAGAAACTCTGGAGACCCATCCAGAATTATGAGGCTTTATAGTTTGCTTTAGGAGCACGTTGGTGCCTTCCACAATACCTTTTGCTTGTGGATAATACAGAGTGCAGAAGGGCCACTGAATTCCTTCATCTCAGGCCAAATCCTGTACCAGCCCAGCCAGTCAAATGGCCTCCATTGTCTGATTGGACAGACTTTGGTTTGGGCAGGCAACTGAACCATAACTTCAGGGATTTTGCAGTATTTTCTCCTGTAGCTGGTTGCACAGCTTCAGCCAGAGTTAGTCCTGGTATTATCTCAAGCCCAAACAGTATGTATTGTTTACCACTAGCAATTTGGAAGGGACCAATGTAATTTACCTACCAATCCCTTGTTATCTCTCAGGTGCAGTGGTGGGTCTTTCAGTGGACCATGATCAGCCAAGTGTGGCACAGCCTACAAGCAGAGATCACTGTGTTGCATAGTTCTCTATCCACTGGCCACTCTCTAGTGATTGCTTCTTTAAAGAAATCTTGGTTTCCTGAGAGGCCTCTTTTTACATGTAACCATTACAACAGATGCTCCCACTCTTCCTTTTCTCCCCCTATTGTTATCTTAGCTAATCATGTAAGTGAATCTACCTGATTATTCAACAAGTATGCAGGATTATTCCATGTCTGGTGTGCAGGAACCTACCCCACAAGGAAGGTTTTTTGTTTCGCAATATTTAGGATTTCTTCCTATTTTTCTTGTCACACTGCTACTAGATTTACTTCCCATTGATTCTGCTCCTAAAAGAGAAACCACTCTGTACATCCTTTGAATAACTGCATAAGAATCCACTGCATAAGAATCTGTGTAAATGTATGTGTCTTCCTTAATGTCTGATTCCCTGGTAAATAAACTCCATACTGCTATAATTCCCTTACCTGGGCACTTCCTTCTTCTGTCACTACCCTGTTCCCCAAATCAACTTGTAGAGCCACTGCTCAATATACCCACACTTTTCCCTCTCATCTGGCAAAAATATCTGCAAACCAAACATTCTTTATGTGAGGTTCAAAAGGGGGAGCAGGTGTTATACAGGAAGGAGAGGCCTAGTCAGGTTGTTTAGCAGACTGTTCTTGTATTTGAAATGTTTTTGGGGCTGCCTCAGTTACTTGGTGAGAGTGACAGTAATGACCAATTTGTGCATACCATTTCTGGACAGTCTCCCTCTGAGTTACCCCTGCAGGGGCAGGAGTTCCAGACAGCACTGGTTTTAAAACCTTAAAAGGCCCTCACAAAATGATCAATTGCTGTCAAATTGAGTTTCTTGCTTCCTGCAGGGCTAAGCAAACCACAAACAGTCCCTTTCCCAAAGCACAATATGGCTTTTCAGCATCTTTAAAGCTACAAGAATAAAACCCAACGGGATGGGTGGAACCCTCAGGTCCTTGCTGCCACATATGTATGGACAGACAAAGGATTGTAAATCCTCATTCAATTTGGAACGGATCTGTGGGATGTATTGGTCCCAAAGTCTGAAGTACACTGACTTCAAATTAGTAGTTTTAGAGCTTCCTCATGCATGAGGGTCCAGTCCAAAGCTGCTCTTTTCCATGCTAAATCATACAGGGGGCGAGCAATAATGGAGAAGTCTGGAACACGTTTTCTCCAAATAGCAAATGAGCCCAAAGCACACTGGAGCTCTTTATTCCCAGACATCTTTACTTGCTCTCGGGTGGTCAAGGTTTTAGAGGGAATACACACTGCTCCTCCTTTCCATCATGTAACTAGGTATTTAAGCCCAGAGGAATGAAGTTGTACCTTTTCTGTGGGAATTTGAAGTCCCAGACTCTCCCTGTGGGTGATAATATTTGTCTGAGTCTGGCCAACTGTGGTGACATCAGAGCTGCCGATCAGTATATCGTCAGTGTATTGCTATATTTTATTCCCTTCTTCAGGGGCGGTCTTGTGCTAGTGCCAGCTCCTGTGCTAGTGCATGATGGGCCAAAGTAGTGTAGTGTTGGTGTCGTTGAGGGAGGCAAGTAAAGGGATACTGATTCCCCTCCCAGGTAAAAGTAAAACAATCACTGTCTACCTTCTGCAAAGGAACCATAAAACCCATGCCTTTGACATCAATAGTCTCAAGAACTGGACAGGCCTGTTCCTGAATTGTGGTGTCTACTTTCTGCAAAGGAACCATAAAAACCATGCCTTTGACATCAATAGTCTCAAGAACTGGACAGGCCTGTTCCTGAATTGTGGTGTCTACTTTCTGCAAAGGAACCATAAAAACCATGCCTTTGACATCAATAGTCTCAAGAACTGGACAGGCCTGTTCCTGAATTGTGGTGTCTACTTTCTGCAAAGGAACCATAAAAACCATGCCTTTGACATCAATAGTCTCAAGGATTGGACAGGCCTGTTCCTGAACTGTGGCAATCAATTTGGTTATGTTAGGTACAGCAGCTGTTAAAGAGTCAGTGTTAACACTGAGGCATTGGTAATCCACTGTCAGCCGCCACTTCCCATTAGGTTTATGGACAAGCCATACAAGAGTGCTACATGGTGAGTATATAGGGACAACCACCTCTTCCTCCTGCAATTCCGCAATTACTGGAGCAACTTTTCACTCCTAAAGGAAGTGGGTAGGGTTTCACATTTGTTGTTCGGAAGTAGGCAGGCTTGGAGCAGTCTGCTACAGAGGAACAGAGGGAGATGGGAGGCCAAAGACCCATTCTCTCCCTCTGTCATTTCCTCAGGCGTGTCCCTTTAATATCCAAGTCCAAGATGTTAGCCAGTAGTGGCTCCACAATCATGGCAGCTTCTGTGGCTAGTTATCCCCTGATAACCAGCACTTCACCTAAGCTGTGTGCTGGAGTTCAGATTTACCAAAAGCTTTGGTTACCCATATCTTTTTCTCATCTGGCTTAATGCCACAATCAGTGGCAACTTCAGTTTGACATGCTGACATTTATGATCCAGTATCTATCACAAAAGTAGCCAAGGATTTAGAAGGGTCTAAGTGAAAGGTGAGTACTACATCTCCCTGGCTGTTTTCTGTGAGCCTTATATAAATATAAGGCTTATATAAAGCCTTATATAAATCCATTGGCTGATCCCTGGCTCACTTACTGAGGCCAGAAGTCCAGTTTCCTCATTCAGAACAGGTTAAATTGGTTAATTCCGTTTCTGAAGGGGCTGAGGGAACCACATTCCTTGACTTCTGAGGGAGATCATTCTTAGAAAGTCCTTTGATCTCATCCCAATTCGTTATCAAGCCTTACAGAATAATGGTGGGTAGTTTGTTCATTACTTCTTGAGGAAATCCTTTTGAAACACCCTCCACCCACAAACTCTATCTTTGCCTATTAGGTGACTTATTTTTTCTGCAATTACCTGACAAGGGAGGTTTTTGGACCTGCTCTACCCTCCTGATGTTGATCTTTGGCATAGGACCACCTGTACCAGGGATGCCGAATTGTTGACCAGTAGTTACTAATTCTTGGGCCATCTCGAACCAGGTTATTTCTGGTGGTGCACCCATTCTTTCAGGCCTAGGGATTGCCATAATGCACTTTTGTAACTGTTTAGCATGGACTTTTAGTGCATCAGGCACGCCTCAGATCAAGACAGGAAATGTCTGTAGATCTGCCTGAAGTTCCATAGGGAAATGTCATTGCAGGTCCAATAATTGTGTGTGCATTAATTGAAGACATGCAGTGTTTTGTACATTTTCTACAATGTGGCCAGTCATGAGGCTTTTAATCATGTGAAGGTCTCCTCTTTCCCTAGGGTCTATGCTTGGTTATCATTCATAGTCAAGAAGACCCTTGGTTCCCATTAACTTCTTACTTCAACCTCACTCAAGACAATCTGATCTCTTCCTGTTAGGGAGACTCTTCACTCATATTCAGTCTCTGATTCATAAGCCCTTTGGCTGTATTTTTCCTGTAGTTCAGCCAGAGCTTCTCCCATGTACAGGGTAGTCTGTTTGGTAGTTTGCTGAGCTCCCTCCTGTCCATCATTACTGGCTTCAGTTTTAATGAGGAGACACATATCTATTACTTCATCCTCCTGATAACTTTGCCTCAGCTCTTACAATTTGCCAGTGGGGCGCAGGGTTTTGCTAACTCTCACTGGTCTGAGGCATCTTAAATTGATGTCCTGTAGTTCACAATTTTTTGTTTCTAGCTCCTCTGCCTTGTGGTGAACCAAATGCAGCAATAGGTTAATTTTTTCCACTCAAACTGCTTCACACTCAGCTAATTGTAACTATTCCTTTTCTATTTGCTCCTGCAATGCTTTCATTGACTCTTGTAAAGTTCTTATCATATCATTTGTGGATTTCTGAAAGGCCAGTCTCTCTTTTTGTGCTACTTTAAGGGCAACACCTAAAACTGCACCTACAACAAGTAATTCTGAACCTAGACAGAACCTTAGAGAGGACAATCCCCATTTGACTCACCATGGGTGATCATTCCTTTTAATTGGTCATTAACCCACCTAGAACTAATGTCTTTCTCTCTGTTAACCCTCTGAGGGCCAGCTTGACTCTCTCCTGGAGACAACCTTTCAACCGGTCAGGGTTACACCAGAAAACCTTTTAACAGGACTGATGTGCCTAGGTAACACTGAGAGGAGAAAAATTATCACTATAATTGCACAATGAGGGGACAGACACCACCTGCCTCACCCTCAGCAATAATACTCTTTAGCAAATCACTGAGGGTCAACGTCCTTTTCTCCACCACCTCCAGGGGTTTGGTTAGACTTATTACCAGGAGAAAACCCTAAAACTTCTTTGGACCACACCGATCACTCCACCACATCCAAGGGATCTTGCACCATGATGCCAAAAAGATGTTATGAGCCAGAGAAGGCTCATAACTCAGGTTTTTTTTAATAAATCCCTTGGGACAGATTAGAGTGAGCGACACTAACTGATTGGTGTTTGTAAATATACATGTACATATACATTGATTAAATTGATTATACATTGATTAAATTGATTATACATCAATTTGGTTTCAAAAGAAAGCAGGTATGAAGTCATTTTCGTTATTATTACCTATAGTAATATAGTAATATGAAAGTGCAACAACACCACCCAAGGACATGTACAAGGGAAAAGAAAGAGAGAGAGAGAGAAAGGACAAAAGTGTGAAGATCTCACTACTCGCAGGCCCCACAAGGAGACTTGGTCACTGCACAGTCTTGGTTGAAGTGGTGCTCGCAGACTGGATCTGTAGGGTGGTGGGCAAAGTCCCAAAGAAATGGTGGGAAGAAATCCCCAAGAAAACTCATGAAACAATCTATTGGGTTTATACCCACTAAGGGTCAGGTGAGAATGCCCAGGTACCTTCCCCCGGGATGGGGAGCCTCACACTGGATGATGTAATAATGTGAATTGTCGAGTCCTTGACACCTTCTAAGACAACACATCTGCCTATCACACCAGCAGTTATCATCAAGGCCCATTATGTCCCATCAGCAGAGATGAACACCCTCAGGCCACAGCCAATATCCCAGTACTTGCAGAGTACTGGGGGAGGAGAGAGAGCCCCACGACCCAGTGGTTTGTGCAAGGAAGGACAACTTAGCATGGAAAAATGCACCTCCCTGCCTCCAGAGAATCCTCTCCCATCTCACTCACAGCCCATCATTCACCTCTGTCTTTTCAGATCACAGGTTTAGCCACTACATGCTTAAAAGCTCACCTCCTTCGTCTCAGCAAAGGAGCCTGGTGTATCCACAGATGGGGGAATGTTTTGAGTCATTATCCCTTAACAGTTCAGTCACTCACAGTCATTTTATAAAGATACTTTTTGAAATCAACCACAAGCCATGAAAAATTACTGGACTGCTTCAGTTACTTGGGAAAAATGTAGGCAGCCTCCCCCACAGGAGCCAACACAGCAGTGAAGTCAGAGCAAGCCATGGGCACTTAGGTCCTTAGTATATCTGTGAGCAGATGTGGACAAATGAAGTCAGACCCCTGGGAAACTTGCAGATCATTTGGGGAATATATTAAGTTAATGTCCCTCAACAGTAATGTGAAAGCCTAATGATTGTTATATTACCTGCAACGCAGGCAGATTTTTCAATGTATGTCCCAGTTATAATAGGATTTTGGGTACTACCTACTTGGGGTGTTTTTAGGTATATGAATAAAACTTGAGTTCATTTATATATTGCTATTCATTGCATTTCCAGCTACATCAGAAATTAAGACATTCTCTTGGTAAACACTGAACAAATAGTAGTGCCTACTTTGGAGTAAACTTTTTGTTTAATTTTAGGGTGATTTATTCTTAAATACTTTTCAAAATTTGAATATGTTACTTCTCTATCTAGAGATATCTTCTGCATAAGCAATTTAACTGGGACTGGAAGTTTATAGCACTACCTGCTTCTTATTCTCTCTTGAATAAAATGGTATCTGACAGTATGTTCATATATCTCTAGCAATCCATTAAATAGGTCTGTTCGTATCGCCCTTTTCAATGCTCAGGGCTGATTCTTTTGCCATTTCTCAGGCTGAAAAGCACTTTACTTCATGACCAATAGAGCTTCTTTATGAGTGATGCACAACTAAATATGACAAATATAAAAATTCTACCCTAAAATTTTTAAATTAACATGCAAATCACACAGTTGCCATGAAATTGCCTGAGGACAATACAACAATAATAAGCAAGAATAGATCACACTATTAACCATCAAAGACCTGGACACCTCCTGGTGCAATTTATATTTAAACTACATTTAAAATTATCCCACCAAATCAAGTGGTGCAGTTGTGATTTCCTTGTCAAAACCTGCAAAATCTGTTAAATGCTCCCAAAAACTGCAGGCTAAAATGATATTCTTTTCTGTACTACAAGCAGAGAATTCAGAGGATTTTTAACACAAAAATCGTTAAATCTTTTACATCACATCCCTTGATAATTGTTCTTAATTTTAACCTAGAAATTGTCTAAATGAGTTGGTCATGTGGATTTTAATTAAGAAATATTAATAAAATTCAACTAAAATTGTTCTTGAACTCAAACCTTGTATAATACAAATGAAAATGTTTAGCTCAATCCATCATTAAACTGAAAACCTGGCAGATTTATCACTGCTCTAATCACAGGTCTTGATGATGGAAAATACAGCAGCTTATTTATATCTTATCACTAAAGCGACTCTCTAAATTGTCTGCCATCATTTGGTTGTGTTTGTCGTACACACTGTGAAGACTGAACCATATTTGTTCTGTATAGGTGTACTTAGTGGATATTCAAGCAATTCTGGAACCACGGATGCCCAGTGACAGTAGAATTTCTGAAGATTTGTTTGGTATGTCTCTTGAATTTAGATAAAACACACTATCAGTGTTCAGAACATGAAAGGTGAGTTTGTGAAAATAGTGTCAGGAAGCAGCCTGGCAGCAACAAAAACAATAGTAAAACTGAACTGTTCTTTCATGCCTTACGTTGTGCTACACTCTGTAGAAGTTTGGAATTTGTTAAGGTAACACAAAAATATTTTCCATGCTATTCTTTCAGCACTTTTTTAGAAAGAAGAAATAGGATAAAATCTGGATAAAGGAAGCACAAATAAATGACAATTTTCTAATTACGATAGACTTCTTAAAGCACTTTGTTTATTTTTCTTTCCTTTGTACAGAAAGGCTGGCCAGGTATTTTCAAAAGCAATGTTAATACCTTTAAATCCCTGAGATCTTTAGGAACTTTTTTGTGTTTTGAGACACTAAGATCCATCGCCTGTATGGGAGGAATTACGGTGAAGTTATAATAACAAACAGATTTTTGAAAAGTCTATTCTGTTTTATTACAAGTCCATCAGAAAATGAAATAAAAAAAGGACTGAGTGGTGTTGATTTGGTTTTGGACAGAGCAAAAGTTCCAGAATAGTTAAGGCAAAAGTAAACAGATTTAAATCAAAAAAATTACTCTGTGTCTCAGCTTAAGGATAAAGACATTCTCAGAACTATTCCATCTGCAGGGAGGGTTCATTTAGGTTCCCACTGAACTCATGCAATTGAATTCTTTATAATGATAGCCAAGTCATATTGGGATTGGAGGCAAGCAACTTAAATAAGTGTGTGTGTCTGTGTGTGTTTTCAGGAAGAGAAAGCAGGAAAGCAGTTTCAATAAAGCTTCAAGGATGACCCATATAGCTTCTTTGAAAAAATAATGTGTATGTTTTCAAAACTAACACTTAATAATACAAATTTTTTTAAAATAAGCAATGAAAATGTCATCTTATTTGGAAGGAGTTGTTGTTTCACATGATTGTTGATCCATAAATAGCATGAATTTATTTTTGACTTAAAAATTTGTGTTAAATTCAGTCTATTCTGTGTCATATCTAAACCTTTGGCATGTGACATTCTGAATTCTTTCTTACTGAGTATAACTACAACATAAATTAGAAGAAGATAAAAAGGTCTATAGATCTGTATTTCCACACTCTGAAAGCATTCAGATCCTGTGTCTTGGCCAGGACCCTCCCACGGAAATTGTCTTCACATACAGGAGAAAGTGTGTCTTCTGCACCTACTGTTTCTCACTCTTTTGTTCCCTCCTCCTCTGCTCATACACTGGTTCTGTGTTTCCCAGAGGTGCCACCAGCTCAGCTGGTGGGCTCAGGCCTGTCCTGCCTTGGGTCTGCCAGACCCGGCTGGGCACAGGGCAGCCCCTGGTTTCCTGCTACAGAGAACACCCTGAAGTCTCTCACTCTCAGGCTCTTGCCTACTACAGCCAATACAATACCTTACTGGCACAGGAAGTGATGAAATAACACAGTGTGAAGTTGCATTTATTGGTAATCTCATGTTTCATTGACTGATCAAGGAATTGCTTGAACAGGAAACAGTTGTGTCCATTAACCCATGCCTTGCAGAACAAGTAAAAGGTGAAACTTTAATTCACCAGATGCCACAGAACCTTTTTTTGTGAGGACTGCTGTTGAGAAAACCCCTAAGATGAAAATACATTAAGGCATAAACTAAACTGTGTTGTAGTTCTATGGCAGTCTATACAGCTGTGATCTCTTGCAGAATAAATCAGTCCTCCTTAAACATAAATGTACTATTGTGGTGAAGGTTGAGTGAGACATCTATGGTCATGTGTCCCTCATATATGGGAAACAGACGAAGCCATTGTAGTCCTTAGTGTAATGCACATAAAACAGATTAAATATGAGTCACTAGCCAAATCTCTAGCAAGATGAAGAAGAAACTGAGTTAGATGTTAAAGGACTTTTGCTGAAAAATGTCTATAAATCCAATTATTATACATACTGTTTAGTAACAGTTTGCATGTTTATGGGCAGGAATAGCCAGATGCAAGCAAAGAAGCCAAAGAGCCTTCAAGACAAGCACTTGGGATTTGAGAGAATTCCAACTCACGGAATCTGGGGGACAAAAAAATCCTTGCATCCGTCAACATTGAAAATGTTTTCTCTTGCATGACCTTTGTTCAATTCCTGGAATCTGAAAGGTTTTTAGTACACCTTGTAAATAAACAGCATCACATCAAAAAGTGTATGGCTATATTACACATCTGCTCTTACAACAGACACCGTTTTTTTTTCTGAAAAACTATGAATGTTGGCTACCTATTCTATAAAAGCAGTAACAATGGAGTTAGTAGTGAGATCCTTTTTGAAGAGGAAATCAAAGATTTCCCAAGGGGAAGAAATTGTTAACTGAGATTCCTGTTACGCATTCTAAATTCCGAGATAGCCAAAGATGTTTTCAAGTCAGAGGCTGAAACTTCACAAAAGGAATTGAAACAGCATCTGGAAACTTCTCAGGAAGGGCTGGGAGAAAAACTTAAAAGAAGGAGGAAAAACACCTCAGTTAATCAGTGACAAATTGTCTGGATTCATTAGGAAAATCAATAACAAATGGTCCCATCATTCAATAGAGAAAGAGAAATCAAGAGGTAATCAGCAGTCTGGGTTTTGTGGATTAGAGGGTTTCCTGGAAAATAAGGGAAGCTGAGAAAGGTGTAGCCAACTTTGAACTTGCTAAAAAAGTGAGTTGTAGCAAGGACTCAAAGAGTAGATGGTTCCCACTAAAGAAGAAAATCAAAGATCATAGACGTCATTGGCAGACAGCCACCTGCTGATCCAGGCAGAGGACTATAGTAAAACAGAGTCATCACAGTAGTTTTCTAGTACATATGTAACCCTCAGAGGGGAGAATTTGGATTATCAGATGTTTCTATTTGCCTTAACCTTCCACACATTATCACAAACTGTAGGGCTGACTGACCTTTGAGGATATCATGATAGTTCTCCTCCTGACCTGGTTTGACAGATGCCTGATTAGAAATATATAAGATATAATGGTAGCAGAATTCCTAACAAAGTGGCCAGATCTAAGCTTTTTGAAGTATTAGCCAGAAATCCAAATAAGATTCTTTTTTGTTGATTCCAACTAATCGAGTCAAGGGATCAATAAAGTGTTCCAAGACCAACTCTGAGTCTGATGGGACAATAATAGGCTCAATAGCTGGTTAGCTTTTAAAACATCAGGAGTGGGGCAAGTCCCAGCATATCCCATTCCTTGGTGATTTATTAGCATGACATTCCATCAGGGCACAAAACATACCCTAACCCTTCCAAACCTTAGTTACAAGCTAAGGAACAGCTGCAGTGGAAAGTGCTGGAGTGGAAAAATGGCATTAGGACCATTCATATTGTTCAGAAACGTACAAGCTCCAATTTTTAAAAAGTTTACAGCATTTGCTTATTACAAAGTAGGGACAGACTAAGAAAATGGCTGAGAAGAGAGATACAAGGTCTTATAAAGGAACTATAAAACCTGGACACCTGGCCTGTTCCCCTGGGGCAGCAGAGGCAGTGTAGAAACCCAGGGTATTGGGTTTTGTGTAATCCTGCCCAGAAGAGCCGTAGCAAGCATTTAGTCAGATCCCATTAGTCCTTCAAGAATTGCATATCCAGGCACTACAATTGCTCAGAAGTCCATAGGCCAAGTGGACATCAGGATCATGAGGAGATGGGGGAGCTACAGGTGGACAACCAGAAGTAGGCATCATTCTAGACCTCCAATCACATTTAAACAATTCAGTCCAAGGACAGACCCTAAAAGTACCCACTGAAAGGAGCAAGGAGAAAATAACTCACCAGGACCACAATCAAATACCAGAGATGAATACAAGAGGCAAAAATCAATGCTCTCTGTTTATAAATTCAGTGAAAGCAAACATCCCAGTTCCTTTATGTTTATTCAGGTAAAATTCTCAACAGTGGCTAACCAGAAAGAAAATATACAAGGCTGTGAGAGGAGCATTAAGTCCAAATGGCACCAAATTGACATAACTTCCATTACAGAATTTCCTTATCTCATTACATTGAGTGGTTGAATAAAATGCATAGTAAATAAAAAATAAACTCTTAATTCCCTTCTGAAAACATTCAGAGTGAAGAAAGTTTTGTTTTTCAAGATATTCAGTTGCATTTTTTTAGAGCAAAGTTTTTTCTAGGTCACAGAAGTTCCTATAATGTAGAGAGAGTCCAATTTGTGGAGTGGTACAATATTGTTAGTTTTATATTCCTGTTTCTAATCTGCCTATAGAAGTCTGGTTTTGGGGACAATTTGCTGAAAGGGCCGTTGTTTAGAAATAGTTTTGGTAGCAGACTCATGGTTTATGAAAATGGTGTAGCAACATCAAACTACAATTGCCTTCCCATGGTATTGTAATACAATAATTTGAAAATTACTCCATTTTCAAAGCAGTCATAGCATTTTTACATCTAAAAAGCTAACTTCAATTTAAAAGCTAAAATGCGGAAAATTAACTTATGGATCACTTAAGTTTCCATAAATATTAACCTGCTGCATTCAATAGAATTAAACGCTGCAGAACATCAACAGGAAAGGACACATGAAGCAAGAATGTCAGAACAAGCTTGTTTCCTGTCAGATATGCTTACTCCAGTTTACTTTTGCCCATGTAAAGACTGAGAAAGAGACAAGGAAAAAACTGCCTGAGAAAAGAAAGAAATCGAAACGTTAATATGTAAAAAAGTCCTACTAACTTCAATTAACTTCTGACTTGTTTTTTAAAAATTTTTAAGCCTTTAGAAGTGCAAGCAAAGGGTTTTCCAAAGCACCAAAGCACATAAGCCCAAGTGAAATTTTGGTATAAGTGCCACATAAGTCCTAGATACTACTAAAATAAGAAAATAGAGCACTGAAGTAAATATCAGCTTCATTTTTACTGTTCACACGCACTATTCATGACCCTATACCCTTGGTCAACATTATGCCAAGCAATTATGTAATTCTGTGTTTCTGTACAAGATATAGTCAAAGAGGAATTGTGCCTTTACAGTTATTATGAGCGCAGATAAAATATGCACCTAAATACTTTAGGAACCAGAAATTACATAACTCTAATTTTGTAAGCAGAAATAGTACATGTTAAAGTATGAATGTAGTTCTGGACCACCATGAGTTCCCACTGACTATTGATCAGGAAAACCGTCTCTATTAGCAAGAGAAACATTTTCTTATCTCACATTTATTTCTTAAATTTATTGCTGAATTCCACATCATGATTCATAATAGAAGCTGCACGACAGCACAGAAGTAAAATGATGGCCAGGTTTCTAGATGGGTTGTGTTCAGTCCTTTCAAATTAGACAGTCTGCAACATGTACACTTCTGCACCTTTGAAATCCAAGACCAAAGGCCAAAGCAAACAAAGAAGCCTTTTCTCCTCTTCACTCTTAAATTACTTGGATACCCTCTTTCAAATGTAGAAAGACAGTCATTCCACCCACTTGTACTCTTCCCGTGCTGCCCTCGACCTTCTTCCACCAGAGAACCCAAATATGTAGTTAACAAAAAGCATCAGATATTCCCCAGATAGTTTGTAAACAATCTCTGGTATTTATTAATAATTTATTAAAATTCTCACTCACTTATCTGCAGAAATAATAAGCAGAACAACCACAGTAAACGACTTCCAATATCCAAAGATGTAAACACCAAATATGCAGTAATTAGGTTGAATTGTGTACTGGCGTTTTGACATATTAGATTTTGGAATAGTTCCCCTGGGCAAGTGGTTAGGATCCTCGAAGATTTTCAGAACTGGAGTGAAATAACCCTACTAAGCCCTATTTATCTTAAAGTAGCAAAGAACCTGACAAAGGTGAGAAGTTGGAAAATTTGAGGTAAAAGGTCTTTCTAAAACCTAAATTGTACCATTTTTAGGCATGCTATTTCTAAGCTGACATAGTATACTGACGTGGGTGGAAAAAAGCTGTACACCACGTGACAACAGTATTTTAACCAGCAAACAAGTTGGTCACTAAAAATTTCAGTTATAGAGTTTGTGGGTTTTGAAGAGGAAATCTGCCTGCCTTTTGAAAAAAAAAAAAAGTCTCCATTCTACACATTGGCTTTTAAATATGGTCTACATCTGTATTAATGAGTGACAAGGAATTTGAGAAATCTGGTGCACATGTGGCTTGGCAGGTGCTTTATATTGAAAGGCACATGAGGTTTTGTCAAATTGTGTAGAACTGCTCTAATCATAACGTCTGAGCATCAGTCATTGTTTACCTTAATTCTATCATAAGCACATCTGGGTAACTCCTTAAAATACAGGTACGGTAATTAGTCATGAATTGAGTTGGAAATCTGATAAAGTACTTATGACATCCATATTGGTACAAAATTAATTCATCATGGCTTACATTGTTACAAAAACACCAAAGGAATTAATAATAATTTGTGCCAGAATTTGAATGTGTTGCTAACATGAGACCAAGCATAATGAATGTTTTGGGGTTTTTTAAATAAAAAGTTATTACAGAAGTGTCTCAACAGCCCTACAAAATTTCATGTCTGCATTTTTTTATTGATAAAGTCTGTAACTTTTCTTCATGTATTACCATCCTTGGAGGAAAGGACAGGCAAGTTAATTTTGTGCGTCTTGTCCAGTAAGTTTTCAGGATAACGCTTTGAGGCTGCATTACAAGAACTGAACACTGTCCATGTAGAACCCACAGCAAGAACTCCTACTTGGAGGCAGCATACGCTGTGTCCCACCAGAGAAAACCATAAATGGATAATTACAGCAGATCTGATTCATTCCTGTGTTGACTTAGCACAGCTGTAGTTGAAGTTGATGAATCAATAGCTCACAGCAGCAAGAAGCTGTCCCTATATGTCTGTGGCAGTGCCATAGATGTGATGCAGTGCCCTAGATGTCAATCTATGGAAAGGCTAACACTGGAAGGTGGGCTGCGTGCTTCGAACCAAAGCAGAGGTTTTAAGCAGGAGTAGCCTGGTTTATTCATGCTAAATGGCTACACGTTGCTGTGTTCTCTGCTTAAAAAGTATTAGCTGATATTTTCATGATTCTGCACTAGTAAAAGTTGCTTGGCACCGTGGTGGAAAATATCTGCCACAGAGAAAGAAGCTTAGTTATAAGCTATTTATGAAAAGGAGGGAAGAAAGAACCCATTTCCTGGCATGTGTATGTGTGTGTAACTTGTGCAATGTTTATGTACAGTACTGTCCTGCCACATTCTATTTTCAATTATGTCAATACTCAGCAGATTTTTAACTCACTAGTTCAGATTGCAGATCCCTAGGGGAATTTTAGGACTCACTACAATATTAAAAGCATAGCATAGAAAACAGCACAGACATTAGGCTCTATTTATGGGAGGATGGCTGGATCCACAGCTCCTCTTTCAGATCTTCAGGCATCTCCTTCCCTAGTTTTCCAGCATTTTCATTTTTCTTCACTACCACACTGATAGCTCCCTGACTACTTCCTGGTTATGCTCTTAGTGCAGCCTGTCTTTGCTCTTCATCTACTACTTTCATACTTCTCAGTATTTTTCCTCTCTCTTGGATTCCCTGTTGGGATTCCAAGCCTTCAGTGAGCTTATAGATTTGTAACTCTGCTGATATCTGAATGAGAGGCTTCATGTTCTCTGTGTTTCTACCTAAAACCCCTTCATGGAGAAACTCCTGAAAAATTCCCTTGGTTTTTTTGTGTATTCCTTGTTTCTCATTTTTGCCACGAAAAGCCTTACTTGTGCCTTAGTCACTCATTACACCAACTTCCATAATCTTTTACCTCTGCCTCTTTGTTCTCATTTACCCAGACTCATTTGTTCTCATTTGTTCTCATTTACCCAGACTTTTCCTGTTCTCACTACTCAAGACAACAGAGCTCATCTCTTTGAATTCCTCACTATGCCTTCTCTGCCAGGGTGCAGTCAGCCCTTCAAAATTTGCACAATAGAGCTGTGGTTACACCCCTGCGCTAATATTCACTGATTCCCCTTTTGTGCTTTCTGCCCTGCCCAGACTCCTCCACCTGCTTTGCTGGACTCTCCAACTCCCTAGCAGTATATTCTATGATCCAGTCGCTTGCTCATGTTGATGGAGCAGCTTTGTCTCTGTAAATATGAACTCACCCTATTTTTCTTACCTCATCTTGCTTCTGAAGTGCATAGGGTACCTCTAAGTCCAGTGGCTCTCCAAACTCTCTTTTGTCTATTTTTTGCCAGCCCTTTCTTCTAACACACCTGGAACAACTGTCAGTCTAAAAACTGGTTCAAGTCTATATCCCTGACAGCATAAGTCTTCTCTGTAATGCAATGCCTCTGTCTGCATCAGTTGGGAGCTCTGTGAAGTTAAAAAATGCCTCATTCTGTGTCTGTGTAACATCACACTGGTGCTCAGCACTCAAGAAGAATGATTTATTTTTCCCATTTATATATTCTTGATTTAAAGACATGTTTTCTGGCTTGGAATGTACTTTATCGTGTGATTTGAAATTATCATGTAATCATAACAATGTGTTGGTGATAGCACATTAAATTCCATGGCAAAAAATGTGATGTCATAAACGCAGGATTTATATCTTTACTGCAAAAATCAAGCTGAAGAAGCAAATGGATGGAAAAAAGCTCATTAAAATACCAACATTTTCTGTGATTGCAGTAAAAATATCAATGGAAACCCAGACACACATTGTTTAATAGTTTTCTTTTTATACATGTTTCCTGATTTTTAAATGCCTGCTTCTCTGAGTAAGCCTTTTTTGGGGAGTGGAAATTTATTTTAAAATAGCTGCAAAAAATAAGTGTTTGGATTCAAGGCTCTAAAATTCAAAAAGATTGCCTCACACAAATTAAATAGAATGGAAATAAAAAGGGCCACAATGGTGAGAAAATACACATAAAAATTTCTGGGCTACATTTCTCAAAGCTGAGCTGCCTCTGCTGCACTCTGTTCATTAGAGTGCATATGACGTGTTAAGGATGTACTTGCGCAGATTATTTACAAGAACTAAGAAATGATTAATAAGAGGATGGAGCTGAAAACATCCTCTGTGTTGTTCTTGCTAACAAGTGGGCTCAGCTTTGTAATCAGACGTTGTCAGGAAAAGCAGCATATCCCAAAATGGCATGAATCATTTCTGACTTCCTGCCCTCCCTCACTGAAAACATAGACAAGGAAAAACAAAAACTTCTGAAGATAGTACAGCATAGTTAAAGACATATGTTCAACAAAATCACTGAAATTTAAAGAAAAAAAGTGTTTCTAAACAGATGTGCCTAAACTGGTGTATTTCAAACACAGTAACTTCATAATATCATGATTTACAGGTTAAACTATTTATAACAGAATTTTTTTGCTGGAGTTTTCAGAAGATTTTGCAACTGTAAGTTAAACGGTAATAAGTTGTTTCCTGTAGAGGAGTTTTGTCTCTAAACTGATTTTAACAGTGTTGTTGGATAGAACATAACTTATATCCTCCCAGCTTGCCTGTTCCTCCAACACATTCTGTTCCGATCAGATAAATGAGCAAGTTCGCCTTTCCGCACCTTTAAAGTAGGTTGGGAACAGACCAAAAAGATTTGTTTAACATTTATGATTGGATGTATTTGGGGTTTGGGGAAAATAAAGTGTTTGAAGAACAAAGGAGAAGGATGGAAGACAGTACTAATACCTGAACTCAGCAAGGTCTCAGGGCTGTTTAGCATCACCAAGAAGCATTTGTCACAGTCCTTGACAGGCACTCCCTTTCTTGGTGTTGCAACTTGTATAGACTACAGTAGTTCTCTTGGGCCAAGCCACACTTGGTAGAGAGCCTCCCTGGTGGTGATCACTGAGTCCAGAGTCAGTCAAAGCTGCAGTCAGAAGGCTCTTTCTATGGATAGATTTTTAAACATCTTTTTCTTCTCACATACCCAAACACTTCCTTTGGCTTCTCCTACCTAACAAGGTGTGTTTTTTCATCTAGAGTTCCTTATATAGTGTGATATTTTACAGTGTGGAGAATCATTGGCTCCTACAATCTCAGAACAATTAATTTTTCACAAAGATGATCGTGGTATCCAATGTAGGGATACAGATAACCAAGACAATCCAAATGGACAAGGAAATTATATTTTGGGACAACACTGAGCACTGCTAGGCCTTGCATGTGCCTAGGAAATGGATGACAAGTAGACAATAGCTGTTCTCTTAAAAAAAAGTGCATATTTCAGATAGTCATTTGGTAGGTTCACCATGTCTGACAAGAAAATCAGATATGTGATTTAAAATACAAAAATATTGTTTGTGCTCAGAGAAGATAGTCCTTTTTCTGAAACGTGAAACAACATACTCAGGACTCAGGCATAGTTTTCAGTGTGAATCCACATGGATTTAGATGCAATTGTGTCACCCACAAGCGCTGTGAGAACCAATTCAAAGACCTTATAAGATGATGTGTAGGCAATTGCACAGTTCCCACCAATCAGCTCTACAGCACTTTCTATTTGCTCTACAGTGTTGTGTGTTTCTGTGGAACCACATTCAGAATAAGACCATTTTGTGTGGGGTGATTTTTTTTTTTAATGTGGTCTTGTGATTTGAGATGTTCCAAAGAATGGCATTTCAAAGTTTTGCAAAATTACACCTAGCGTGTCCTTAACTTTTGATGTTCCCCTCAATATAAATCTTTATTTGCTTATCCATTCAGATCAGCACTCTCACAATCCTCTACTGGATTAATAGAGAATCCTACACAATCATATAAAGGCCAAACCTCAGAAAAGGTTGCCTGTGCTTGTGACAACACAATAAACTATTGCAGAGAGCTGATGACAAGCAGTCCAAATGAGAGCCAACTGGTCTGATGACAAAGTAATCCTCAATGGCTTTCAGAAGATGGGTTTTTGTAACTCTCTGATGACTCTACAAAAAATTTACACCACAGTCAGTCAAACTGATGTATAATATGCCTAACACACTGCTGGCATACAACTCATTCAGTAATGTAAAAAGTGGCAATACATCTTTATGTTACAAACGTTTCCTACCTACATTTATACAGATATAAAACTGTTAGCAAAATGGAAGCTATTTGAGCCTTGTAAAAGAAAGCAGACCATATTATCTGGATTATTTCCATTTAGGACATATTTTTTTACTTAGTCCAGTATGAATGGTTTATATTAAAACATTTAAATATTGAAAGAAGTTTTGGGTTACAGACTGATAGTAGTTCCATAAAAACAAATTATTTTTCCATTTCTACAAAATTTAATTAAATATGTGAAAACAAATATGTTGTGTAATATTATTCTTCCTTGCCTTCAAATTTAAGGCCGGACCTTGGTAATCTGCAATGGACAGATTTCTTTTTGTGGCCATATGAGTGGTTCCCCTTTGTGAAATACTTCTGTATATTTTCTCCCTGCTTCTCGCCTCTCTTTTCTGCTAGTTTAACTTAAAATATTTTCCAGCCTATTGGAACTTAAGAAGTGACACATTGGTGTTTGGTGTATTCTAATCAATTATAGATTCAAGAGTTGTGAAAACAGAGGATGTAACGCAATTATTACAGCAAAATTACACCACAAGATACACCTAAACATCAAGATCCATCTTAAAGTGTGACAGATAGATACACAATCTCAAGTTTTGTCCATGCCCCTTCCATGCAGAACTGAGGCTTTGTCCCTGAATCATTGACATTGACTGTGATATTTCATGTAGTTGGACTGAAAAGACAATGCAAGATTCATGACTTAGAACCTATGCCTGGCACTGTCACAAATAACTTCCTACCCATATTTAGCTAAGAGGAATCTGGACCTCTCAGTACAACTTGAGACCCAGCAGCTTGAGATAAATTCAGGAATGGAAGGAAATTTGGAGCCTCACAGACAGTGTTCCTCCTGAAACCCCAATTCACAACATTTACTTCAGTATGTTCTGTTCTAAGGGCAAAGCAACATGGTCATTTCTCTCTTCACGATTCCTTTAGAAACATTGTCTTCAGCCATGCCTTTCTCCTTCCGGATCTCCCTCCACCTTCACTCTTCCATAGTTGAGTAAGACGTTTGTAATATCATATCACTTGCCCTCTCATCGTCTGGCTTTTTGAACTACAACACCTTCATCTCGTTGTTCTTCAGCTGTTTTCAGTCATTGCTTTTTTTTTTGTCTTGTGTTTTATCAATAGCGCACCTGAAGGAAAAAAAGCACTGTTTACTCATTATAAAATCACACCAGTAGAATCACCACAATCCTATCTTCCTTCATTTCATCCTCTTTGTTTACACATCATTGGTAAAACACTAGCCAGCATCTCCTACCTCTGCTGTAATTGCTAGCACTCCAGATGTTCAACTCATGGTTCACAGTCTCATTTGAATATTTCACATGCAGCATCAGGATTTTGTCTTCCATTCCCCATATAGCTTCTCCCTTCTTTCCTGCTTCAGTGTGAAGGCTGACATTTCTTCCTAATTGCCTTTTCTGGATTCTCTTTCCAATTTTGCCTGCAGCTTTCCTTGCATTAAACTCTTTATATGTGAACTGTGCCTGCCTCTCTGTCTTTCTATCAAAGCATTCCCAACATGCTTATCATCTCTGAGGTCAGATTTCTGCTCTCTGGTTTTACTAATGTTCATTGATTCTTCCAGAATATTCCTTGTATGTCAGGTCATATAAGAGGAGAAAAGAAGGTCAACCACATTTGCATCTGGTTTAAAGGCCCACGGGCAAATATCTTAGTACTATCATAACTATTTACTAGATTGAAATCTTACAACATACATCTCTGCATTGTCACGAACCCACTTACAGACCAGTTAGCATTGATTTTACTGTCTGATAAGATATTAAGTTCCATTTCTTATTTTTTCCTCTTTTTCTCTCTTTTTTTTCTTTTTAGGAAAAGATTGTTTTAGGCAGGGTGATACATAACTTCACCGGACTAAATATGATGCTAATGTTCCATATTCATCTGGATGTAAAAGATACCAGCGTACTTTTATCATGGAGTGCCCAAAAAATACCTGACAATAAAGTTCAACTTTGAGTGAACTTAAATAAACCAGTAAGTGTAGAATACAGACACAGGAGTGAAGAAAACTCAGAGAGAGGGAATAGGCAAATGGAGTGAGTTGGTTTTGCAGAACTGATTTTTCTTTAATGTAATGCCCTGAAGACAGCTGTAGGACAACAATACAGTACAGTTAAATGAACAGATGTGTGCACCAACCATACGTCCATAAAATAAGAGTTTGCCTTTTTACATACCTGCCTGCTAAAGGAATAAAAATAGAAAATAACATCTTTCCCATCTGGGAGAGGGTAGAATATTCAACCCATATGGAATGGCTGGTCTTTAACTCTTCTTCTTTATTAGTGTAGTAGTAGAAATGGAAAAGTTCAATTTATCATCAGTGGTAAGATTACCAGTTTGCTGTGGTTTTTACAGGCTTAATAAGTGATATGCTGTTGTTATTAACTTCAGTTAAGTTACTGTAAGTTATGTGTAAGTGGTGTTAAAATTTTACTTATGATGATCTTTTAAAAGAAAATACAGAAAATTTAATAAAAGAAATGTCTATTAAATAAACACACTATTATTTTGTCAGATTTAAATAACTAACAAAGAAAATTTTCTTTTTAGGAAATATCTGATTTTATGTTTCAGCTTCTAATCACACTGAAACTACACACACAAATGCTATGAATCATGAGACAGAAATGGAAGATGGATGTTACCTTCTGTTGTGTTGTGTAAAGATATTATCACTCTCCTCTAAGAAGATTTATGGAACCATCTAATGAGAAACACTGTTGAAAGGACAGGCAATACTGTGACAAAAAACAGTCTCTCAAAGTTTCTGCACTTCAGAACTCTTCTTTGGAGAAAGTACTACCCAGCCATTCATACCCATAACAACATACGACTGAACTCTAGAAACATTGGGGTACCATGAATATCTTGTGAAGTGTGCTTACTTCAGCACCATCTAGGTACATGGCAAACAGAACATGCTAGTGGCATGAATCTTTTCCTAGTGAAACCAACACTAACAATGCAAATTCTTCCATCATCAGCATTTTGCAAGTCTTTGAAAAGGAGTAGAATTTCCAAGCACACCATAAACAACAGGTTCTTTGTAAGCAGTAAGAATTTTCAAGCCAAATGAAACATAACAATCTCTAGCAAAGACCTTTTCAACACTTCATGTCAGGTGAGGCTCCAGGTAATATTCATCTTACCTCATATTAGCAATTTAAATACAGACTATCTGGTTTGAGCTACTAGTCCAGGCTGCCTACAAAGGTACCTCCAAAGTGCAATTTGTTATATCCTGAAATCATCACTGAAATGACTGCCCTCTTCATCTTCCTCTCCCGCAGGAGGCTAGACAATTAATGCATACTAAAAGTCTGACTTCTTAAAATAAAAGCCAGGTGACATTAATTCCAAATATTGTATGAAGTCTGTCAAGTGTCACTCTAGGAATAATGAAATGTATAAGCAAGGAGCATGAATGTTAGAATCAGAGAGCTAATGTTCTTGTGTTGCTTGGTGTCTCACATAAATTGGCAAAATTCCAATGAAGTTCCTGCAAAAACTTGGCCTCCAAAATTATTGTGGATTTTATATTAAAGCTGTCCATAAATGTACCCTTCCTGTATGTCACTGATGATTACAACAGAATCCCTTACCAAGAGACATTCTGTTCATCTTCTGGGTTTGACTGACTGTTCACTTATACCATGGTGAATAAGACCATTGTTTTATGACAATGACACTGAAATTATTATAGACCTATCAAGATTAATTACACAAACAAATAAACCCAAAATATAAGCATCATAAAAATTAGATCAAACTTATGGTTTTGCTTATGTTACAGAATTGGCGGCATTAGTTTCACCAGCTTTGTTCCTCATTCCCTTTTTGTATTTTGGCCTCCTTTTCTTAAGCTTATTAGCCTGACTGTGGTGCATATTACATACACAGCATTCCATGTATGTGTGTCTGTGCATGTGCTTATGCTGTATGTGTGTCTGTGCATGTGCTTATGCTGTATGTGTGTCTGTGCATGTGCTTATGTATTTCTCTCTTGCTGACTCTGGCCATCATTCAAAGCTTTTGAAGCCGTTACCCACTTAATTAAGCCACATGGCAGGATCAGAGTTACTTTTAGAGATGTTAAGTGTTTATGAGCTTCATGAAAACAAATAGCCAGAATGAGAAAAGATTGCCTATCAGTGCCCCGTAAAGGTTGTGGCATAAGTCTCTAATTTATTAGACACTTGGGAATCTAACCACAAAACACTGCTCAGTAAGAAAGTGTGTTTTGGTAGCTTCACTGTTCATTGGCCTACTAGGAATAAAGTCTACCACCCATTGTTAAATTTCTCTTGAACTGCTGTGGAAATGCCTAAGTGACTACAGATGGACAAACTCATTTAGAATAAACACACTGCAGAATAACCTACTAGCTTCTGAGAATTCAGCTAGGTAGAGGAACAGATTGAAGAGGTCTTCTTGAGCCAGCACTCACACCACCAGAAAGCTCAGAATATAGTCTGCGTAAATATCTTTTCTGGCACAGATTGCACTGTCATGTAGGCAAGGACCATATCTTCATTTTGTGTCTGAATGTGTTGGTTTTGAAGGGCTCGGGTTTTTGGTTTTTGTTGTGGTTTTGTTTTGTTTTTTGTTTTTTTGCGGGGCTGGGGGCACAAAGATGGCCTGAAGCACCATGGTCCACCCCCTCACTAAAAACCCACTAACCTCAAACAGTGAAATAAACCTGTTGCCCTATACATAGAAAGGTTGGATAATAGCATTGTTAATGTCACTGCCTGTTTTGAAATTAGTTCAGATCACCAGATGCACACCTCAATAGATTTCAAACTAGTTCTCTGCAACCCAATCACCTTGCAGTTCAAGATCTCTTTTCCTTTAAAAGCACAGGAACAAACCGCAAACCTTCGAGCACAAGGCTAACTTATACTGCCATACTCCAATGCTGTGGGAGAGACTCAAAACATTCCCACCTTAGTCTATCCCTCTGCATTTGTGTTTTATCCTTTCTAGCTCAGGGAAAGTAAGTGGCACATGATTATGAACAACAGGAAGAAGCAGAGGTGTTGGAACATATCTGGCCATTCGTCACCCCAGTCTCTTTGTCATGATGTGGTTTCTGTCTGTGGTTTTTCTGTGTGAAGGGATAAACATTCATAAAACAAAAAAGGAGGAAAAAAAAGAAAAAGGATGAAGAAAAAAGAGAAGAAAGAAAAGAAGGGAAGAAGAAAAAAAGAAGGGAAAAAGAAAAGAAAAAAAAAGAAGGGAAAAAGAAAAGAAGAAAAAAAAAGAGGGGAAGAAAAAGAGCACCACCTTGGTTTTACTAATATTTCCTTTCCTACTTGTTTTATATTACACAACCAAGTGTGCTAGCACTAAAACACCACATCGTCCTTGCAGTATGAGTCAGAACAGCTGTAGTCACAGCAAAAGTGCCCTTGAACATGCTGAAATTTTCCAATGTATCACAATTACAGAAACACCTGTGCCAAACAGCTTTCTTCTGATCCTCTATAAAAGTTCACAAAGCCCTCAAACTTTCTCATTTCATACAGGTCTCTACTGCTTTGAAGCCAGCTCCATGCATCTCAATATGGGACACTGCAACAGTGTTCCCTTTTGTGCCTCAAAGCATAAAATAAAGGGTATGTGCAGGTGCAGGAGTTGACTTGTGGCTCTGTTACTTGACAATAAAGCATAAGACACACTATAACAATACTCATTTTCTTGATAAATCCTTTCCACAAACAAAATCTTCCCAAAAAATTAAAAGCAAAAATATTGTGACAACAAATGCTATCTGTGCTCTACTCTTTGGGAAACTGTATTCTTGATCTCTGAAGATCAACTATCCCATAAGTACATGTGAGCTATTGATCTGTAATGCACCATTTAGGTGTTGGTGAGGGTGGGTTTAATTCACATCTGTACGTAGTGACAAAAGCTTCAGGACTGAATACATTTGGCTTCGTTGTTATTTTACAAACACAATGCTATGGTTGCATTAGCTTTAGGAACTGCTGGCTTGAGTCTATTAAATTATTTACATTTATACTACCCAAAATGCCTGTTTAGAAAGGGCTGGAAGAAAGTCACCCTTAGCAATCATGGAAAGTGTGGCTGATGATCCCTCAGGCAACGATCCAGAAAAGGGAAAGGGAAGCAGAAGTCAGTTACCAAGCCAAAGTGTTTGGTTCATACAGAATGGCAGCCTGTAGATAAGTTTGTCTTTTGAAAGATGAGGATTATGTAGTAATTACACAGTCTCCCAAGTCTTGGGTCTCTGTAGCCTTCCTAGCTATTGGAAACCTCTCCATGCCCAAAAAAAATGCAGTAAATAAAGTTTTAATAATAATTTAATAATAAAATACTGCATATAGTAATAATAACTATATCTATTAGAATAATAACATATTCATTAAAAAGGCACGATTTTTGCAGCCTTAGAGAGAGAAAGCCTTCCACCTTCTCCATTAACATAATCTATTGTGGAAAACATGAGGGTTTTCTCACAGAACATGAGCAGATAATAAATAAAATTGCTACACTAATTCAGGAAGCAATACACAATGGCAACCATAATTTGAACCACTTCTGTATTGCTTATACACTCAAGAAAAACAGATAGATGTCATTGTGTACAGCTCAGGGGAAACATCTGTTCCAACTGCCTTGGTCAGCAAGCAATAAGGAATATTACTGAAAATATCTGAATGCTGTTCTGCAAATCAGTGGTATGTCTTCACGTTGCATATTATATTTTGTTTTGATTACTCCACCTAATGAAGCATGTAACAGAAATAGAAAGTGACTGAAGACAACTGATAAGAATGTTACAGCCATAAGAAGGATTCTATAGCCTTAAAATGTTAGGATAATCTAGCTTGGAAATAAATAAAACCAGCAGTCACAGTGCAAGCATACACCATAAAATAAAATGGTATTAAGAGTGTAAATCGAATACTCCAATTTGCTTGCATTTTCTGCCACTTTTCTTACCCTTCAACTGTCTGGTCTATTTAGATGTTGCGATGTAAGAATTAGGAGGTGTCTATTAGTCTAAATTTGAACCATGGCTGGCATAATGAAGCCATAATGAGATTGTCACCAGGCAATTTCATAACAAACAAAAATAATCTTATTTACCCTTTGTCCTCACAAAGCAACAAGGAGATGGTTAATTTAAAAGGCAACCCATGTTAAAAGGAAATAATATAACATAGCCCTAAGTGTGGCTTTTCAGTGACTCAAGCCCTGCTTGCTCAGGAGGGCAACAGATCTGTGAGCAAGCTGCCCTCCCTCAGGTATCTCATTCAATTCTGCTGCAGCCCAGCCTCCTGCCAGCCTCAGGCATCACTCTGTCAAGAACACAGGCTGGTAAGGAGGGCAAAACTCTTGTCTTTGGAAAGGACTTTTTCCCTTGCCACTGGAGCACCTGGGACACTGCAGTCCCTGACTGCTGAAGTGGAAAGTGGGGTTGAAGATTCCCTTGCTTTCCCCTTCCATCACCACCACCCTGTCTTGGCACACAGCCACACTGGGCAGTTCGCAGTGACAAAGAAGCATCACTGAAGCACGGAGCTCCAAACGTTTCCAACTACTACTCCAAGCATTCTGTGCCATACGACATAGCTTTCGCCACACTCCTTTCTGGAGAATTCAATGCTGGAAATGATCAGAGATAAGAATCTAAATGGCAGTGGTCCCAGATTACATGTTTCTAATGCACATTTCCATCACAATAGGAGTTCTTTTTAGGAGTAATGAAAAGACTTGCTTATATAAGTGTTAAACCCCTTACTACAAGGTAAAAACCGAGGCAAAGAATTTAGGAGGATTCAAAAGGCTTAGACTCTGTGATAAGTCAAAACTGCCACATTTACATATGACAGAGAGCTCCCTCTCTTAAAGAGTGAGAGCATCAATGCTTAGTTCAGACACAGGGCTGATCACTGACTGTCTAACTACATGGAGAATCTTCTCTGTGGTCACATTATTCCATGCTTGTCTGCTCTGGGACTTCTTGATTCTTTTTAGAAGCTTCTGGTGGAGTTGATCTCTGCCAGAGATATTCTACTGCCCTTAGGCACCAGAACAGTCAGAATCAGGACTTCTGTGTCCCAGTTAAAGAATTGAATTTTTTCCTCTTTTAACCTGTATCTTCATGTGTATGAGAGACAGAGAAAGGAATTAAAAAATAGGGGGGGAAATGCTATCTTTTATGCTTTTACGTATTGAAACAGGACTATTAGAAGTAAAACATCTTAGACAGGAATCTTAATTGTGGCAGTGATCAAATATAATCTTCCAGCTATAGTCTTTATGATTCCAGTTTTAGTTTCAGTGGATAGAAAATTCATTTCAGCATCACAAGGTTGCTTCCATTTTCTATCTATTGCAAGCACTGGCACATACTTTTAGTGTGGATATTGTGGACACAGTCTGTGAATACATGTTGGCACTATTTTCCCTGCAGCCACGGAAACACCTGCCTCCAAGTTAATTTATAATCTGCACCGATGGCCATGGGCCACTTACAAGTTTATTGAAAAAGGTCTTGTCAAACCATATAGGAAAGACTCTGTTCTTTCTCTTCCTGTTCCACATGACATAAGTTTGGCATTAACAACTCACATTTTTACGTCCAGCTTTATAGATTGTTAATAATACATAAAGATATTTGATATGTAAGATCATGGGTCAAATATTTCTCACTTTGCTCACATGAATAGTCCCACGAACTTTATTTATACAACTAGTCTGAGGAAGACAGTCTTGTTTTACCTATCCTGTAAAATTATTCTGCAGTGTTTTGAAGTGGCTCTCACCACTACTTAAGGGTATGCTCATTAACTTTGAAGCACAATGCATGTCCCTCTTCTGAGCTCTTCAGACAAAATCCTGCAAGATGAAGCAGATTGTTCATACATAAAAAGAAATCTGATAATGCAGTCAAATGCCCTGGTTATTCTCAAATATGATTCAGTACAGGAAAATATCACATCCCCTCCACTATTTCTGGGTTTAATATATTCCATGTCACTTTACATAGAAAGGATTATGAAAATCCATTCAGCCACTATTTCCTTGACTTTTTTTTCCTTTAGTTTATTAATGACTGTGGAGAACAGGTCTGTAAATGAGTCATTGCTTTTTGACTCTAGTGTGCTTTTTGACTCAGCTGGCATACTGCATCTTGGCCCTGTATTAGACCTAGGTGGTTTGTTTTTGGATAATTATCATGTAAGTCATCAGGAAGCAGAGTCTCCTAGGATGTTTATAAATATGACAAAGATTCATTAGTAAAAATATCAGATAGATGATATAGGATGGTCTGGAAAGCATAGAGAAGTTCAGGTTGTAGTAGTTTTTCTCCACTAACTTGCATAGTAAAGACAAGCACTCCATAATTTACAGAGCAACATAACAATACAGTTCAAATCTGGATCCAAGCTGGAAGCTTAGTATTTAGCACTGAACCCATTTCAACACAGAACCAGCAGCAGAAAGTTTCCACGGCATTTGCAGTTTTATTGGGAATCAGCAGATGGTGCTTCCACAAGGCCCTTTAAAAGTTCTGCTTAATGAAATATATAGGTGGCTAGGTCATGCTGAAATGTTAATTTTAACTGTCATGTCTGGCTGTGCATTGCATCTGTGAAGTCTGACCAAGTTTCTGGCATTTTTTTATGCCAGACATGCCAGAAACTTCACTATTACACCTCTACAGATGACAGCATAGGTACTCCAAGTCTATCATTCTATATCTCTGAATGATAAGAAATTTCATATCTACTTTGCAAGGATTCCTTGAAATCTAAACATACTAACTTAAGTTAGACTAAGAAGCAAAGCCCTGAACAACTCTGGAATGAGTATCCCACTGGGAGAGGAAAAAGAGCTGTGGGCATCAGTGGCTTGGGACAGAAAACAACCAGTGTTTTTAGAACAACCTAGCACTGGTGTGTTCAGGAGCAAAAGTATCAATAGCAGAGGTGCACTTGCTTGTTCAGCCACAGTCTATGTTGAGTTCAGGGCCAAAAAGAAAAGCTACGCCATGCCCCTACTTACTTGATTTGGACCCTCACCTACACAGATACTCATAATTCTCCAATTCCCTTCTGCCCCGTTGGCAAGTAGCTGAGGAAAACAGTCACAAGGCAAAAGTTGTTTGTGCAGTCTTTCAGCAGGTGCCACCAGAACTGGATGGCACTGGGATGTGATGGCACATTCATCCTCTCCCCAGCGGCAGCATTCAGGCACATCCTCCCTCATCTGGGTTATCAGACAGACAATCCCAGTGTCAGTGATTGCATTTTCCCTGCAGCTACCTGGTGCACATTCTGTATTTGACAGCAGTGCTTCAAAATAGTCCAGGAACGAATATTTCATTCATAATTACAACATTTATGTATACTGTCATTACCGTAAATTTACAGTGACCTAGAACAAAACAAATTAAATTAGTTTCTTAGAAGGACACAGAATAGACCAGTAGGGATTTTCCAACTGTTATGTTCTATTTTAACCCCAAATCCATCTGTCTGCTTTACAAATTGACATTATGTATACAATGTTAGTCGATTTATATCCAACACCTTATTGCTTAGCAGTGGATTCCTGAAGGTTTTCTTGCAAAATACTCAACTGCCTAAGGCCCGGGAGAAATAAAACCCCTTTCTTTGTTTCCCAGCTATTTCTAATGGGATGAATTAATCCTTTAACTCTGGCAATATCTAACATACCCAGTCAGAGGTAACAATCATTGCCTGAAAAGCAACTAATCTGTGCACATCAAATTCCAGCTTTCCTTAGAGCAGATACCTGGGGAAGGGAAGGCACTCCATGAACAATACAAGGTGTCATCATAGTGTGAAAATGTCATTCGGTGAAATTCATAGAGAAGGGAAACAAAAGAAGTACCTACTGCCAACCTGCATTATCATGAAGACGCTCCTCCCCCCCACCCCCCCAAAAAATCCTCTAGAATCTCCATTTTTCCTTCCTCTTGAGATCTCTGCTGGTGATTTTTATCTACTTACTTTACAAGGAATTCAGTTGAATGAAAGTTTGCTATTTTCTGTTGTCTCCACAAAAAGAAAATGGCCACCAAACCTCAGAAACCAACAGCAAAGCAGGTGAGGCTTCATGAAGGGAATCTGGACCAATCACTTGTTGTGTGACATGACTTAGCTGCTCAGAAGCAGCACATGGGAGATGACAGCACACATCATAAGCACACATCATAGACCTCAGTTCCTGGGATACCCATGAACTTGGTGAGAACACTCCTCAGGAAACACATCAGAAATGCCGCTCTAGACTGCTGCATGTTAAACATCTTTCTGAACAGGCTTTCAGGGTGTCAGAGCTCTAATGCTGCCAGAATGGTCTCAGGGGGCAGCATCCCTGGTGACACGCCACTCGGGGAACACTGGAGAAATTTCCACAAGCGACTGAAATCCCATCCAGTTCCACTAGAGGGTTACGCTGAAAGGACAAGCCTAAGCAGCAGCAGTAACAGGCAGTGTGCTTTGCCTCGGTGCAGTGCTAATTGTCCTTCTCTAAATACAGGAGTATAGGCTCTAGTTTACATCACTGGTTTTTCTTGCAGGAGCAGTTTAAGAAGCATAAAACCCCTAAATCTTGTCCTTTTCTCCATCTGGCTCTCTGAGTCTTCAAAGCTCCCCTCACAAATCTTTTTCAGCCTGAATTTGCTGCCTATGGAACAAGAAAACTTGTCTAAATCCAAGACATTAAAACAAAAGAGAGTGCTAAATGATGTCTCTCTTTCTCCAACAAACAAAAGAACCACATAAGATAAATCATATTTACATCATAAAAAAGGAATTACTGTAGAAGTGTGTGATTTAAATATCAGGCCATTTATAACAACCATGTAACTGAGACAGTGATGGGTCCTGGTCTAGTAACAGGCATGACCTCTACATGTATGTATAGTCTGAACAGTTATCCTCAAAAAAGAGGGATCAGGCTTGAAGATAATCTTGTTCCTGCATCTAAAAGAACATTGCTTGAATTGAATCACAAATGTCCTATCACCTTAAACAAAATATTAAAACTATAAAGACAAAAAATTAACTGCAAATAAATCCCTAGCTTCTCTCCCCACATTCAGATAAAATTTATCTGTTATAATTCATCTATGTGTCAAGTTGTTACTTTTTTTTTTTAATTTGGGGTTGAAACTTGTCCAGAAGTTAATTTCCTACTTCTGTGAAAATAACATTATTTTAATTCTGAGAAGTTCCAAGTACATTTTGGAGACTTTATTTTTCTTTTTTTTTTTTTCCCAAACAATAAGATCAACAGAATCAACACTCTTGTACTGTACTCTTACTATAATATCCTAGAATAAGACAAGAATTACCTGCAAATGTCCTGCTCCAGGATAAAAAAGAAGCTTTTAAGAGGCTTATAGAAGACCTTAAAAATTATGTGTATCTTTAAACAAGGCAGGATAAAAATAGTATTTTTATTTCATTTTTAAGTGGTTCCAGACACTGCAAGTTACACTGTTGGTATGCTGTTATTTTCCTCAAAAGAGTCAGTTACTTCACTTGCACTATTGAATTTTGGGATATTGTGGTTTGAGCCAAATAGCATACACAGTCTGATGCTTAAATCATTCTCTCACTGTCTACATTTGTTATGTCTTCATCTCTGAGATACTTCAGAATTAATTCTTTTATGGATTTGTGTTTTACTAGTAGCAGGTTACCAAAACATGCTTCAAAATTTTGTGGGTAAAGCACTAACTGGGCTACACCTAATGGATGTGAAATCAGTTTTTGGAGCACTTAGGTCTACTCAGGAATGCTTTCCTTTATTCTCTTTCCCTTTTATTTTATCAATAGGTAATCTACATTTACATCAAAGACATCTAAAAAGGACCAAGCTAATGGAATTCATTCTTAGTCCTCAAGAGGTCTCTCTTATTTTATGAATTCTTTGTAGCTATAATTCAGTTTGGAGTAGTGTTAAAATAATACATTTTCAGATTTTCAATTATTCCTCAAAACCTCCCTTATTATCTATTTGCTGCTAAAAACCCTTTTTAAAAGTTGTTTTTTTTTTTCTCTGCCAAAATACCATGAAAACCAATGGAAATCTAATAGCCCAAGTTCTGGTTTGATTCTCTACTCTACAGTTCTTTCTGGAGGTTCTAATTATTCCATTATTTACCCCAATGTTATCCCTTCCTTTCTCTTTCCCCATCTTCTTCACCAAAAACTCTTGAGTTTCTGTAAATTAACATGAAGAAAAGTGTCTTTCTCTGACAATCACATTTCCGTAAAGCAGGCTACTTTTGGTGCTATGCTTTCACATCGTTTAGGGACAGTACAGCCCCATGTCTTGCAAGCCTAAATTTCCTGTTTAGAAGGCCTAGTGTTTCTGTCAAGGACATAGATGTTCTTAAAATGCTAGATACTGGAATCCAGACTTCATATCAGAATCTTGGCCTTAGCTTTTAAAAAATTATTTGAAAAATGACATTATTTTGCAGAAAGACCTGAAAATGTGATTGCCATCTCAGAAACCAGAGAATAGGAAAGAAAGATAACTGAATTAAAAGCTACTTGTTTAAACTGAATTGTTTGAGTCAAGCCTTGTGGCATGCCTACCTTCGTAATACTTGACCTTGGCAGTACTGCAGTTCACTGAGGTGAGAAACCATGAAAAAGAAAGAGTGGTGAGAACCTCTGGTGAGAGGAGTGAGACCTAATTTACCCATTACTGTCATCACTACAGAGTAGCAGGGGCCTGCCAAGGCTCACAAATTTACTGGTTATGATCTGACATAGTGAGCAGCACTATTACAGCATTCAGGTTAGACGGTATTTGGGTGCTCTGACAGAAGAATTCTGTGACTTTTCCCATTTGCAGAGATGGTCTTCTTTGTATACAAAGTTGGAAAGGATACTACATTGTCTTCTCACCATCACCACCACAGAATTTCATCTTCCTTTTGGATCCTATGAAGGATGCTCAGAAAGTTCCATGACCTCTGCAGAATATGGTCAATGAGTGAAAGACTAGAAACAGATTTAGTATAGTCCTGGAAATAGGGACTTTTAAGATTGTGCAATTAGGGTGGAACTAAGATGCTAGAAACAAGGAATACTTGGACATTGGGCCAAACCACTGTCACTTTCTACTGCCTGTAAGGAAAGAAAATAGCACAATTTTCATGCGCAAACATCATAATTCTATCTTCTTCAAGAAAAGAAAGAAGTGAATCAACAGTAAATGCAATAGCTATAAATACAAAGTCGCCACCTAATATAGACAAAATCCACAATATCTGCATTTTATGAGGCAGTAAAGAAAAACTTTTCTCTTAATAATCAACTTTTCTTTATCATTTCACACTTTAAGATATGAGGCCAATCAAGGATTTTTGCATGCATAAATGAGATAATGTAACACATCAGCAAGAAAGAATGGCCAGTGAAGACAGATTTAGTTAAGATTTGGGACTTCTCCCTGCTGTTCCACAGGTTATCCACACACCTTTCGGCATGTTGTTTTGTGCCTAAACAAAGCCATTTAGTGTCATTTGTAAAGTTCAAGTGTACCCAGGGTATTTGTAGAAGGCTACCAGATGTGTTACAACACACTTCTGGAGCAGCAGATGGAGTTACATAGGATAGATACATTGTCTGGGAAAATGGCTAAAGCCTTTTTCCTGCCCATATCTCTCAAACCCTCTCATCTGAGATGTAGATGATCTTCATGCTTACTCTTCCTCCTCCCACAATTGTCTTGTACAATGATATTGTTAAGGTTGAGCAAGTTCCCAAAGTCTGAGGCCCCATACATATCACTGCACTCTGATGACCACAGGAAACCAGAGTTGATCATGAGAATAGGTGAGGGTCAGGGCAGAAACAACAAAGCGGAAGCTCAAACCCATGCATTCTAGACTGCTCTGCAAAACTGTGACTGAACTTGTTGCCAGGTGTACAAAAGATGCACCTCTTTCCACTGATATCCAGGGAGAAAGGGTACTGTACTGACAGTTTGGATGTATATATCTTTCTATCCATAACTTGTGACTTCTCCTCAAGACCTTGTGATCAAGCGTAGAAGAAAACGTATGTGAACTAACCACTTTAGTGGACAGAACAGGAGCGACAGGGATTGCTAGGCCCTCTTCTTAGGGAAGTTTTCGGAGGACGTAAGACAATTTTAGTGCTACTCAAGGGAAACAAAAAATTCCCACAGTACATACTATGAAGCCAACAAACTCTACTCCATACATGCAGGACGTCCACCATAAAGAAATTCATGCAATAGGTACCAAAAGAAAGCATAAATTACCCTGGGCTCTTCATCTTTCCCCCATATTTATTCCATAAAAGCCTTGCTTCAAAATAACACTTTAGATGGCCTACAGATACCACTATCTAGCACTGCAGTAAGACAAACATACACAGTTACATGCAGTGCCATGTACTTAATACAGCACAATAGTTTCAATTTGTATTAAAAATAATATTGGAAATTCACTGTTGTTTTTGTGATAGCAAAACCAGTGCTTTTTAATGGACCAAAAAGCAAAACCAGTGCTTTTTAATGGACCAAAAATTTTGATTACCTGTAAAGAGATGTGATACATGTGTGATGCTCCAGATCCTGAAATATGCTACTTTTCTGCTCATAAAAATAAAGCAGCTCACCACAATTGGGAAAAAAGCTTTTCTTTGCTTCCATCATAGCCATGACCTTAACTTCTCTAAAATTCTTTGTCACAGTTAGTCTCATTTAGATCATAATTTTTGCTGAGGCCTCTGTCTGGTTAATTTCTCTTCTCACCAGCATGTGTAAGGCAGTACTAGAAGGTGACATTTGGAGCATGTGGAATTTGCCAGCATGCACCACGTAGGACAATTTTGATAATGTCCCAGAAAGCTGGCACTGTCTAAACAGCAGCCTAAAATCCATTTAGTTCCATTAAACTCTGAAAGTAAACAATTAAAACTGATCCTCTTCCTTGATGGGCAATAAAGTAAATATAAACCTCACAATAAGAAGTTAATGATCTGTCCCTAACAAGGCTGTAACTGATGCACTCAAGCACCTATTCTCTTAGTCTAGAAACAAGATCCAGGACATCATCAGATACAGGCATTGAGTGGCAAATCGTCCATTTGTTACCCTGTTGCCTTGCTGTATTCAGCTTGTCACAGTTGGCTATCATGCTTAACAGTGATTTTTGTTTTTCCATTGAGCTCCAATCCAGAACCTACAGTCAAACACAGCCTTTTTTGGATTACAGAGTTATGTGATTCCACACTTCCAAATAATCAGATATGCCTTTCACATTAACTCTGTTAGAATCAAACTAACAAGAAGAAACGTAGAGTAATGGCAAAAATTAAATTAATTTGCACAGTTGTTATTTACAATCGATGTCTGTCCTCACTTTATCTTTGGTTTAGTCTCCAGTCCTGGTTCAGCTGCAACTGATTGCCAACTGACATGTCTCTTTGAGTCTGCAATACAAAATGTTCCAGACGTTAAAAGCACAATACCCACACATAACCCCTCCATTTCTAAAGCACTGGGCTCCTCATCTATAATTACAAGTCAAAAATTTGAAGTTTTTTCACCATGAATGACATAGCTTCACTTGACAGAGTTATGGAAGTACAACAAGCAATTTGCCTGTCACGAAGCTGGGCAAGAGCCATTCTGCACTTAACACATGGCTTAAGACAGTCAGAGGTTGAAATGGCCTTCCAGGGGCTGTTCTGTCTGACAGCTTTGCTCTCTCCATGTTCCCTCCCACTATGCCACCTCTTAAGTCTTCATGTGGAAATGGGTTGTCTAGAGCTGGTGTTGCTGTCTTTCTGGCATTTCTTTACAACAGTAACATCCTAAGAGCTGTTTACATCAGGTTTCCCACAATAATTACATTTCCTTTCCTTTTTAAAAAAAAATTTTAAGTTTTCAAAAGTTCATTTAGAATCTATGTCAGAATTCCTGCTGCTGTGAGTAACAACAAGGTGAAAGATTTTTTCTGCCCTAGAAATTCCATGGTCTATTGCACAGAAAGTTGTTTTGTATCGTCTGAAGTTATACAGAGGAGAATCTCGTCAATGAATCAGTAAAGCAAAAGGTCAGCAGACTCCTTTATAATTTTTTTATTTCACTTCCTCAGATAGTTCATATTTTTAATAGCTTCCTCACAGTTTTTTCCACTCCCATTTTCTACTGGAATTTTACATTTTCGTCCAAGTTTTCAATAACCCAGAAAGCTTTTGCAACTTGTTCAACAACCTGTTTTCATTCCACTTGCACATTACACCTCGTCTTGCCACATCACATCCTGTTTGCAATGGGTGATGAATAATAAAACTTGCTGCACTTCCTCAGTGCTGGTCCTTGGTACTGCCAGCACAAGAGAAGAGAATGTCTTTGGAGGATCTAAGACAGCTTGTCCTATTTGGACCTCCAATAAGAGGTAAGTATCCATCACACTGTAAAGGGACACATACTGTTGTTACTTCCTGAATCACCAATAAAAGGTAAGGAAAGGGTCAGTTTGGTTCATATCACATATATGTCAATTTTATCTGACCTAAAACTTGAATGACACCTGCCTACATGACCTTTCTGCAGTATGAACCAGAATGAACAATTTTGCCACTGGTATTTACAAGGTAAAATCCCTACTAGCTCTTTATTCAATCCATTATCCATCACCTGAAAAGAGACATAACCTCTTAGGACAGTTTAAAGATATGAAGAAACAACTGTTCAACTGTTCATCCAAAAACCACAACACTCACCAATAGCATGCAATGCAAGTTCCATGTGTAAGAATCTCACTGATGTGTAGGAATAATTTCAGCAGAATAGCACACATCTCTAATAATGATATTAGAATTCAGTTCACCCATTTTAGAGCTTAGTTTTATCAGGAGCTAGTTTGCTTGTTTTTCCACAAAAAGCCTTGGTTTAATCAAGAAATTAACTTTTGTAATACAATTTTTTATGTTAGTTTTTGCTGAGAAACAGCACATGAAATTTTTACACAAAAGGTTGTTGAAGGACTGTGTTGTCCTACACTTGAAAAAGAAAGTGGAGGGGAGGCCTTTCAAATGGAACAATGCAACAGTACTCAGAAAAGTCCTTAAATCTGATAGCTGAAATGCAAATGAGGGGAGCCTACGTAAAATTGAAGTTTTCCAGGAACAGGCCCTTCTTTTTGTGATAATCAGTGCATTTAGATGCGAACAAAGGAAGGTAACAAGTCTTCTCTCCTACCAGAAGAGGACGTTCTACCTTTATTTGAGTACTTGTTCTGTGGGAGAGGCCAGTTGTGTGAGAAACTGCATGGGATGATGCATACCTACATCCAGGACCACAGGAGGGTGTACGAGTCTTTTTCTGCTTCCTTGACTGCTAGATTGGGAGTTACCAGGATGGGCCTTTCCATTTTTACTTGATCAAAATCCAGATCTCTTCCAAATAATCAGTTTTGTCCTGAAGTCCTATCCAGAACCTTGCAAAACCTTCTTGCAGACATGTTCCTTATGAAAGAGGGGTTTCCAAGCTAGTCCATTCCTCATACAAGCAACCACTTTTCTGTTAAGAGGCAACACATTGAAGGGAAAGGCATAAAAGGTAATAAATTATACTAGTGCAATGAATACTGATTTATCACAAAGTAAATATTCCACATATGTATATGTGTGCATGTTTATCTATACATATGTGTGTGTGTGTGTATATATATATGTATGTATGTATAGTAGCACATGTTAGATAAGGTAACTTGCAGATTATTTTTCCTCCTTCTCACTATTTTGCTGCAATTTTCCCCAAGAGGCCACTCAATATTTTGGATTATGGAGCTTTCTGTAGTTATAGCTATCTTGGAAGTAGGACATAGAAATATGTAAATTGAGAGCCAAATCTGAACTTTCTGAAAGTTTGAGAGGCTAGTATATACACGGGTTTTTTTGAAAGCTCTGTTATTCCAAGATCAGGGCCAGCTGCAAAGATTGGATCCACATCCAAAATCCTATATTAAAATGCATACACTTCTTGGTAGAAATAAGTTTTGAAACCTCTCAGGCTGAAAACAACACTCTTTACTTGTGCTGCCTGACAACTCAGATATAGATTGATCCTATTTTTTTTTTTTTTGGTAATTTAAATATGTTTGTTGGCAAAGTAGAAAGGGGTGAGGGATTCACAAAGGGATGCACACAGGGAGAAAGAAGAAAGCATTTCTGATTACATAATATATCCCTGACATGTTCTTACTCACAAACCTAATATTTGGCACATTAAAAAAGATATAAAAAAAAAAAAGAAAACAATGAAAGAAACAGCAGCTGTTTCTATGTGATGTCAGAGAACAGGTGTGATACAAATCTCCATACCAGCGCAATCATATTGATCTCCTGATGATGCACGCATGAAGCACATGTGCAAACCTTATCGACCCAGTCGGCGTTTCATTTCCAAGAACACGGCCTGAAAACGCCTCTCTACAACTGAAAACATTATCAGGATAAACACCGTATTGGACAATTATTAAAAAACATACACAAACGGAACACGGGACGGTGAGCCTGACCCCGCAGCAAGACCACCACCCATGCCGAACCGGGCCGTGCCGGGCTGTGCAGTGACGGACCATGCCTGTGCCGGGCCATGCCGTGCCAGGCTGTGCACTGCCGGACCGAGCCGAGGTGCCGGGGTGTGCCGTGCCGCCTCGCCCGGGAGTAGCCGCCTGCGCGCTCCGCGCTGCCGCCCGGATCCCTCGACTGCAGGGACGCCCACGGGCCAGCCCCCGGCCCCGACTCTGCCCCGGCGGCGGCCGTGCAGCGTCCGGAGCTGTGCAGCGGCGGTGGCCGGAGCCCGGCGGGAACAGGCGCGGGGGGTGCCGCCAGAGGGGCGCCCAGCAGGAGGGCGGCGAAG